>CM073755.1:22288607-22888607 GCA_037127355.1 Schoenoplectus tabernaemontani | reverse complement strand
TTACAATACAGAACTCAAGTAACCGTGGTATTTTACGGATACCGAACTGTCTGTATTGACCTCTAAGGCCGGTCTGAGAATAAACCCGTTTATCCCTTTATTACTGATGGATAAACTTACCAAAGTATCAATTGGATTGTGGATGCAATTGATAACACCATTTTGTGGATGCTCCTTATATACTTAGTTGACATTTATTTGTGGAAGCTCACACACTCTCCCCTCATTTATGCACCGTTGCGTGCTAAAGTGGAAACTCACATTCACTCTTCTCCACTCAATTTGTTTTGTGGGGATCCTACCCTCAAACATCCATCACGCATCCCTGCGGGACAGGCTTTCATCGGGTAGGTTCGCTCTCCATAACCTAAGTTACTTCTTTAAGCGAGTTACTTTATTTGACACTGAATGTCGGGCAAAAGCATAAACCCTTAGTCTGACCCCTCCATGATCTATTTTGGGATTAGAAACAGACCACCTCCTTGGGCGTGTGGTACTTTTGCGGATGAATGTACCCAACCTGGTTTTTTATATTTTGGCTACCCTCAAACATCCATCACGCATCCCTGCGAGACAGGCTTTCATCGGGTAGGTCCGCTCTCCATAACCTGAGTCACTTCTTTAAGCAAGCCGCTTTGTTTAACATGAAATGTCGGGTACAAGCGTAAACCCTTGATCTGACCCCTCCATGATGCGCCGTGGGATTATGACACATCATTTCTTTGGGCGTGTGGTACTTTTACGGATGAATGCACCCAACCTGGCTTTGTATAACACTCGTGGTGTCGGGGACAAAGGTGGCAACCCCTTATTGAAAAGATTTTATTATTTTTTATTTATTTATTTTTCATTGATGAGTAAGGAAAAATAGGTTTTTATTGTTTTACTTAGATATCCTTTTATTTTATTAGTAGAGAGTAGATTTTTGTTATTAGTGATACATGTTACTAATAATACGAGAGTTATTTATTTATATGCCCTCGGAAGCGACTATTTACTAGCCACCAATTTGCTCGACCTATCCCTTGGCTTGCGCCGCGGGCGACCAATATGAGCAACTTTCGTCATTGGGCGACAGATAGTTTGAGGGACAAACTGCAAACCCTGCCCATTTTTTGTGTTTATTCTGTATCAAATGGACAAACCCAGTGGTATTTGTATTGTGAGCCCAAACACCAAGGCTATCGCCTTACATTCTCGCGTGGTTTTGGCATTGAATTCTCTTATTCTATTTTTTTTATTTTTTTTTATTTTGTTGTAGGGCTAAATGTATTTGTGTGGTTTTGGATTTTTGGATGCATTCTATTTACAAATGCACAAGTAAGGTTTTTGGGATTTTTATGCAAGAGTGGAGGTTAGACATGGGTTTGTATTTCGTGCACGTGTATGTAAACGAACACTTATTTCCTCCTTATTTATTTACAATGAATACTACTCGATTGGCCCCGCTCTGGGCTATGTGTAGTACTTCTTCAGATATCGCCCATTAATCGGTGGCATGGGCCTTTCACCTTCATGGTCTATGAGTTGGTATGCGCCGCCTCCGTATACCTTCTCAATTACGTATGGCCCTTCCCGATTCGGGAGAATTTTGGGCCGATGTGCCGCCAATAATCGGCCTCTTAAGGACAAGAACAAGCTCCCCTTGTTGAAATGCCCCGACTCGCGCCATTTTGTCATATGCCCTTGCCATTTTTGCACGATATATCTCAAGATTCTCTTTGGGCTATCAATCTCTTCTCGTCCATGGCATCCAATTCGTCTAATCTGAGTTGTTGGCATTCATCCATGGTCATATCATTTTGCATAGCCACCCGTAATGACGGTAATTCCACCTCGAGAGGGAGAACGGCTTCAACCCCAAAAGCCAGAGAATACGGGGTAGCTTGCGTAGGCGTTCGGTATGTGGTTCGATAAGCCCATAATGCCTCCTGTAGGCGATTATCCCAGTCTCGTTGGTTGCCGTCCACGGTCTTTTTCATAATATTGATCAGAGTTTTGTTAAAGGCTTCGGCCAGGCCGTTGGCTCTCGGGTTATAAATGGACGAGAATCTCCAATCAATGTTAAATTGCTCCGCCAGGGCATAGACTTTAGAGCTCTTGAAGGCCGTCCCGTTATCAGATATTATTCGTTGTGGGGTACCGAATCGGTAGAGGATGTGCGTCTTGAAGAACTTAACCACATCAGACGCTTTAACTTCTTTAAGTGGGACGGCTTCGGCCCATTTAGTAAAGTAATCCGTTGCCGCCAAGATGAACCGGTGACCTCTCGACGTAGGGGGGTCTATGGGTCCTACTATGTCTGTGCCCCACATATTAAATGGCCAGGATGCTACCGTGGGGTGCAACGGGTTTGGCGCTTGATGTATAAAAGGGCCATGTATCTGGCACATGCGGCACTTCTTTGCGTGCTCTTCACAATCAGCCACCATTGTGGGCCAATAATACCCCATTCGCTTGATCTTTAACTTCATTTTTGGCCCAGACTGATGCGCTCCACACAGTCCAGAATGAACTTCTTTCATAACCTGCTCGGCTTCAGGCCCTGATACACATCTTAGCCACAACTGATCATAAGACCTCCGGTATAGCGTATTGCCCACATACGCATACCGTAGTACCCGTTTTCTTAGTTGATCAGCGATTCTTTTATCTTTGGGGAGGGTGCCATGCCGGAAATATTCAATAAACGGCTGTCTCCAATCATCATCTTCTTCAGTTATCATTGTTTCTTGGCATTCTACTTTTTCTGGTCCAGTGCCTTCATTATTTGCATCATCTGTTGTTTGACACAATGATAATGGCCTCCTATTGCGGACGATGATGTGGATCTCCGGCTCTGTTGGTTCACCCAGTTCCTTGGCGAGTTTGGCCAACGCATCTGCTTCACCATTCACAGCCCTTGTGACCTTCTCAATGGACACGTACGGGATTTTCTTCATTAGTTCCATGGCCTTCTGGTGATATTGTATTAATTCCGGCTTTAGGACTTTGTATTCGCCGATTATTTGATTTATGATCAGTTGTGAATCCCCAAAGATGCGCACAGCTTTGATTTCTAGCTCCAGTGATAACTCTAGCCCGGCGATAAGCGCCTCATACTCTGCTTCATTATTTGTGCATGGTTCGGTTAAAGCCAGAGAATGTCGTATTATCCCGCCTTCCGGGGTTACGAGAACTAGTCCTGCGCCAGCTCGCACAGTTGGAACTCCCGGGCCCATGATTGGCTTGATTGAAGAAGCACCATCAAAGTACAACTCCCATATAGGATTTCCCTCTTCAACATGTAGAGTTTCCTCATCGGGAAAGTCATATTTTAATGGAGAGTCGTCTTGAATCGGATGTGCGGCTAGGAAATCCGCCAGCGCCTGCCCCTTGATCGCCTTTTGCGGTGTGTAGGTGATGTCAAAACTCGGTAAGAATGATAGCCCACTTGGCCAGCCTCCCCGTCAAGCGTCGAGGCCGAGTCATCAGGTATTTGAGAGGATCCACCTTGGATATTAAGATGATTTTATGGGCTAACATGTAGTGCCTTAATTTCTTCACCGCGAAGATTAAGGCTAAACAATGCTTCTCGATCGGCGAATATCCGTGTTCTGCCCCCACCATCATGCGGCTTAGGTAATATAGCGCATTTTGGTTACCATCCTGGTTTTCTTGTGCCAACAGAGCTCCCAAGGATCCGTCCAAGGCGGTCGTATATAAAATGAGTTCCTTCCCGGGTATGGGCGCCGCCAATACTGGAGGGTTGAGTAGATATGCCTTGATTTCTTCAAAGGCTCGCTGGCACTCGCCATCCCACTTAAACGAGATATTCTTCTTAGTCAGCCGGGTGAAGGGTTGGATTTTACCCGATAGGTTGGCTATAAACCGCCTGATATACGCCAGTTGCTCTTGCAAGGATCGCAATTGTTTTAGATTCTTCGGCGGGGATAGTTCAGTGATTGCTTTGATCTTGCCCGGGTCTATTTCAATTCCCCTGTGGCGTACCACAAACCCTAGAAATTTACCGGATGATACCATGAATGCACATTTCAACGGGTTTAATTTGAGCGCATGTTCTCTCAGGCGGTTGAAAACGACCTCAAGATATTGGAGGTGTTCTTCATATGACATGGCTTTGATGACTAGATCGTCCACATAACACTCGACTATCTTGTGAATTAGATCGTCAAATATTTTCGTCATCGCCCGTTGGTAGGTGGCACCCGCATTTTTTAGCCCAAACGGCATGACTTTGTAACAATAGATGCCAATCGGCGTGCGGAAGGATGTGTGCCTTTCATCTTCTGGCGCCATTTTGATTTGATTATAGCCCGCATAACCGTCCATGAAGGAGAAGACTTCATAGGAGGACGTATGGTCAATTATGATTTCGGTCACTGGGAGCGGAAAATCATCTTTAGGGCACGCCTTGTTTAAGTCCCGAAAATCTACACAGATGCGAATCTGCCCATTTTTCTTTTTAACCGGGACAATGCTAGCCACCCATTCTGGCGTCTCTTCTTCCCGTATGAAGCCTGCGTCGATGAGTTTCTTCGTCTCCTCCACGACCTTTTCTTCGAGTTCTATTCTCATTCGCCTCGGCGCTTGTTTAATCGGCTTGAAGGTTGGATCAATTTTTAAGTAATGGACCGCTACGTTGGGATCTAATCCAGGCATTTCTTTATAACTCCAAGCGAAAGCGATCCATGTAGTTTTTAAGGAATGTCTTCAACCTGTCGACCACCTCTTTCGGCAACGACGCGCTTATGAAAGTTGGTCGTGGGTCTTCTTCCGTCCCCAGATTGATTTCAGCTAACTCATCGACCGTATTAGGCTCCTTTTCTAGCTGTTTCAAAGCATTTTTCAGGACTGGGGTATTGTCCTCTTCTGCTTCATTATCTAGCATTTCAACAGAAGTCATGCAGCAGCTTTCTTCTATACGGTACTCGTTGAGGGACCCCTCAAAACATGTTGTGTCATCGCAGTTATACCCTAACCCCCGGGTGTATTTTATTTTACCATCCAGGCCCAGGACCTTATTCTGGCCGCCATTCCAGAGTTCATCGAAGCGCTTGGCCTCGGCCTTGGATATGTCTCTCAGACATTTTGCCCTTTTTGCTAGTTTATATAGCTCCTTTCCAAAGGGATGGGATGCAGCGTCACCACTCGTTGCATTCTCTGATTCTTGTTCTATCACCCACTTCTTCCAAGTGTTGTGATCAGAGTTCTTCAGAGACTGAGTCGAATCGCTCTGATAGAAAATTATAGCCTTGTGAATGATAGTTTTCCCTTTGATGCGCTCTACCTTTGCCGGCACAACAAAGGTCTTTAGGGTTTGGATGTGGTTCACTTCCCTTGGCATGAGGTCTTTAAAATGCCTTTCGGGAATCACAGTAATCTCTAGCGCTGCCATCTCCTCTTCTATTTCAATGTTCATGACTGAGTTGGAGCGGTAGATTTCTTTGATCGGTTTTCGTCTCGCAACTTTGGGTCTGCTAGGTACGAGAGTGTGCGAGATCGTATAGGCAACCCCTTTGCCTTTGTTATTTGAGCTATGTGGAGCCGGGTCTTGTTGAAAGCTCTTCGGGAGTTGGATTGTCCCATTTCTGTGCCCTTCTTCTATAAGGTCCTTGAATACCCAGCATTCTTCAATTGTATGACCCAATATGCGATGATAAGGGCAAAATTCACCTTCACCGGCTCTTTCTATGTCCGCGGGTCGTTTACAAACGGGAAGTGTTAACCCACTCTTTAAGGCCTGCTCAAATATCCGAGCTGTTTTATTTTTTAGGAAAGAGTATGGTTTACTCTTCTTGGCCTTGAGGGTTTGCATGACGGCCGATTGTTTAACCTTCGTCTCTTCTTTCCCTGGTTCATCCACTATGACAATTACCCGTTTACCGCTATCGGGTGCTTGTCTTTCAGGGGTCTCGGCGCGGGGTTCGCTCGCCATTTCTTTGAGTAGCTCGGAGTTATAAATCGCGGTTTGCAGGTTTTCAAGCATTATCATGATTTCATTGTGTTGCGTCTTGATGTCCTGCATCACCTCCCATTGTTCAGACACCTCCCTTCTATTATTTTCAACCTGGTGCCTTATTTCATCGATCGCATTCCAGACGCGACCTTCAAAATTTTCCCGCCATGATCGTTCTTCATTTATAGACCTCAGCCTAACCGGGTTATCCCTTCCGCTACCGGATCCCATGTTGATCATAAATGACTCCTCACTTTCATTATCTGTTTCAGGCCCTTTGTATGGCTTTTTGAGGATGTGATAGATGATCTCTTCGTCAGATTCTTCTTCCCAGGGTTGCCGACCATGGCCAGATTCTTCTCCCGAGGTGATATCGCCCGAGTCGTTGGAATCTTCAGAGTCTTCTCCTGAAGTTGCCTCTGTGATCTGAATTTGAGGGGTGTTGGCGGGTTTAAAATTGAAAATGACCTCCTCTCGAATCGCTTGAATTGATTTCGCTCGGCTTTATTTGGGCTTTATACGTAGCCTTTGTTTGAAGCGGAAGGTTGCTTCCTCACCCGACTTTCTTCCGGGTCTTTGGGCTCGAGCACCTCGGGGTTTAATATTGAATTTGACCTCTTCTTCTTCTCCGGACGAGGTATCAAATTTAAGGCCTTTGTTGAAGGGTTTCTGACCTGCTTTTGTTATCGGCCGGCTCGGCGCCACAGTGGATTTAGGCAGAAAATATTGGGCGTCATTGAATTTAATCTCATGCACCCCGAATGGTTTGACATCTCCGTCGATTCTCTTTTGTTTACCATTCTCGATATATTTCAGGCATTGGTGCAGAGTAGAGGGTATGACCTGATTACTGTGAAGCCACGGGCGACCCAGCAACGCCCGATAAGAGGTTTCAGCGTCAATAACATAGAATTTAGTAGGCGCTTTTAGGCTTCCGCACTGCAGGTTCAGAGTTATAGCTCCCAGGGCTTTTTGGGAGTTTTGATTGAAGCCATGAAGGATCACCTTTTCGTCAGATAGGTTCTTCACGTCTAAGGTGATGGTCTTCAGGGTTTTAAGCGGCATGATATTGATCGAGGACCCCGCGTCGACCAGGATGCGACCATTCTTTTGCCCTCCACAGTTTCCGGTGATGTATAGCGGGCGGTTGTGGTCGACGGTGCCTATTAGGAGGTCATCGTCTGTGAAATTTATGCAGGCGGCCCGCTTGGCGGTGAATAGGGCTTCCTGCATATTTTGCTCGATGAAGTATGACTTGTACTTCTCGGGATCTTGCAAGGCCTGGATTAGTACCTCCCTTAAGTCTTGCGACATCATCAACGCGTCAAATATACTTAACAGCGCTGGAATCTTACGCAGATGTGCCAACACATTGTATTCTTCGCCCGTCGACCGGGTCTTTTCTGGGTTCTTGCTTAGGCCCTCAGCCTCTTTACCTTTATTCTGGGACTTGTCCTTTCCCTTATCGGACTCTTTGGGAGCTTGTCTCTCGGGTACATAAGTCCCGGACCGGAGCACGGCTTTGCATTCTTCATTTTTGGTCCCGGAGGTGCTTGCTTCCCTTCATCATTTGGGAAGAACATCTCTTCTAATGTTGGCATATCTTCATCGTGAGAAGAATATACCATATTGCACGAAGCACCCCAGATCTCTTCGCTTTCTTCTTTATTTATTTCTTCATCTATATCTTCTTTCTTTTGACCTAGGGTTAGCTTCTCCCAGTCTTCTTTGGAAATGAAGTGTTGAAGGGTAATTGCCTCGGGACTGCCCTGCTCGCATTCTTCAATTTTATTCCTTCTGGACTTGTTGCTTCTATGCTTCTTTCTCTTCTTAAGAACCTGGTCTTGGCTTTTGTCCACCTTATAATATACCCTGGGTTTTGGTGGGACCACTGGCGTGATGTCGTCTTTCCATCTCATGCCGGGTTCTTTCTTAAGAGTTTTAAGCATTTTAATCGATTTCTTCGATAAGTGCGTAGTCCATTGCTCTTCTTGATTTTCGCTTAACTGGCCCGGGATCTTCTCTTCCTCGTGAGAGATCATATTGGCCTGTTCATGGGCCGATGGGCTTTGCAAGAACCCTTTAGGTAAAGTAATTTCACCATTTTTGTACGCCTTCTCGACCCAATCTTTGAATACCCAACAATCTTCAATTGAGTGCCCTAATACTCTGTGGTATGGGCAAAAGTTGGGTTCATCCGATTTATCGGCATCTTCTGGGCGTTTACTGGCCGGTAGGGCTAGACCATTCTTCAGTGCCCCTCTGAAGATTTGGGCAACTTTATCTCTCCTGAAGGAGTACGGTTTAGTCTTCTTTTGTCTAAGGGTTTCAAAGCTCCGTGAACTCCCTCCTGGATTGGGCCTAGGTCCCTTATTGTAATTGTTGCCATTTGTGCCACTGTTGCCGCCTTGAGTATCTGCGTTAGCGACCATCTTATCTTTTAACGAGGTAAATGCCACCTTGGTTTCGGCTCGGGCTCCTCGTTGCGGCCTATTGTTCATGAAGTTCGGCACGGTGTGCGGTGACATCCTTTCCATATTGGATACCGATCTGAGCAAGTCTTTAAACGTGTTGACCTTTGTCACGCCAAGAAGCATGCCCATCCACCCGTCAATGTTCTTCATAATTAGGTTGACGGCCTCATCCTCGGTTAATGTGCGGTCGCATTTGATGCCGAGGTTCCGCCATCTGTTGATAAAATCTGTCATTGACTCCCCTTTCTTGGGTTTAGTGCTTGCCAGATCGGCTATGTTTATCTTGTCGGACACCATGACAAACCGTGCACCTGACAGTCGCCATCTCGTCCCGGGTTACGATCTTTGTTGTTTTCTAATGAATAGTACCATTGAAAGGCGGTTCCCACTAGGCTTTGAGGGAATTGTCTCAACAACAGTGCATCATTGCCGCCCGTGTTACCGCACGAGGCTACAAAGTGAGCCAGGTGTTGCTCGGGGTTTAGGTCTTTATTGCCTTCCCCTGAGAAGGTCCTGAAGCGGGGGATCACATACCCTTTAGGATATTCTTCTAAATCGTATATGGCAGGGTATGGATGTCCACAGTTTTTAACGAGAGGGATAGCGTATCCACCTCCGGCTATCTGCATTTCTTTGGGCAATCATGGCACGAATCTCTTTAGGGATATTCCGTTGGTTCGACCTCCACTTCTATTGTTCATGTGGATGGGGTTTAGAATCGACGGGTTGTTTTCCTTTATGATTGCTTTTAGTATTTGGTGGACCTTCTTGACGGGAGCTACCAGCTTTGAAATTGGCGTCTTGTGATTCTTGCAATGACTTGACCGTCTTAATCAATTCTTCATTTTGTTTCAGCATGGTAGCGATTAGCTCCCGTTGCCTAATCAGCTCTTCATCCCGTGCCTCGATGTGGCCTTTCAATATTTCTATTTCATCGACGGGCACTTCAGGACGTGTTTCAATGTCATCTTCATTATCGAAGAAGTCAGGGTTTTCGTTGTGATCTTCCCCTTCCCTGCTGTTGCCCTCGGGGTTAACCCTCTTGGGAGGTCTCCCTTTCTTACCATTATTCTTATTAGTATTGGTGACGTGAGCTTGATTAGGCGGGGACTGGTCATCCTGGACCATGTTCACCTCACCATCAGTATCCGGATCAGTGTCGTAGCTTATACCGATGGTGTTGACTGAGAAGTGCTCTTCATAGCGAGCGGTTCTTCTCTTCTTCTTTGTTTGATCAGGGGCAGTTATTTTCAAGTTGTTGAGTGGTATTTTCGAGCCTAATCGGTGAATACACTCTTCGACCTAAGCGGCTAAATACACTCTCGGGCGGAGTGCAAGAGTTACTGCCTTTGCAGGTTGGGCTTGAGGCGGGGTTTTGTTGGTGGGAACCCTTTGGGACCCACTTTCTTGGGTGCTAGGTGTTGCCTTTGGTGTAAATCTCCTCGGGTGCGGAGTTGAGATAATGGCTTGCGGCTGAGCCATATCTTGAGATTGATTGAGGCGGGAGACATGTTGTCTCAACCTAGCGTTTCTAACGTTTTTCCTCTGTTTGAGGGCCCTGTGAGTCTTGTAGATGGCTGCGGGGGCTTGAGACTTGTCTGGCGGCGCGAGGCCTTTGAGTTGGGCGAGGTGTGGGCTTAGGCACCTCCCATGCACAGCGGAGCGGCACTGTGGCCGAGTTCTTGGCCACTATACGGAGGTGTGAATTTGTGGAGGCGGAATAGGTGGCTAGCCACCACCGGTGATTCGATATGCATCCAGGGCCCTCTTCCTGGACGCTTGAGAGTTGCGGGTAGTTTGGGCTGCGACCTTTGGGGCTGTCCTCTTGGACGGTCGCCTTCTCCTCTTTGGGGAGGTAGTAGGAGAGGCCATTACGTTGTTAGAGATGCCCTTAGGAGTCAGGGTGATCGAGTCCTCCTCTTCGTCCGGGATGGAGATTCGGACGGTTGCGGGAGTGATCGTGGCCACTGGAGTTGGGCCGTAGATGGTAAGTTCTTACGGGATGGTCCCGAAGAATATGAAGAGTTTGCCCTCTGGGCTCTGTGCAGGAGTGACGGTGTAGGGAGCGAGGTTGAAGTTTCCAAAGTACGCCATTTCCTGCAAAAACAAAAATACTTGAAAATCATTAGTCATTTTTAGCACATAGAAGACCACTTGTATCCTTTAACTATTCTATTTGCCTCTCTTTTTCAAAGATAAGAGGAGAATCTAGGTCCCACCGGGCGTGCCAGATCCTGTGCGACCCTTTTTCGCGCGCTCCGCACCGCCGCTGGGCGATGGGATGCGGAAGAAGGACACGGAGATCCCTCCCAAGCGTGCATCTGCTAAGCGCCGGCTGATTCTGCCGTTTAGAGAGATTTGGATGCACATTTAGGGGTTTTTAGTGATTGTGAGTTCTTGTAGATTCGGTGGGCGCAAGCCCCCAGTTAATTACCTTGGGCTACTAACCTCGAGGCACCTCTGGATCTTTAAAAGAGAGAAGCAAATAGTATAGTTAAATGATGGTCAAGTGGTCATCTGGATTCACAAAAGGGGTCGATTCCAAGGAAGACGAACCTACTACAGATCGGTTCAGTCTTTACCGCCTCGAGAGATAACCTTACTACAGATTAGATTAATCTCTTCGAAGGGGTTCAAGGTGAGTCTACTACAGAACGACTCGACCTCAGTTCATCTAAAAATGAACTCGCTTGAACGGTTCACGATTGATCCTATGGAAGACGAACCTACTACGGATCGGTTCGGTCTATACCGCCTCGAGAGATAACCTTACTACAGATCAGATTAATCTCTTTAGAGGGGCTTGAGGTGAGTCTACTACAGAACGACTCAACCTCAGTTGATCTAGAAAATAAACCTACTACAGAACGGTTCAATCTTAACTAGTCAACAACCAATCGCACAAAATACAACTCGAAGCGGCGAGCGGTTGATCTTGAGGTTGGTGAATCAGGAGAAGGGTGGATTTGGCCCACGTGTTTCTTCTCACCGATCTTCTAGATCATGAATTCGAAGCACTAAGCCGATTCATAAACCTAGGAAACACAGTTACACACAATGTCAAACCTGAAGCACTGAGCCAGCTTAACATTGAGGCATGTGTTAGTGAAGGAACCTACTACAGAACGGTTCACATTCACTGTTTTGTGGATGAATCTACTACAGAACGATTCAATCTCACGATCTCGGGAGATGAACCAGAAGACAAACTTATCGACGGATGAGTTCAGTCTTGCTAGCTCAAATGGTCATGAATTACTTGTTCATGACACCGAGTCATTAAGATGTCACTTCTCTCGGACATCGTAATGTTCATATCTCTTGGAGTCGACATATCTCTCCATGTTGATGTCGCGCCTTGGTCATTCTTCACGAGCGTCAAGATGTTCTTGTCCGACTAATCATTCTAAATGTTGCATTACTTGTGCAAAATTACTATGTTGCCCTACACCCCTTGTGTGAGCGTATTTGCTCACCTCCAAAATGTAAAAAGATTATTACATAATATCTTTCATTATTATCTCTATTATAAAGGTGAATTTATTTTTATTTTTAAACTCTATTTATTTCTGTAGAAAATTATTTACAAAAAGAATAGGAAATGGGTTAGCTATTAACTAGAATTTTATTTATATTTTTGAGATTTTATAATAGCTAAAGTAATAGAATTCTATTTTTATTATTTCTAAACTCTATTTATTTTGTAGAAAATCACTTACAAAAATAACAGAAAATGAATTGGCTATGATTTTTATTTGTATTTTTAGGATATTTATAATAGCCAAAGTAATAGAATTTTATTATCATATATTTTTATTATATTGAAACATTATTCAAAAAGGATGAATTAGCTATATTATTTTTTTACTTTTATTTTTAGGATTTATAATAGCTAAAGAAATCATTATTACTATTTTATTCTATTCATGGTAGTTTTATTACATTTTTATTATTTCTATTCATTATTTATAGAAAAATATAAGATTTTGTTTTAATACTATTATTATTATCACTTGAAAATAGCTACAAAGTATGAAATTTATCATATTCTTTATTATTTTATTATATTTTGTTCATCAAAAAAAATATTCTCATTATTAATATTTCTTTAAGCAAAAATTAATAATATTCATCCCATTTTATTGTATTTTTAGAAAATAACCAAAGGGATACAATCTATTTTATTATATGATTTTTATTATTATACTATTTATTCTAGAATAAGATGTATTTATTATTTATCATCATGATTATTTATTTATGTATATTTTTTATTTTTACAGAAAAGATTTGATATTATTATTTATTCTCTTTTAGAATTAAAGAATAGAGCTAATCTCATTATTTATTATTGCATATTATTATTGTCATTATTATTTTGTGAAAAATCATTATCAAAATCATCAAAATATATCTAATTATTATTTAAGATTTTATTTGAATTTTTGGAATTTTTATAGTATTTAAAATGACAAGTCAAAGCTAAGTCAAATATATCAATATATGTAATATCTTTTGCTTTTAAATTGTTTCAACATGATTATATTTTTAAAACTGAAGTATTATTATATAGAAAAATAGTATGAAAAATAAGGAAATTTTAGAAACAAATTTGAGTTAATTCGGAGTTCAGGAGCATTTTCAAATGATTTATTTACTATATATAATTAATGTTCTGTTATTAATTGATTAATGGGCTTAATCTGGACCTTCGGATTTGTATCAGGATTAGCACAACTCTTTATTTAACTTTCATATTCACTTGGGCCGCCAGATTGAATTAAGATTGGCGCTGAATGGATCAAAGGCCCAGATTGATTTACGCTTTAATTTTCTAAACGCCCGATGGCCTAGCTCCCTTGGATTTGTCTCAATATTCGTGCACCTCTTCGAGATTCGTATGGAGAGCGTCCCCTTCTATCTTCCTTCCCCGTGCTTTGAGATGCGCACTGGATAGGCGATCTTGGTGCTCCGGTCACCTGATTGGAGATCCACCACCGCCTCTGGCATCGCCTTGATATGGAGAGTTAGTCTGTACTCTCCGATCATACATCGGTGCGGTGGATCGTCGGCGCCACCATGCTCAATAGACTGACTCGTACCGTTTTGGTACCGAATTCATTTCCGATTGAATTAAGCCAATTCCAGATCAATTTCTAGCGTTTCTTGATTTGTCTATGCAATTCTTAAACCTCAATTAACATCATTGATGATTTACTTACTATAATTATCTATATTCCTTCTTGATTCATTACGGATGCTGACTCATGGTTGATACCGATCGGCAATTCAATACTATATTCTATATTTCATCAATTGCCAAGAATTACTTGATCTTGTTGATATGAAACTCATCGCCTATGTAATGCATTTCAATTGAAGCATATAGCTTGATCAATTGGGGCGTTTTCAAGTGTTTTTGCATTACCGATTTTGAGTCCCAGCGATTAGTTCCAAAATTTCCATCGATTACTTTATTAAAAGCTGAATTCTTGGAACAATTGCTTGGAAATATAGTGACTAAGAGGTCAATGACCTTCGATTAGTCCATCTTCCATGATTAGTGCTAGGAGATTATATAATCTTCGACTAGCTTTTTTCGGCAAATCGATTCGGATCTCTTGATTACTTAATTAATCAAGATAAAGGCAAGAAAATAAAACAAAGAGGATCTAAATAGTGAGGCGACAAAGAAAGATTCAATCAAGAAAGTTGAGAAATTCAATTGAATTGAAAAGGAAATTTGCGAAAATGCAAGTAACTTGATACTAAAGTTGAAATTACTCAAAATTGAGCACAATTACAACTCAAACTCTCTATTTACAATAAGTACACTCACCTTTCCTTCTTCTCTGTAGCTCTGAGCTCTTGGATTGATTGTTAATAATGGAAAAGGGTGACTGTTTGCCAAGTTCTCAACACTTGTTGAGATCAATTGGCCTTCTAGCTTCTCACTTGCTCTCCAAGCTTCTCAGGTAATCTCACAGGTGTTGTAAGGGTCGTGTGTATGCTTCTAGTTCTTCTTTCTATCCACTGGTTGAGAGTTTATATAGAAATCCATTGGTTTGACCGATTTTGACCACCCCAATCCAATTGCACATGGTGTATTATATCTATCACTTCAATTGCTTCCTTGTATGCCTTATGGTTCACTGAACCAGGTTTTTAATTGCTTGACTCGGGTGTAACTGCCTAGAGGTTGTTAAGCTTTCCATTTATTTACTGATTTGCCACTATTCGGCCTTCACACTCTTGCAAGCCTCTCTAGCCCCTTCTAGATCTTTCCAGGCCTTATATTATGCCTATATAAACTGCTAGCATGCTCCCTTAGCTCCATTTTACAGAATTGATCTCAATTCACATCTTCTCCTCCATTACAAGCTACAATCAAGTTTCAAGCTTTCATCTCGGTTCCTTGCTTGTTTCTTCTATCTCAAGGCTTCACCATCATCAATTCAGTGTCAGGCAACTCCTTGTGCTCTTACCTAGTCGATTTGCAAGCTCCATCACAGTGTTTGATCAACTCACCTCTAGGCCGAGTTGTGAGTTGGTACAACTCTTACATCCAGCACTCAACTCTTCTCAATTATCACTCTAACACCATCGCCTGAGGTTCTAGAAGCTCTCCCAGCCATCAATTGCAAGTTCCAAGCTTCAATTGGCAAGTTCAAAGTTTTGACCCGAGGTATTACTTCTTGCTATTTCTCTCTATGTGTTTCATTAATTCAAAACCTAACTGGATACACATGATCTCCTTTTCATGTTGTAATTGAATCTAGAAACAATCGATCTGAAGTTCAACCCTTTGCCTGATCTCCATTAATGTCGCCTTCAAACTCTTCTGTTATCGCGAGGAAGAAGAAGAAGAGGAAGCAAAGGGAGGGAGCGGGTCCTTCAGCGCCTGCGCCAGGCGTACGTGAGCCGAGGCAAAGAAGAAGGAAGGTGCAGAGACAGGAGCCGAGTGAGCCAGGTACACACTTCCTTTTATTCTAAATTTAAATCTCCGCAGATGTTTCCACATAGAACTGGCTTGTAGTTTGCTTATGCACCATAGATTCATAGATCTGACGATGGGCCCCATCCGTAAGATTGCGAGTCTAGGCTTATAGTAATTGATTAGTGATTGATTAGTGCATGATTAGGGTTAATTGATACGATTTGGCATGATCTGATTGGCTCATTAGTTTAATCACCTTCCTTTTATCTCTGATTACTCACTAACTGATGCTGAGGTGGCCTTATGGTATGGTGCCATATGGCACAGATCTGGGTGAGGTGGCCTCCTCTGGCTGCGCCATATGGCATGGGAGGTGAAGTGGCCCTGTGGTGTAATGCCATGTGGCACTAGGGTGGTGAGGTGGCCCATCGGTATCCGCCACGTGGCAGCGAGGTGGGGCCCGCTGTCGGTGACTCATACCTGGGGGTGGGGCCCACTCGCCGACATGGCCCATGACGAGAGGGCCGCCACGTGGCACACCCTCTCTCTTCACTTATTTTATACCTTCTGTGTTTCTTGCACCCGGTTGCACCAGAGCGCTATTATCTCCAACTTGTACCCGAGTTGCTTTGATCAAATCTCGGCCTTTGATTAATCCATTTATTCGCTTTTATCTTCCCCGAATTTATTTTAATAGCTCCACTCATCTAAAAATCATGAAAATTTCACCAAAAATCCCTAAAATCATGATGATCACCCCTGTAATTTTTAATTCCATTTTTACCCCTGTCTCTCTGAATTAAAAATTCTTTTGTCAAATAAACCCTATTATTTCTTCGAATTAATCCCGATTTCATTTGTAGCTCAATGTCTCGTCAATTATCTCTCTCTTGCAGAAACCACCCTAACTAAATACCAATTAGACTTATATTGATATTCATTAGGGTTTGATCGATCAATGATTGATTACATGTCAACGATTGATGTACATCAACGAGTTGATACAAATCTAGACTTGATCAGATGGTTGCTCCCAGCTTTGGCATCTGATCAGTCTTGTGAAATTGACTTCCAATCCCTTAACATGAGGGTGACTTGGTTAAAGAACTGACTACTTATCAGTAATTAACACAAATCAAAGCATGGTTAGGTGGTTGCTCACAGCTTTGGCACCAGGTCAGCCTTGAAAGCAAAATCACATTTGAAATTTCTCATGACTAGTTGTATCAGAATACTAGCTTGGCATTGACATCATTTCATGTGGCATAGGGATTATACTATTTCAGCTCCTCTCTAGGGTTAGCTCCAAGGGCAGATTTTTAGGGTTCAATTCTGGCTCCTTTAATAGGTCACTGAGGTATGGGGTCCACCTGTCAGTGAAAATGGTCACATGGATGACTCATCAGATAGGCTAGGTTTATGTTGTTAGATCCATCTACAAGGGACTGCCGGGTGGGTCCCACTCGTCGAGAAAATGCAATCAAATGGTGACCCATCGGAGATTTTTCTCTCTCGAAATCTCCGAGGGTCACCACCTCGAATGAGTAGGAGGTGGTGGGGTATTTATATCCTCGTCTCTCACCCCGATATTTCCTTGTGGGATTAATGGATATGTTCCGGGGTTAAGCAGCGACCTCTTCTGATTAGTGGGCCATCTCTTCCTTGGTTTCTCTTCTTCCCTCTTCTTATGATTTATCATTAATCATCGATTTATTTTCATTTATTCATCTACTCATCCTTGAAATTTTTCAAGGGTAAACAATCTTGTGTTCTTGTTTGATCTTTTCTTTTTTTTTTTCTCTCATTTTTTTGATTGCTATATTCTTGTGAGTATTGAATTGAATTAAATTATCTTCCACTGTCATTACACTTGAACACTAAGCCCAAATCGATTTATACATTTCTAGCTTAGATTTTTTACAATCTTGCTTTATTCTAGCCTTTTATATCATCATTTCAAGGGCCATAAATAATGAATTAAAAATTAAATATATATTATAAAAAATAATTACTATTATAAAGTGATAATATCTAAAAACAAGAATATAATAAAAACTATATAGTTATAATTAAATATTTTAAAATTATAACTTTTACTTGATTATTTTAATAAACTATATATATATATATATATATATATATATATATATATATAGTGGAGATACGTGAGCTTAACTCAAAAAACATATCAAATCATTTTAAAATTTTAATTTATCATTCTCATTAAATTCTTTATATGAAAATTTAATGGGATGCAAAAATTTGGAGCGTTTTGAGCTTTTTAAGTTGTGGTTTTTAATTTTTGAAAATCAGCTCTAAAAATAATAATAATATATTCAATACTTGAACATCATTTTAAAAAATAAAAAACGGTGACTTAAAAATCTCAAAACACTCCAAATTTTTGCATCTCACAAGATTTTTATATAAAGAATTTAATGAGAATGTATATATATATATATATATGATATAAAATTATACGGTCGGGTCCGGATTAGACAAGTTTCTAAAATAAATCTATAATTCAACTTAATAAATTGAGTTAATTAAAATCATAACTCATACCGAATCCGATAACTTCTCAACCTCACAAAAAAGAATTGGATCGAATGAGTTGAACTAATTGACAAATTTATTGTACAACCCTAACTAGAGGTGGCAAAATCCGACCAGACCCGAGAAATTTGTCCGACCTGCCCGGACCTAAACCCAATCCGACTTGATGTTTTTAGAAAGTCAAACTGATTGAACCTGACCCAAATCGGATCAGAATGATCCGAAATCCGAGATGACCCGAGATTAGACAATCCGAAACCCGACCCGATCTGAACTCAAACGACCAAAACTCAAGATCAGACAATCCCAAACCCAACCCAATTTAAACCCAAATGACTCGAAACCTGACATGACTCAAGATCAGATAACTCGAAATCCGACCCAATCCGAACTCGAATGATCTGAAACACGAAATGACCCGAAATTAGACAACTCAAAACCTAACCCGACTCGACTCGTGCTGTATATATGTATCTAATTACTTTAAAATTATACCATATAAATATTAAAATTTCTCTTTATAAATTCGACTTGTATTTGACTGTCATTTTATTTATAGGGGGTCGGATTAAGTACGGATTTAGAGAGGACCAGATTAAATACGAGTTTCATAAACAATGATTAATTACTAGTTTATTTTGACACAAATTAACAAATATTTTTATCTATATAGCATGTATAAAAATTGCACGTATAATTTTGATAATTTTAATTATGAAATTACGTACTTGTCTATTTATAGTTTATTCTAAAATAAAAAATTATATTTTGAATTAAAATAATAATGTCTCTTAATCAAAATTTATATATTATAAATGAAAATTATCATAAAAAAATATATTCTAATTAGAATTATCATATGTAGTATGTCTTCAATTTATTAATAAAATGAATGAAGTATGTTGATTTAAACTGATCTAACTAGATTTAACTTAATTAATCATATACATATTATTTGAAAAGTCAAATTGATCATAACATAATTGATAATCTAGATTTGACATTAGCTAAAATATTTTTTTGAAAAAAAAAAGATTTAAAGTTTGACAAGCCGAAATCCAACCTAAGCTAAAATTTGACCCGACCTCAAATAAATATCACAAAAAAAATCTAACTCAGCCCAACCTTACTCGAAACAACCCGAGACTATCCAATATCAGATGACCTGAAAACCAACCCGACTTGGACCTAAATAATCTGAAACCCGAAATGATCTGAGATACTAAACGACCAAGTCTAATTTGAAATGACCCAAAATTAAAAAAAAAAAAACCGACAATGTTTAACCCAAAACCCAACCCGATTTGAATCAAATCGATCCAACTCCAACCCATGACCCGATATTTTTGTCAAACATACCAACCCATCGGAACTCTAATACAAACTTGACTTGACCCGTCCCGACCCAACTCGATTGCCACCTCTACTCCTAACTAACTGGGTCTCACACATATGTTTATCCGCACCGCTCCATTTGAGTCAAATTAAGTGATGTGGTTGCCTAAAGTCGGTGGACACGTGGAGTATCATGGTTGCTAAACGCTAAATTACCCTTTTGTTTAAATTCTCTCTGATCCCTATGTTAACTGGATACGCCTCACATCCAGCCGCAGAGGTATCCGATACGGATCGATATCTATTCACATCCAATATAGTTCGGATGCGATATACTACGTGGCAATCTGATCCGTATCAATCAACAATAAGTCAATAAGCATTGTCGATTTCTTGGTTCCCGACCCATTTCAACGGTCGATATTGAACATTAGAAAAATTGATTTTATTGTGATTATTACTTTTGTATCTAAATTAATAATTATCTGTGTTTGAGATAACAACTTTATATCTTTAACATCAGTTGATAACAATAATTATTGCAGGATTTATCGGATTAGATATGCCGCATCTGTACTCTGTCTTTTCCCAATATATTTTTTATTTTTAATAAAATTTCCCTGATGATCACCTACACTTTTCAAAAAATGAACGCCTCAACTCCTGGTTTATAAATCAGGTGCTTAAGTAAGTGACGCAAATATTTAAACAAATAATTTAAATATTTAGATAAATGATTCTGATATTTAGTTATAGTTCATCGTGATATATATTAGTTGGGTTATGTTGTTATGCATAGTACAGATCGCTTTTGTATTATGAATTGGTTATTCATCATTAAAGTGTAAATGGTCGGTGCAACCGTACAAAATGGATTTTCATATGAATATCTGGACGTAGACCAAATTTTATATTTTTTAAGATAGTTAGAAGATCATTTCTTTTGATGACTCATAATAACTAAATCAACTGATTTTCTAACATATTTAAAAATAGTAAAAAAAATCTAAAAATCTAAAATTTTATCCCCATCGAGATATTCATACAAAAATAATTTTGAGCAGTTTGGATCGATCATTTAAACTTTAAAAATGAAGAACTGATTCATAACACGGGGACAATATGTGCTATGCATATCACCATAGCCCCTCTTTATATTAGGCTATGGTGCTTTGCAAAACACAAGAGCGTTGTGTCGTTTGCGTTCTATTATTAATTTTAAGTCATAAATGATCGATCCAAACCACTCAATCTAATCTCCATATCAAAATCTATTAGTAAACCAAATTTTATATTTTTTGAATTAATTTGCTATTTTTTAGAAATGGGGAAAATCATTATTTTTGGATGAACCAGAATTCTCATATCAAGTCATTTTCTCCTCATCAGAAAAAATAGCAAAACAATTCTAAAAAATATAAAATTTGGTTTACTAATAGATTTTGATATGAAAATTAGATTGAACAGTTCAGATCGATTATTTCTGACTTGAAATTAAAAATAGATCACAAAGCACATAATGCCTATGTGCTTTACAAAGCACAATCGGACTATATATATATATATATATATAGAGAGAGAGAGAGAGAGAGTTTGTCTATTGTGCTTCTAGTAACACTTCGGCTGAAACGCCACCAGTCCAAATTTTAATTTTTTCATGCTCAAAATTTTAATTTAAATATCTCAATAAAATATTTACATCATAATCTTATAGCATACTAATTTTTATCGTGTTTGAAATTAATTTACTATGCTTAATGATTTTTGAAAGATAGTGATTAAAATTCATCAACCAATTTAGAAAATAATGGTGCACTAAACTATCTATTTCACATTAAATAATATATTTTTCTTAAAAATATTTTCATCTCCCTTGAAGAGATGGACAAGATCGCTGAAGGGACAAAATAGACCATCCGAAAGAGGGAACATATAGGCATATAGATCATCGCAGGCGGGGGATATTCTGGGGGATGGAGACTTTGGGACATAAATATTTTTCTTTCCGTGTGTATTTGAGCCTGTACTCTAAATCATATACAAAACTATTAAAGAGTGTTAAATTTTTAAGTCTTTCATGCATGATACATTATGACTCATGTCTACAATTGACTATGTTTTTAATTTTTCATTTACTTAAATTTAATAATTCATATATAAACTTTTCTCTATATACTTAAAGATGAATTTTATCTCTTAAAATAATCAAAAAATTTATATCATCTTTTATAAATTTATGTATTTAGTTGTAGTAATAGTATTATCATTGAATATATTATTGTTATTATTATTATTATTATTATGAGCAACTTAAAAAATCTAATCATTTTTTAATTTTAATTGATATGTCTTAATAAAAAAATTATCAAAATATTATAGGATATAAAATTCTTTATTTTTAGAGTTTCTTAAATACTTATTTTGGATTTTCTAAAATGGTTTATTTTTATATGTAAAAATTTATTATTTTATTATTATTTTTGCTCCATTTAAAAAAAAATGAAACTAATACTTATGAAACTAAAAAAAAAAGTAAATCGTTGTATCTTGTAAGATGATATAAAAAATTTATTGAGAGAGACATATCAAAATTTAAAGATAATAAAATAAGTTTTTGAGTTAGGACTCCACGTTACTCGGAGTATCCTAATTTTACACTTTGTTGTTGTTACTATTATTATGTACATCTTTAACATTTAAAATATAATTTAAATTTCTTAAATATGAAATTTTTATTGAATGAATTTAAATTATTTATTTAAAAATTATCTTGTAGGAAAGCACCGAATTATAGCTGTAGTATTCTATAAAAGCGAACGTCAAAACAGAAGTGACGAGTACAGGCAAAAATTTGACAGGTCGAGAATTCCAGTAGAATGGGTCAACTAGTTTGTAATGGAAAATTGAAACAGAGCTTTGGTACAGACAAATGGCATGAGCTTTATTCGCATTTTATCTTTTATTTATAAAATTGTGGTGTAAAATTTCAAATTGTTATTCTCCCTTTATTTTCATGATGGAAGAGTTCAAGTTGAAATTTATTATTTATAAATTTGGTTATATAATAAATGGGTTGTGATTTATTTATTTTCATTATTTAATTTAGTATATAATAAAATATTAGATATGGAAGAATTTTTATACCATATTTACCATTCGGATTAATTTAATTTTATCAACGTCTTTATATATACACATCTCGTTGTCGGCTTAGCGTAATTAAGATATATTAGATTTATTCATTGGATTTCGTCTTGAAATATATATATATATATATATATATATATATATATATATATATAGTCTGGCTATGGTGCTTTGCGCTCTATTTTTAATTTCAAGTTAGAAATAATCGATCCGAACCGTTCAATCTAATCTTCATATAAAAATCTATTAGTAAATTAAATTTTATATTTTTTAGAATTTTTTGCTATTTTTTCGATGAGGAGAAAATGGCTTGATCTGATAATTCTAGTTCATCCAAAAATGATGATTTTCTCCCTATCCAAAAAAATAGCAAATAAATTCCAAAAAATATAAAATTTGGTTTACTAATAGATTTTGATATGGAGATTAGATTGAGCGGTTTGGATCGATCATTTCTGACTTAAAATTAATAATATAACGCAAAGCACACAACACACTTGTACTTTGCAAAGCACCATAGCCTAATTCTATATATATATATATAACTAGATATTTAAAATAGAACTTATTTTGTAAAATAATTTTTTTAGGAAATTTTTTATATAAAAATATTTTAAATGCTAAAATAATGTTTAATGATAAATATTATAATTAGCTACATCATTAAAAAGAATATAAAAAATTATATTATTTTAGTATTTAAATAATACATCATAACATCTCTTTAAATGAAGAAAAATGAAAATAATATAAACTGTTTAATTAAGAGAAATAAAGAGAGAAATACAACTAATAGTGGAAAAGATGAATGATGTGACGTAGCTAAAAAGCTTAAAAAAACTAACCCAAATTGTGATGAATGATGCACTAATTGCTAAATTATTTCAAATTTGATACATTAGAAATAAATCTATGATTTTTAATTTTTTATTTATATAATATTTTTGAAAAAAATATACTATAAACATGAGATATATCATAAAGTTGAATGTACACTAGAATTATCCTTTGAAAAATACATAAACTTTAATTTAAGTTATGAAATATACACTAGTATGTTGTTCGTATGTTGCTATGGGTAATGATTTTAAAATGTAAAAATTCAGATTTTCATGAGAAAATAAAGAAAATAAGAAATGAAGATAATATAGCAATTAATATAAATTCTAATTATGAATACAGAATTAATGAAAAATAAATGTAGAATGAGAAGAAAATTGTTATTCAGAATCTAAAAAGAATATTCAAAAATTGAAAGGATTTTAGAGAAAAAAGAAATAAATTAAAGTAATTATACTCCTTTATTATGTAGAATTTTGTGTAGTAATTAAAATTAAGAAAAAATATAACTTCAAGATAAATGAGCATATATATATAATAATATTATTTAAAAATTAACTCAATGTAGACTTTTGTAGGATCAAAACAGATGGATATTTAATGAGTAGAGATTTGAATATGCGCATGCGACCAGCTCTCGGAAAAATGTACTATGTATGTGGATAGCTTTTGATACATGGCACTCATCACTTAAAAGTTGGTTGAATTTGAAACGTGTCTCAGAGATTATCTACCAGGTTGATTATTATGACTTGTAAGCATGCGTTTTTCTTCTTTTTTGGGTAGTTCAGGTCCCTTGCTGCTCGAATTCTGTTCCTTTTGGACTTTTGACACCTTTTCTGTTGAAACCTACTCGAATTCTGTTCATTTTGGACTTTTGACACCTTTTCTGTTGATTTGATGACCAATATCGCCGTATGTACGTCTTTGTGCCGTATGTATGCGTTTGTGATAAAAACAGATACACACACACACATTATCTATAAGACTATAAACATTATGTTCCATTCAAGACTTATACCAAGTAAGTTAACAATAGAAGGTTTATTTGTTTCAAACTGTGTATTATGTCATGATTGAGAGTGTAAGTACCAATTTCTCGTGCAATCACCGTTGTGAAGAACAGCGAGGCTACCATGAATTGAAAATCAGAACCCCTGTAATTTTCTGAGAAGCCATGGTTGATAACTAGGTAGCCGGGTTTGGACAATCATGCCACTTTAAGATTTTACTTATGCGCTTTTTCCATTTTATGTTTGTATAATCTATCATCAATTAATTATATGAAATTTAATTTCTCTTTTATAGTACTTAACTAAAAAAAAACTCTTTTAGTAAATTGACAAGGGATATGGAACTGGCCACCTCATGGACCATGTAACATTGCTATTGTAAAGGTTGAATATATAATCCATACAAAGCTGGAGCATGAAGTAACATAACTGTTTGTGATTTGTAATTAGAAATACAACTTCGGTTTGAAAAATGCTAATAGCTAGAATTAATATCAGTCATTTATTTAACGTGGTAAGAGAGTAATTAATTTATTCAATGTTAGAGAAATATAAAATGTAATCGTATGCTCACACTTAAATATATATTTTTTTAATCTGTTTTTCTTCTCGCTTGATTTTTTTCATGAACCGTATATAACGCCTTGGCTTTTGGACTTAGCAGCGCAAAAAACTGGTGGCCAGTAGCAACTCCATTCATGACCATTTGATCTTCTCCTCCTCGATCCCATTTATGGCGGTCAGAATTCTCGGCTCTCTTCTCCGCCCCGTATCCATAAATGCTCTTTTGTCTTTTTGACAACGGTCAACTGTCTCTACACTCCAGACTCCACCTACACTACACGTGCTGAGCTCGTGTTGCGACTCGTCGTCATTCCGGGTCAAACCTGGACCTGTGCAAAGGATGCGTACGCATGATCTTTCTACACCACGGTTCGCTGTTTTGCCGGACTTAGAATAACGAGATTGGCAATCGGTCGGGTCAGATTGAGTTTCGATTCAGATCGATCGAATCGGATTAGTTTGATCTTTTAGGAACATGAGTTGAGTTGGATTGATGAATGGATTGAGCTAATATGAGATCAATTTATATGTTAATATTTTAATTTAATTATAATAATTTGATTTCGAATTATATCGAATTAACTCAGATTTGAGTTAGATTAGATCATATCAGATGAATTTTCAGATCGGATCAAATTTTATCAACTCTACATCACACATTTCCGAGATTAAAATGATACGACAGCTGTAATAATTTAGTGTGAAATTATACATTGCGCCGTTTGTATTTTATATTTCGCTCATCTAGAATATGTTTTAATTAACAAGAAACTTTAATTAACAAGAAACAATAACTTTTCATTAACAAATAAATAGAGACTAAAATATGCTGCTGCTGAATGAACTGTTGCCCTTAGAAAATCTGACGACTCTTTTCCGACAATTAGTATATTTATACGCTTAATAACTTTTTGAAATAGCAAAATAATTCCCAATCTTACAAATTTAACCCCAAAAGTTTATAATCTCTGCCAAATGATAAATATGCTCATCTTTTCATGCACAAATAACTCTAGAACTAGAAGCCAAAGTAAAAACTATCTTTACTTAAAACTGAATTCTTAATATATAAATAGGGTTGAGCTTCCACGCTTTTTAAGTATGCCACATTATCACTTTTTATCATCATTAATTTTATGTAGATGTTTTCATTTTCTTGAATCTAAGAGTTCATATAAAATAATTTTTCTCTCCTCATTTAAAATAATGTGTATAATATACTTCAAAGTGAAACTTAACTCTTAAAATGATCTATTTTTTATATAATTATTAATAAATTATGTGTCTAATTTTATTATTATTACTTAGTATTTAAAAATATTATGTCTAAATTTTTTATTGTGAAAATTTATTAAATATATTTAAAATTTTAAAAATTTAATTATTTATTTGAGAACTATATTATCGAGACGAAATTCGGGTAACAGCCCTAGTTCTAGTAAGAATTGTTGGAAGTTATAAACTCTAAAATTTAATCCCGAAGAGCTAAGTTCTAAACCCAAATTTGATAATCCCAACTACTAAGAATTCAGTCAAATCGAGCTCAAGAAAAGCTCAAGATAAAGTCTCGAGCATGTTAGCTTGGGATGATGAAGTTTAGGAATGTTGATCTAAGATCGAAGTAATTGAAGACAGTCTGACATTGGACGTTTGTATCAGAGACAACTTAGTGGAGAATGGAAACTGACAGATAATAATAGACATAAATATCATGTATCTAGAATTAGATTGTGATTATAAACACCATAATATAGATAGAGTGATACACTATGAATAACTAAGAGATAATATATTTTGTAATTTTTTGTTGAAATCGAAGAAATAACTTTTAAAGCAATCTCTTTCTTCAATCAAATGGTCTGATCTATTAATTATCTTTAATTCACTTAATTCATTTTTTAGTTGTTCTTATTGAGAGTGAGTAAACATCTTTGACAGACACAGAAATAGTATTCCTAGTATATTCGAATTAGGAGTGTTAATGAGTCGGGTCGGATCACATTATTTTATTATTTTTCTTGATTTGATCCAATTAAATTCGGGTCAAAAAATCTTAACCCATATCCGATCCGACCCGTGTAAAATAAATAAATATTTATTAATTATTTTTATATAATTTTAAGCAATAAAATATTGATTAATTTATCATTTATCTTAATTAGTTTATATTTAAGCTTTAATTAGTACTAAATCATAAAATTACTTTAAAAATAAAATTAATCGGGTCGGGTTGGATTGACCCGAACCCGACTCGACCCGATTCAGATCAAAAAAATTAAACTCATATCCGACCAATTTATTTTTGAATCATGTTGAATTAGATTCAGATCGGATCGAGTTAACTCGTCAGTCGGGATCAATAATTAAAACCCCCTAATTCGAACACAACGCTATACCAACGCTTCTCCTTGAACCTGGCATCTGTATCATCAAAATGAAAAAAAAAATAGTAAGAAATAAGGTGAGGATACACCATAACAAAATTCGTTACAATGATAATATCGGAAAGTTTAGAAATCATTTTGGAGATAACCACATCGAAACCCTAACCTTAAATTATCATATCCTAATTCAACTATCTCAAGTACTGATCAATTACATTACATTAAGTACGTACTCTAATACTTAAGAAAATCATATCCTATTTTCTTTTTGCAGCGGTAGAAACAAAAGTACAAATTAAAATAAAACTAGATTCTTCATTATAAATTCATTATTTTACAAAAATGAAATTGCAGCAGTAGAACAAGTAATAAAGATTGCAATTTTGAACTATTATAGGATTATTGATTTATATGATATATATTATATTAGCCCTCACCACCAAAGGAAAAAAAGTGTAAAATTTATAGTGATAGAATCTTGGCATTTTCAAGCTGCTGAATTTCAGCTGATAGATGTATAGGCTGTGAGCCTGCATCCTGAATTTCTGTTGATGGATCCAACATCCACAGCCCAGTTAAAAAGCCCACATCGTAATAATTCGTACTCTCTCCACGTGACGCAACACGGCTCCAAATATGTTGTTATTCTAGTAGATATATAGAGTCATATTATTTATTTCAAAAAAAAAAAAAAATTAAAAATAAAAAAATTATAAATATGTTTTTTACTTATAGATTGATAGCCTGTCAAATTTCATATAATTTCATTAATATTTGATACTTCATCAAAAATTATCAAATTTAATAGCCTTTCATTAATGTTTGCAACGGTTCCAAATCAATGATTTTTGATGGATTATCAAACGGTAATGAAATTTGACATACTATCAATTTATAAGTAAAATAACATATCTATAAAAAAATATTTTTAAAAGTTTTTTCTATTTCTTTGAAATAAATAACATAATCTTATTCTTCTAAATAACAACATATTTAAGCCACACAACACAAGTCAATGCTTGTCATTTTGAGAAGTGTTTCTACATGGTTGCTTTGTCAATCCACTTTCTGATCAAATCCAAACCCCTCTTCCAGCTCCCCCCGTTCTATTCAGTGTCCCTACCGGCCTACCATCATTCATCATTCATCATTCATCAACCATGGATTCCTTCTTTTCATACTCTTCCTACTATTACTCCTGCTTCAGTTCATCAAATGACCAACCAATCCCCATCCTCATCATCATTTATTATTTTAATTAAGAGAAAATTGATTTTGTGGCACTTTAAAACTTCTAATTTAACAAAATGCTACTTCAAATGTAATAGTTAGATAAACGTCACTGCAAATATAATTTTATTTAGATAAATGCCTCAATTATATAATTACTGCATAAATTTAATTAAAAAAACTGTATTTATTAATGATTATATTTTCGATTATACCCTTCAGATAGAAATATTAAGAGATTCTCCCTGGACATTGGTCTCCTTGAAATTTGCTTCTCTAGAACCAAGCGACAGGCAAGTCAAATGATTTCACGCTTCTCTGGAACCAAGCGACAACCATCCAATGTCCTCCAACAGGATCAACACCATGTGTTGCCTAGCCAATACATGAAATGCACATGTATTTTCTTGAAACTGATGCAATTATTCGATTTTCTGGGAACTGAATGAAATGTTCATGTACTTTCTGACTGTATAGACGCGATGTCAGTTCGTACAGGGTGTTGATTTAATGCAACAAATTCATACAAGCAATTCATTCAAGCATTACAAGCATGTAGGAAAAGAGGATACTGGATATATTCATTAATCAAGTACTGACAAGGGTGCTGATTTAATACAACCAATTCATTCAAGCATTACGAAAGTTCAATTAAATCCAACTCAGTCAATAAGGGCGTGGGCGTTGATTTAGAAGATAATTCAAGAAGTCGCTGCCAATTCATTTCTGCATTCTCATCGCATTTCTTTTTTTTCTGCGAGAAATAAGGGTGCTGATTTTAGAAGCTGATTTAATAAGCAAAATTGTTACTTGGGATTTTGATCATTAACCATGGAAAAGAAGAGGAGGGGCGGACAGGTGGTAGACTGGTGGAGGATGGCTGAGCGACGGAGGCGTGGTGGTAGAGTAGCCAGGATTCAGTCTCCTCTGTCAGGAGGGGATTGAAATTTGGATCTGAGGAGAGGGAATCAAAATTTAGATCGAATGGCAGTTTGATCAGTATATAAAATTGATGTATTTCAAAGAGTTCTATACGGTACATGTAACATTTATCTAAATAAATTGTATTTGGAGTGACATTTATCTAGCTGTTATATTTAGAGTGGTATTTTGTTTTTGAAGTGGCACAAAATCAATTTCTTCTTTAATGATTAATACATATAATAAGTATGAGGGTTTTATGCCGAAGTGAGACAACTGAGGAGGGATGTCAGTTTGATCAGTATATAAAATTTAGAAGAGGGAATCAAAATTTAGATCGAATGGCAGTTTGGTCAGTATATAAAATTGATGTATTTCAAAGAGTTCTTATATAAAATTGATGTATTTCAAAGAGTTCTATATAGTGCATGTAACATTTATCTAATTAAATTCTATTTGGAGTGATATTTATCTAGTTGTTATATTTAGAGTGGTATTTGGTTAATTATAAGTTTTGAAGAGGCATAAAATCAATGTTTCTTTAATGATTAATACATATAATAAGTATGAGGGTTTTATCCCGAAGTAAGGCAACTGAGCAGGGATGTCGGTCGTCACATCATAAAGTTTTCTTGTTTTGCGTTTTTGGGCTCGTTTTCGGCGGAACCGAGTGCATCAGGTCTAGTTTTTACGCTTTGCGCTTTCGAACTCATTTTCCGCGATACCGAGGGCATCCATTTTTCATGTATTGCGCTCCCGGAGTTATTTTGGATGGTACCAAGGACGCTTGGTCCAGTTTTCATATTTTACACACCTTAACTCATTTTGATCGGTACTGAGGGCATCGGGTCCAGTTTTCATATTTTGAGCTCTCGAACTCGTTTTGGGGGGTACCGAGGGCGTTGGGTCCATTTTTCATGTTTTGCGCTCACGGACCCATTTTTGGCGAATCTGAGGGCGTCAGGTCCATTTTTCATGTTTTAGGCTCCCAAACTTAATTTGGACGGTACCGATGATGTCGAGTCTAGTTTTCATGTTTAGCGCTCCCAGACTCATTTTCGACGGTACCAAGGGTGTCGGGTCTAATTTTCATGTTTTGCATTCTTTGACTCATTTTCGACGATACCGAGGACTTCAGGTCTCATTTTCATGTTTTGCGCTCCCGGACTCATTTTCGACAATACCGAGGGCTCTAGGTCCAGTTTTCATGTTTTGTGCTCCCGTACTTATTTTGGACGGTACCGGGGGCGTCGGGTTAAGTTTTCATGTTTAGCGCTCCCAGACTCATTTTGGTTGGTAGCGAGGGCGCCGGGTCCAGTTTTAATATTTTGCGCTCCCGGATTAATTTTGGCCGGTATCGAGGGCGTCGAGTCTATTTTTCATGTTTTGCGCTCTCAGACTCGTTTTGGGCGGTACTGAGGTCGTTGGGTCCAGTTTTTATGTTTTGTTCTGTCGGATCGTTTTTAGCGGTACCGAGGGCGTCGGGTCCAGTTTTGTGCTCCCGGACCCGATTTGGGCTATACCGAGGGTATCGAGTCTAGTTTTCATGTTTTGCATTATAGGACTTGTTTTTCTACGGTATTGAGGGTGTCGGGTCCGTTTTCATGTTTTACGCTCCTTGACTCATTTTCGACAGTACCGAGGGCGCCATTTCCATGTAACGCCCCGATCGAGACGCTACAGAGACGATATCTTCTGCATCTAACATAAAGATCACACCGTACCCATTGTGATAAGTGGAGGATATTCCATAAATTCGCTAGTAAGCGGAACACCAAGTCCATTTTCAGGTTGTGTGGATCCCTCCCTTTCGGAGTTAATGGATATAGAATATATTACGATGTGTTTACTATATCGATATAAATAAGGATGTCTTATAGCAATGGTTGGCAATTGTTGCTAAGGGGTATTCTTATTTATATGGATATAGAATATATACCATTTTTTATGTCATCTATATCCATAAGGGTGTGGGGTAGGTTTAAAGGATTTGAACCAAAAAATTGGTTCAAACCCTCTTTAGCCATTGATTTTGCACTAAGACTCGAGACCCAAATATATATGAGTGTACAACTATAATTGTACATGAAAGGATTAGTTTACGACATGTACAGTCATACATAATTTGACCAGCTTTATTTATCAATATTCAATTCAAATAATTCAAGTCATTGATCCATATTACAAATCAAAGGTCAATCATCCATATTAACTGAATTCAGGTCAAGTCAACAAATTAAACATATAATAATCAAATATACAATCTATAGAGAAATTTGGTTATTTGATACAGTATGATACTTAATTTACGATTGAATTCTGATTCTCGACTCGATATGCAATTTTCTTAAATCGATCCACGATATCTATTCAATCGTAATAATATTTATTAATATAATTTATTTTCATTAACTGTCTTTAAGAGTTTATTCAACCAAATTAATCAGCTTAATCTTTAATTAAATCGATTATAGAATGTCATACCCTTTATAATCCCATCACTGCTCTGAAACTTATTTTAATATCATTAAGTATCCAATCAGTTGGACAAGAGTCATTCATTTGTTTAATTTCCTATCTATATCTCTTTTCAATCTTCAATTCATGTTAGTTATGAAATTCAAAAATCAATCCTAAATTTATATTGTAGACCCTACCTTGCTGATCTGCATCTTCCTTTCCTTTGCTTTTGTTTCTGTTTCTTCCTTTCTTTTGCTCTGACTCTCTTTCTCTGTTTCATTTCTCTTTTATCGTTTTTTTTAAACTGAGAGAGATGTTTATATGAGTGATGAGTCATATCACGCGCGTCATCCCATGAGAAACAATTGTGGCTTCCTTTTTTTTTTTTTTAACTTGGTATTATCTAAAGAGTATGAAATCACCAGGTAACGTGGCTCTCTTTCATCATCATTTTTTTAAAAAAAAAATAAACCCTAGGTTGTTATAATTTATGAAATAGTCCAATAATATATAAGTTTACATTTGTTGGTATATTACTTTCTTCCCTCCTTTAGAAATTTCGTCATCGAAAATTTTTCATGTTATGACGATTTAAAAAAAATCACATTAAAATTTGAGATTTATGATGCATAAATGCATCAAACTTCTGTTGTGCACTCTAAAGAAATAAATATGATTTTGTTTAAATTGAATTTTTTTTAGTCAAAAAATTAATTGGAGTGACTAATTATGGATAAATATCAAAAGTTCAGTGACTAAAAATATAAATGAAAGTGCGGTGATCAAATATAAATAAACATCAAAATTCAGTGACTTATCAGAAGATTAACCCAAATTTCTGATTGCATAACTACACATAATTTATTATAAATTAATATAATTACTTCTAAGTATATCTATTATAAGATTTTTTAATTAAAATTTCGATATGAATATCCTACAACATGAATTTTGCACAAAACAAAAGTAAGATGCATTTAAAATTGTTGTTTAAACAAATTGTTTGATCTTTCTAATTTTTTGGCCGCATAACTGCAGATAAATTCGTATAAATTAAAATAATTACTCCTAATTACGTTTTCAATAATATTTTTCAATTAACACTTTGATAGAAATATTCTACGATGCTAATTTTTCACAAAACAAAAATAAGATGCATTAGAAACTGCTATTTAAAAAAGTTATTTGAGTTTTCAACATTTTTGCTCTCATAACTACACATAATTTCGTGAAAGTTTATATAGCGACTCCTAATTATGTCTAATACAAAGTTGCCCAACTAAAACTTTGATATGGATATTTTATAACGCTAATTTTGCATAAAACATAAGTAAGATGGGTTAAAAACTTCTGTTTAAACAAGTTGTTTGATTTTATTAAAAGTTTTGTCCGCAGAACTACACAAAATTTCGCACAAATTAAAATAATTACTCCTGATTATGCCTATTACAAGATTATCCTATTAAAACCTCGATAGGAACATTCCATGGCGATAATTTTGTGCAAAACATAATTACGATGCATTAAAAACTGTTGTTTAAATAAGTTATTTGTGTTTTTCAAATTTGTTAGGCGCATAACTATATATAAGTTCTTATAAATTTATATAATTACTCCTAATTAAGATTATTGTAAAATTATCCAATAAAAATATCAATATGAATATTCTATTAAGCTAATATTACACAAAACATAAGTAACATACATTAAAAATAGCTATTTAAACAAGTTATTTGAGTTTCTCAAAATTTTGGGCTACATAACAACACATAATTTCTTATAAATTAATGTCATTACTCGTAAGTATGTCTATTGTAAGATTTTTCAATTAAAACTTCGATATGAATATCCTACAACACAAATTTTGCACAAAACAAATGTAAGATGCATTTAAAACTGCGGTTTAAATAAGTTGTTTGATCTTTCTAAATTAATATAATTACTCCTAATTTCATATAAATTAATATAATTACGTCTTCTATAAGATTTTATTAATTAACACTTTGATATCAATATTCGACGATGCTAATATTTTACAAAACATAAGTAAAATGCATTAGAAACTGCGATTTAAAATAGTTGATTGAGTTTTCAACATTTTTTTCATCATAACTACACAAAATTTCGTGAAAGTTTATATAACGACTCCTAATTACGTCTATTATAAAGTTGTCCAACTAAAACAACGATATGAATATTCTATAATGCTAATTTTGCATAAAACATAAGTAAGATGGGTTAAAATCTTCTACTTAAACAAGTTGTTTGGTTTTATTAAAAGTTTTGGCTAAATAACTATACAAAATTTTGTGCAAATTAAAATAATTATATATGGTTACGTCTATTATATGATTGTCCTATTAAAACTTCGATATGAATATTCCATGACGCTAATTTTGCACAAAACATAAGTAAGATGCATTAAAAACTATTGTTTAAAGCAAGTTATTTTTGTTTTTCGAATTTGTTGGGCGCTTATCTACATATAATTTTGTGAAAATTAATATAATTACATCTAATTACTCCAATTACAAAATTTTCTAATTAAAACATCAATTTCAATATTTTACAACAATAATATTACATAAAACAAAAGTAAGATGCGTTAAAAGCTGTTGTTTAGACAAGTTATTTGAGTTTTTTTTTATAATTTTTGGCTGCATAATTACACATAATTTCTTATAATTTAACATAATTACTTCTAAAAATGCTTATTGTAAGATTTTCTAATTAAAACTTCGATATGAATATTCTATGACACCAATTTTGCACAAAACATAGATAAGATGCATTAAAACAACTGTTTAAACGTGTTATTTGAGTTTTTCAAAATTTCTGCGCTGCATAACTATACATAATTTCTTATAAATTAATATAATTGCTCCTAAATATGCCTATTTATAAGATTTTCCAATTAAATAATTTCGATATGAATATCCTACAACACTAATTTTACACAAAACATAAGTAAGATGTATTTAAAACTGTTGTTTAAACAAGTTGTTTGATCTTTCTAAATTTTTTGACCGCATAACGCACATAATTTCAAATAAATTAATATAATTACTCTAATCATGATGCTTTAAATAAGATTTTTCAATTAACATTTTGATATGAATATTCTATGATGCTAATTTTTCAGAAAACATAAGTAAGATGCATTACAAACTGCTATTTAAATAAGTTATTTGAGTTTTCAACATTTTTCCTCATTACTACACATAATTTCATGGAAGTTTATATAACGACTCCTAATTACGTCTATTATATAGTTGTCCAACTAAAAACTTGATATGAGTATTCCATAACGCTAATTTTGCATAAAACATAACTAAGATGGGTTAAAACTGCTGTTTAAACAAGTTGTTTGGGTTTTTTGAAAGTTTTGATCGCAGAACTACACATAATTTCGTTCAAATTAAAACAATTACTCCTGATTCCACCTATTATATGATTTTCTATTAAAACTTCGATATGAATATTCCATTAATTTTACGCAAAACATAAGTAAGATGCATTAAAAACTGTTGTTAAAACAAGTTATTTGTGTTTTTTTAATTTGGGTGCATAACTCCATATAATTTCGTGCAAATTAATATAATTACTCCTAATTAATCCTATTATAAAATTTCAATTAAAACATTGATATGAATATTCTATAACGCTAATATTGCATAAAATATAAGTAAGATATGTTAGAAGTTGCTGTTTAAACAAGTTGTTTTAGTTTTTTATAATTTTTGGCAGCATAATTACACATAATTTCTTGTAAATTAACATAATTACTCCTAAGAATGCCTATTATAAGATATTCTAATTAAAACATCGATATGAATATTTAACGACAATAATTTTGCACAAAACATAAGTAAGAGGCATTAAAAATAGCTGTTTAAACAAGTTATTTGAGTTTCTCAAAAATTTTGGATGCATAACTACACATAATTTCTTATAAATTAATGATAATTACTCCTAAATATTCTATTGTAAGATTTTCAATTAAAACTTGATATGAATATCCTACAACACTAATTTTGCACAAAACAAATAAGATGCATTTAAAACTGCTGTTTAAACAAGTTGTTTGATCTTTCTAATTTTTTTGTCCTAACTAGCACATAATTTCATATAAATTAATATAATTACTCTCTAATTACGTCTTCTATAAGATTTTTTAATTAATACTTTGATATCAATATTCTATGATGCTAATTTTTCACAAAACATAAGTAAGATGCATTATAAACTGCTATTTAAAAAGTTGATTGAGTTTTCAATATTTTTTTCCATCATAACTATACAAAATTTCGTGAAAGTTTATATAATGACTCCTAATTACGTCTATTATAAAGTTGTCCAACTAAAACATTGATATGAATATTCTATAACGCTAATTTTGCATAAAACATAAGTAAGATGGGTTAAAACTGTTGTTTAAACAAGTTGTTTGGCTTTATTAAAAGTTTTGGCTACGAGAACTACACAAAATTTTGTGCAAATTAAAATAATTATACATGGTTACGCCTATTATATGATTGTCCTATTAAAACTTCGATATGAATATTCCATGACGCTAATTTTGCACAAAACATAAGTAAGATGCATTAAAAACTGCAGTTTAAAGCTAGTTATTTTGTTTTTCGAATTTGTTGGGCGCAAATCTGCATATAATTTTGTGTAAATTAATATAATTACATCTAATTACTCCAATTACAAAATTTTACAATTAAAACATCAATTTCAATATTCTATAACAATAATATTGCACAAAACATAAGTAAGACGCGTTAAATGTTTAGACAAGTTATTTAAGTTTTTTATAATTTTTGGCGCTTATAATTACACATAATTTCTTATAATTTAACATAATTACTTCTAAGAATGCCTATTATAAGATATTATAATTAAAACTTCGAAATCAATATTCTACAACACTAATTTTGCACAAAACATAAGTAAGATGCATTAAAAAACAGCTGTTTAAACAAGTTATTTGAGTATCTCAAAATTTCTGGCTGCATAGCTCCACATAATTTCTTATAAACTAATATAATTACTCCTAAATATAACTACTATAAGATTTTTCTAATTAAAACTTTGATATGAATATCCTACAACACAAATTTTGCACAAAACAAAAGTAAGATGCATTTAAAACTGCTGTTTAAACAAGTTGTTTGATCTTTCAAATTTTTTGACCGCATAACTGCACATAATTTCATATAAATTAATATAATTACTCCTAATTATGTCTTCTATAAGATTTTTTAATTAACACTTTGATATGAATATTCTACGATGCTAATTTTTCACAAAACATAAGTAAGATGCATTAGAAACTGCTATTTAAAAAAGTTTATTGAGTTTTCAACATTTTTTCCATCATAACTACACAAAATTTCATGAAAGTTTATATAACGACTCCTAATAACGTCTATTATAAAGTTGTCCAACTAAAACATCGATATGAATATTCTATAACGCTAATTTTACATAAAACATAAATAAGATAGGTTAAAACCGTTGTTTAAAGAAGTTGTTTGTCTTTATTAAAAGCTTTGGCGCAAAACTACACAAAATTTCATGCAAATTAATATAATTATACTCTTGGTTACGCCTATTATATGAATGTCCTATTAAAACTTCGATATGAATATTCCATGGAGCTAATTTTGCGCAAAACATAAGTAAGATGCATTAAAAACTGCTGTTTAAACAAGTTATTTGTGTTATTCAAATTTGTTGGGCGCATAACTACATATAATTTTGTGAAATTAATATAAATACTCCTAATTACCCATATTACAAAATTTTCTAATTAAAACATCAATTTTAATATTCTATAACACTAATATTGCACAAAACATAAGTAAGATGCATTAAAAGCTTTGTTTAACAAGTTATTTGAGTTTTTTATAATTTTTGGCCGCATAATTACACATAATTTCTTATAAATTAACATAATTACTCCTAAGAATGCCTATTATAAGATATTCTAATTAAAACTTCGATATGAATATTTTACGACACAAATTTTGCACAAAACATAGAGTAAGATGCATTAAAACAACTGTTTAAACAAGTAATTTGAGTTTTTCAAAATTTTTGGCTGCATAACTACACATAATTTCTTATAAATTAATATAATTACTCCTAAATATGTCTATTGTATGATTTTCCAATTAAAATGTCAATATGAATATCCTACAACACTAATTTTACACAAAACATAAGTAAGATGCATTTAAAATAACTGTTTAAATAAGTTGTTTGATCTTTCCAAATTTTTTGGCCATATAATCTCGTATAAATTAATATAATTACTCATCATGATGCTTTAAATAAGATTTTTCATTTAACACTTTGATATGAATATTCTACGATGCTAATTTTTCACAAAACATAAGTAAGATACATTAGAAACTGCTATTTAAATAAATTGTTTGAGTTTTCAACATTTTTGCACTCATAACTACACATAATTTCGTGGAAGTTTATATAACGACTCCTAATTATGTCTATTATAAAGTTGTCCACCTAAAATTTGATATGAATTTTCTATAACGCTAATTTTGCATAAAACATACGTAAGATGGGTTAAAAACTGCTGTTTAAACAAGTTGTTTGGCTTTATTAAAAGTTTTGTCGCAGAACTACACATAATTACGTGCAAATTAAAATAATTACACCTGGTTACGGCTAATATAAGATTGTCCTATTAAAACTTCGATATGAATATTCCATGGCGCTAATTTTGCACAAAACATAAGTAAGATGCATTAAAAACTGCTGTTAAAACAAGTTATTTGTGTTTTTTGAATTTGTTGGGCGCAAACTACATATAATTTTGTGCAAATTAATATAATTACTCCTAATTAATCCTATTATAAATTATTCAATTAAAACAACGATTTGAATATTCTATAACGCTAATATTGCATAAAATATAAGTAAGATACGTTAAAAGCTGCTGTTTAGAAAAGTTGTTTGAGTTTTTATAATTTTGGGCTGCATAATTACACATCATTTCTTATAAATTAACATAATTACTCCTGAGAATGCCTATTATAAGATATTCTAATTAAAACTTCGATATGAATATCTCACTAATTTTGCATAAAACATAAGTAAGATGCATTAGAAACAGCAGTTTAAATGAGTTATTTGAGTTTCTCAAAACGGCTGCATAACTACACATTATTTTTCATAAACTAATATAATTACTCCAAAATATGCCTATTAAAATGTTTTCAAATTAAAACTTTGATATGAATAATATACGACACTAATTTTGCACAAAACATAAGTAAGATGCTTTAAAACGGCTGTTTAAACAAGTAATTTGAGTTTTTAAAATTTCTGGCTGCATAACTATACATAATTTATTATAAATTAAGATAATTACTCCTAAATATGTTTATTATAAGATTTTACAATTAATACGTTGATATGAATATCCTACAACACTAATTTTGCACAAAACGTAAGTAAGATGCATTTAAAACTGCTATTTAAACAAGTTGTTTGATCTTTCAATTTTTGTCCTCATAACTGCAATAATTTCGTATAAATTAATATAATTACTCTAATTACATCTTCTATAAGATTTTTAATTAACACTTTGATATCAATATTCTACGATGCTAATTTTTCACAAAACATAAGTAAGATACATTAGAAACTGCTATTTAAAAAAGTTGATTGAGTTTTCAACATTTTTAGCCATCATAACTACACATAATTTCGTGAAAGTTTATATAACGACTCCTAATTACGTCTATTATAAAGTTGTCCAACTAAAATTTGATATGAATTTTCCATAACGCTAATTTTGCATAAAACATACGTAAGATGGGTTAAAACTGCTGTTTAAACAAGTTGTTTGGCTTTATTAAAAGTTTTGGCCGCAGAACTACACATAATTACGTGAAAATTAAAATAATTACTTCTGGTTACGGCTATTATAAATTGTTCCTATTAAAACTTCGATATGAATATTCCATGGCGCTAATTTTGCGCAAAGCATAAGTAAGAAGCATTGAAAACTGCTGTTTAAACAAGTTATTTGTGTTTTTCGAATTTGTTGGGCGCATAACTACATATAATTTCGTGCAAATTAATATAATTACTCCTAATTAATCCTATTACAAAATTTTCAATTAAAACATCGATTTGAATATTCAATAATGCTAATATTGCACAAAACATAAGTAAGATTAGTTAAAAGCTGCTGTTTAGACAAGTTGTTTGAATTTTTTTATAATTTTTTACGCATAATTACACATAATTTCTTATAAATTAACATAATTACTCCTAATAATGCCTATTATAAGATATTCTAATTAAAATTTCGATATGAATATTCTACGAGTCTAATTTTATACAAAACATAAGTAAGATGCATTAAAAACAGCTTTTTAAACAAGTTATTTGAGTTTCCCAAAATTTCTGGCTGCATAACTACACATAATTTCTTATAAATTAATATAATTACTCCTAAATATGTCTATTGTAAGATTTCTAATTAAAATTTTGATATGAATATCCTACAACACTAATTTTGCACAAAACGTAAGTAAGATGCATTTAAAACTGCTGTTTAAACAAGTTGTTTGATCTTTCCAAATTTTTTGTCCGCATAACTGCACGTAATCTCGTATAAATTAATATAATTACTCCTAATTATGTCTTGTATAAGATTTTTTAATTAACACTTTGATATGAATATTCTACGATCCTAATTTTTCAGAAAACATAAGTATGATGCATTAGAAACTGCTATTTAAATAAGTTATTTGAGTTTTCAACATTTTTCACTCATAACTACACTTAATTTGTGGAAGTTTATATAACGACTCCTAATTATATCTATTATAAAGTGGTCCAACTAAAATTTGATATGAATTTTCTATAATGCTAATTTTACATAAAACATAAGTAAGATGGGTTAAAAACCGCTGTTTAAAGAAGTTGTTTGGCTTTATTAAAAGTTTCGGCTGCAGAACTACACATAATTACGTGCAAATTAAAATAATTACTCTTGGTTACGGCTATTATAAGATTGTCCTATTAAAACTTCGATATGAATATTCCATGGCGCTAATTTTGCGCAAAACATATGTAAGATGCATTAAAAACTGCTGTTTAAACAAGTTATTTGTGTTTTTCGAATTTGTTGGGCGCATAACTACCTATAATTTCATGAAAATTAATATAATTACTCCTAATAACGCATATTATAAAATTTTCCAATTAAAATATCAATATGAATATTCTATAAGGCTAATATTGCACAAAAGATAAGTAAAATGCATTAAAAAGCTTCTGTTTAAACAAGTTGTTCGAGTTTTTTACAATTTTTGGCCGCATAATTATACATAATTTCTTATAAATTAATATAATTACTCCTAAGAATGCTTATTATAAGATATTCTAATTAAAACTCCGATCTAAATATTCCACGACACTAATTTTACACAAAGCATAAGTAAGATGCATTAAAAACAGCTGGTTAAACAAGTTATTTGAATTTCTCAAAGTTTCTGGCTGCATGGCTACACATAATTTCTTATAAAATAATATAATTACTCCTAAATGTGAGTGTTGTAAGATTTTCTAAATAAAACTTCGATATGAATATTCTACGACACGAATTTTGCACAAAACATAGGTAAGATGCATTAAAACAACTGTTAAAACATGTTATTTGAGTTTTTCAAAATTTCTGGCAGCGTAACAAAACATAATTTCTTATAAATTAATATAATTGCTCCTAGATATGCCTATTTGTAAGATTTTCCAATTAAATAACTTGAGTATGATTATCCTACAACACTAATTTTGCATAAAACATAAGTAAGATGCATTTAAAACGGCTGTTTAAACAAGTTGTTTGATCTTTTCAAAATTTTTTGCCGCATAACTGCACATAATTTCGTATAAATTAATATAATTACTCATCATGATGCATTAAATAAGATTTTTCAATTAATATTTTGATATGAATATTCTACGATGCTAATTTTTCACAAAACATAAGTAAGATGCATTACAAACTGCTATTTAAATAAGTTATTTGAGTTTTCAACATTTTTGCCCTCATTACTACACATAATTTCGTGGAAGTTTATATAACGACACCTAATTACGTCTATTATAAAGTTGTCCAACTAAAACTTCGATATGTGTATTCTATAACGCTAATTTTGCATAAAACATAAGTAAGATGGGTTAAAAACTGCTGTTTAAACAAGTTGTTTTTTTTTTAAAGTTTTGGTCGCAGAACTACACATAATTTCGTTCAAATTAAAATAATTACACCTGATTCCGCCTAATATATGATTGTCCTATTAAAACATCGATAGGAATATTCCATGGCGCTAATTTTGCGCAAAACATAAGTAAGATGCATTAAAAACTGCGGTTTAATCAAGTTATTTGTGTTGTTGGGCGCATAACTCCATATAATTTCGTGCAAATTAATATGATTACTCCTAATTACACCTATTATAAATTTGTCCAATTAATACATTGATATAAATATTCTATAATGCTAATATTGCATAAAACATAAGTAAGATGCGTTAAAAGCTGCTGTCTAAACAAGTTGTTTGAGTTTTTTATAATTTTTGGCTGCATAATTACACATAATTTCTAGTAAACTAACACAACTACTCCTAAGAATTCCTATTATAAGATATTCTAATTAAAACATCGACATGAATATTACACGATACTAATTTTGCACAAAATATAAGTAAGATGCATTAAAAATAGCTGTTTAAACAAGTTATTGGAGTTTCTCAAAACTTTTTGCTGCATAACTACACATAATTTCTTATAAATTAATGTCATTACTCGTAATTATGCCTATTGTAAGATTTTTCAATTAAAACTTGTATATGAATATTCTACGACACAAATTTTGCACAAAACAAATGTAAGATGCATTTAAAACTGCTGTTTAAACAAGTTGTTTGATCTTTCTAAATTTTTTACCGCACATAATTTCATATATATTAATATAATTACTCGTAATTACGTCTTCTATAAGATTTTTAATTAACACTTTGATATCAATATTCGACGATGCTAATATTTCACAAAACATAAGTAAGATGCATTAGAAACTGCTATTTAAAAAAGTTGATTGAGTTTTCAACATTTTTTCCATCTTAACTACACAAAATTTCGTGAAAGTTTATATAATGACTCCTAATTACGTCTATTATATAGTTGTCCAACTAAAATATTGATGTGAATATACTATAACGCTAATTTTGCATAAAACATAAGTAAGATGGGTTAAAACCTGCTACTTAAACAAGTTGTTTGGCTTTATTAAAAGTTTTGGCTGTAGAACTACACAAAAATTTGTGCAAATTAAAATAATTATACATGGTAACACCTATTATATGATTGTTCTATTAAAACTTCGATATGAATATTCCATGGCGCTAATTTTGCACAAAACATAAGTAAGATGCATTAAAAACTGCTGTTTAAACAAGTTATTTGTGTTATTCAAATTTGTTGAGCGCATAACTACATATAATTTGTGTAAATTAATATAATTACTCTAATTACTCCTATTATAAATTTTCCAATTAAAATTTGATATAAATTAAAACATTCAATTTAATTCTATAATATTGCATAAAACATAAGTAAGATGCGTTAAAAATGTTTAACAAGTTATTTAAGTTTTTTATAATTTTTGCTGCATATAATTACACATAATTTCTTATAATTTAACATAATTACTCTAAGAATGCCTATTATAAGATATTCTAATTAAAACATCGAAATGAATATTCTACAACACTAATTTTGCACAAAATATAAGTAAGATGCATTAAAAATAGCTGTTTAAACAAGTTATTTGAGTTTCTCAAAATTTCTGGCTGCATAACTACACATAATTTCTTATAAATTAATATAATTACTCCTAAATATAACTATTGTAAGATTTTTCAATTAAAACTTGTATATGAATATCCTACAACACAAATTTTGCACAAAACAAAAGTAAGATGCATTTAAAACTGCTGTTTAAACAAGTTGTTTGATCTTTTCAAATTTTTTAGCCGCATAACTGCACATAATTTCATATAAATTAATATAATTACTCGTAATTATGTCTTCTATAAGATTTTTAATTAACACTTTGATATCAATATTCTACGATGCTAATTTTTCACAAAACATAAGTAAGATGCATTAGAAACTGCTATTTAAAAAAGTTGATTGAGTTTTCAACATTTTTTCCATCATAACTACACAAAATTTCGTGAAAGTTTATATAATGACTCCTAATTACGTCTATTATAAAGTTGTCCAACTAAAATATTGATATGAATATTCTATAACGCTAATTTTGCATAAAACATAAGTAAGATGGGTTAAAACCTGCTGTTTAAACAAGTTGTTTGTCTTTATTAAAAGTTTTGGCTATAGAACTACACAAAAATTTGTGCAAATTAAAATAATTATACCTGGTTACGCCTATTATATGATGTCCTATTAAAACACCTATGAATATTCCAACGCTAATTTTCGATATGAATATTCCATGCTAATTTTTGCACAAAACATAAGTAAGATGCATTAAAAACTGCTACAAAATTTTTAAACAACATTATTTGTGTTATTTCAAATTTGTTGCACAAAACATAACTACATATAATTTTAGACAAGTTATTTGAGCAAATTACACATAATTTCTTATAAATTATAATTACTCCTAAAAATGCCTATTATAAGATATTCTAATTAAAACTTTGATATGAATATTTTACGACACAATTTTGCACAAAGTATAAGTAAGATGCATTAAACAGCTGTTTAAACAAGTAATTTGAGTTTATAAAAATTTCTGGCTGCATAACTACACATAATTTCTTATAAATTAATATAATTACTCCTAAATATGTCTATTGTATGATTTCCAATTAAAATGTCGATATGAATATCCTTCAACACTAATTTTGCACAAAACGTAAGTAAGATGCATTTAAAACTGTTATTTAAACAAGTTGTTTGATCTTTCTAATTATTTTGGCCGCATAACTGCACATAATCTCGTATAAATTAATATAATTACTCCTAATGATGCATTAGATAACATTTTTAATTTAACGCTTTGATATGAATATTCTACGATGCTAATTTTTCATAAAACATAAGAAAGATACATTATAAACTGCTATTTAAATAAATAGTTTGAGTTTTCAACATTTTTGCACTCATAACTACACATAATTTTGTGGAAGTTTATATAACGACTCCTAATTATGTCTATTATAAAGTTATCCACCTAAAATTTGATATGAGCTTTCTATAACGCTAATTTTTCATAAAACATACGTAAGATGGGTTAAACTGCTGTTTAAACAAGTTGTTTGGCTTTATTAAAAGTTTCGGCCGCAAAGCTACACATAATTAGGTGAAAATTGAAATAATTACTCCCGGTTACGGCTATTATAAGATTGTCCTATTAAAACTTCGATATGAATATTCCATTGCGCTAATTTTGCGCAAAACATAAGTAAGATGCATTAAAAACTGCTGTTAAAACAAGTTATTTGTGTTTTTTGAATTTGTTGGGCGCAAACTACATATAATTTTGTGTAAATTAATATAATTACTCCTAATTAATCTTATTACAAAATTGTTCAATTAAAACATCGATTTGAATATTCTATAACACTAATATTGCATAAAATATAAGTAAGATACGTTAAAAGCTGCTGTTTAGAAAAGTTGTTTGAGTTTTTTACAATTTTGGGCCGCATAATTACACATCATTTCTTATAAATTAACATAATTACTCCTAATAAAGCCTATTATAAGATATTCTAATTAAAACTTCGATATGAATATTTAACGACAATAATTTTGCACAAAACATAAGTAAGATGCATTAAAAACAGCTGTTTAAACAAGTTATTTGAGTTTCTCAAAATTTCTGGCTGCATAACTGCACATAATTTCTTATAAACTAATATAATTACTCCTACATATGCCTATTATAATATTTTCTAATTAAAACTTTGATATGAATAATATACGACACTAATTTTGCACAAAACATAAGTAAGATGCATTAAAACAGCTGTTTAAACAAGTAATTTGCGTTTTTCAAAATTTCTGGCTGCATAACTATACATAATTTATTATAAACTAAGATAATTACTCCTAAATATGTCTATTATAAGATTTTCCAATTAATACGTTGATATGAATATCCTACAACACTAATTTTGCACAAACCGTAAGTAAGATGCATTAAAAACTGCTGTATAAACAAGTTGTTTGATCTTTCCAAAGTTTTTGGCCCCATAACTGTACATAATTTTATATAAATTAATTTAATTACTCCTAATGATGTATTAAATAAGATTTTTTAATTAACACTTTGATATGACTATATTACGATGCTAATTTTTCACAAAAAATAAGTAAGATTCATTAGAAACTGCAATTTAAAAAAGTTGATTGTGTTTTCAGCATTTTTGCCCGCATAACTACACATAATTTCATGAATGTTTATATAACGACTCCTAATTACGTCTATTATAAAGTTGTCCAACTAAAATTTGATATGAATTTTCCATAACGCTAATTTTGCATAAAACATACGTATGATGGGTTAAAACTGCTGTTTAAACAAGTTGTTTGGCTTTATTAATGGTTTTGGCCACAGAACTACACATAATTACGTGCAAATTAAAATAATTACTTCTGGTTACGGATATTCTAAAATTGTCCTATTAAAACTTCGATATGAATATTTCATGACGCTAATTTTGCGCAAAGCATAAGTAAGTAGCATTGAAAACTGCTGTTTAAACAAGTTATTTGTGTTTTTCGAATTTGTTGGGCGCGTATCTACATATAATTTCGTGTAAATTAATATAATTACTGCTAATTAATCCTATCACAAAATTTTCCAATTAAAACATCGATTTGAATATTGAATAATGCTAATATTGCACAAAACATAAGTAAGATTAGTTAAAAGCTGCTGTTTAGACGTCTTTTATAATTTTTGGCCGCATAATTACACATAATTTCTTATAAACTAACATAATTACTCCTAAGAATGCCTATTATAAGATAATCTAATTAAAACTGCGATATGAATATTCTACGAGTCTAATTTTACACAAAACATAAGTAAGATGCATTAAAAACAGCTGTTTAAACATGTTATTTGAGTTTCCCAAAATTTCTGGCTGCATAACTACACATAATTTCTTACAAATTAATATAATTACTCCTAAATATGTCTATTGTTTGATTTCTAATTAAAATTTCGATATGAATATCGTACAACACTAATTTTGCACAAAACCTAAGTAAGATGTATTTAAAACTGCTGTTTAACCAAGTTGTTTGATCTTTTTAAATTTTTTGACCGCATAACTGCACGTAATTTCATATAAATCAATATAATTACTCCTAATTATGTCTTCTATGAGATTTTTTAATTAACACTGTGATATGAATATTCTACGATCCTAATTTTTCAGAAAACATAAGTATGATGCATTAGAAACTGCTATTTAAATAAGTTATTTGAGTTTTCAGCATTTTTTCACTCATAACTACACTTAATTTCGTGGAAGTTTATATAACGACTCCTAATTATATCTATTATAAAGTGGTCCAACTAAAATTTGATATGAATTTTCCATAATGCTAATTTTGCATAAAACATAAGTAAGATGGGTTAAAAACCGCTGTTTAAAGAAGTTGTTAGGCTTTATTAAAAGTTTCGGCTGCAGAACTACACATAATTACGTGCAAATTAAAATAATTACTCTTGGTTACGGCTATTATAAGATTGTCCTATTAAAACTTCGATATGAATATTCCATGGCGCTAATTTTGCGCAAAACATATGTAAGATGCATTAAAAACTGCTGTTTAAACAAGTTATTTGTGTTTTTCGAATTTGTTGGGCGCATAACTACCTATAATTTCATGAAAATTAATATAATTACTCCTAATTACGCATATTATAAAATTTTCCAATTAAAATATCAATATGAATATTCTATAAGGCTAATATTGCACAAAAGATAAGTAAGATGCATTAAAAAGCTTCTGTTTAAACAAGTTGTTCGAGTTTTTTACAATTTTTGACCGCATAATTATACATAATTTCTTATAAATTAATATAATTTCTCCTAAGAATGCCTATTATAAGATATTCTAATTAAAACTCCGATCTAAATATTAAATATTCTACGACACTAATTTTACACAAAGCATAAGTAAGATGCATTAAAAACAGCTGGTTAAACAAGTTATTTGAATTTCTCAAAGTTTCTGGCTGCATGGCTAAACATAATTTCTTATAAAATAATATAATTACTCTTAAATGTGTGTATTGTAAGATTTTCTAATTAAAACTTCGATATGAATATTCTATGACACTAATTTTGCACAAAACATAGGTAAGATGCATTAAAACAACTGTTTAAACGTATTATTTGAGTTTTTCAAAATTTCTGGCAGCGTAACTACACATAATTTCTTAGAAATTAATATAATTGCTCCTAGATATGCCTATTTATAAGATTTTCCAATTAAATAACTTCAGTATGAATACCCTACAACACTAATTTTGCATAAAACATAAGTAAGATGCATTTCAAACAGCTGTTTAAACAAGTTGTTTGATCTTTCTAAAATTTTTTGCCGCATAACTGCACATAATTTCGCATAAATTAATATAATTACTCATCATGATGCTTTAAATAAGATTTTTCAATTAACATTTTGATATGAATATTCTACGATGCTAATTTTTCACAAAACATAAGTAAGATGCATTACAAACTGCTATTTAAATAAGTTATTTGAGTTTTCAACATTTTTGCCCTCATTACTACACATAATTTCGTGGAAGTTTATATAACGACACCTAATTACGTCTATTATATAGTTGTCCAACTAAAACTTCGATATGAGTATTCCATAACGCTAATTTTGCATAAAACATAACTAAGATGGGTTAAAAACTGCTGTTTAAACAAATTGTTTGGTTTTTTTTGAAAGTTTTGATCGCAGAACTACACATAATTTCGTTCAAATTAAAACAATTACACCTGATTCCACCTAATATATGATTTTCCTATTAAAACATCGATAGGAATATTCCATGGCGCTAATTTTACGCAAAACATAAGTAAGATGCATTAAAAACTGCGGTTTAAACAAGTTATTTGTGTTTTTGGGTGCATAACTCCATATAATTTCGTGCAAATTAATATAATTACCCCTAATCACACCTATTATAAAATTGTCCAATTAATACATTGATATAAATAATCTATAACGCTAATATTGCAAACAGTAAGATGCGTTAAAAGTTGCAGTCTAAACAAGATGTTTGAGTTTTTTATAATTTTTGGCAGCATAATTACACATAATTTCTTGTAAATTAACACAATTACTCCTAAGAATGCCTATTATAAGATATTCTAATTAAAACATCGACATGAATATTCTACGACACTAAGTTTGCACAAAACATAAGTAAGAGGCATTAAAAATAGCTGTTTAAACAAGTTATTGGAGTTTCTCAAAAATTTTGGATGCATAACTACACATAATTTCTTATAAATTAATGTCATTACTCGTAAGTATTCCTATTGTAAGATTTTAGAATTAAAACTTCGATATGAATATCCTACAACACAAATTTTGCACAAAACAAATGAAAGATGCATTTAAAACTGCTGTTTAAACAAGTTGTTTGATCTTTCTAATTTTTTTAGCCGCGTAACTACACATAGCTGGATATGAAGAAACTCTCAAATTAGCATAATTTCATATAAATTAATATAATTACTCCTAATTACGTCTTCTATAAGATTTTTTTAATTAATACTTTGATATCAATATTCGATGATGCTAATATTTCACAAAACATAAGTAAGATGCATTAGAAACTGCTATTTAAAAAAGTCGATTGAGTTTTCAATATTTTTTTCCATCATAACTATACAAAATTTCGTGAAAGTTTATATAATGACTCCTAATTACGTCTATTATAAAGTTGTCCAACTAAAACATTGATATGAATATTCTATAACGCTAATTTTGCATAAAACATAAGTAAGATGGGTTAAAACCTGTTACTTAAACAAGTTGTTTGGCTTTATTAAAAGTTTTGGCTACAGAACTACACAAAATTTTGTGCAAATTAAAATAATTATACATGGTTACGCCTACTATATGATTGTCCTATTAAAACTTCGATATGAATATTCCATGACGCTAATTTTGCACAAAACATAAGTAAGATGCATTAAAAACTGCAGTTTAAAGCTAGTTATTTTTGTTTTTCGAATTTGTTGGGCGCAAAACTGCATATAATTTTGTGTAAATTAATATAATTACATCTAATTACTCCAATTACAAAATTTTACAATTAAAACATCAATTTCAATATTCTACAACAATAATATTGCACAAAACATAAGTAAGACGCGTTAAATGTTTAGACAAGTTATTTAAGTTTTTTATAATTTTTGGCCTTATAATTACACATAATTTCTTATAATTTAACATAATTACTTCTAAGAATGCCTATTATAAGATATTATAATTAAAACTTCGAAATCAATATTCTACAACACTAATTTTGCACAAAAACACAAGTAAGATGCATTAAAAATAGCTGTTTAAACAAGTTATTTGAGTATCTCAAAATTTCTGGCTGCATAGCTCCACATAATTTCTTATAAACTAATATAATTACTCCTAAATATAACTACTATAAGATTTTTCTAATTAAAACTTTGATATGAATATCCTACAACACAAATTTTGCACAAAACAAAAGTAAGATGCATTTAAAACTGCTGTTTAAACAAGTTGTTTGATCTTTTCAAATTTTTTAGCCGCATAACTGCACATAATTTCATATAAATTAATATAATTACTCCCAATTATGTCTTCTATAAGATTTTTTAATTAACACTTTGATATCAATATTCTACGATGCTAATTTTTCACAAAACATAAGTAAGATGCATTAGAAACTGCTATTTAAAAAAGTTTATTGAGTTTACAACATTTTTTCCATCATAACTACACAAAATTTCGTGAAAGATTATATAACGACTCCTAATTACGTCTATTATAAAGTTGTCCAACTAAAACATCGATATGAATATTCTGTCACGCTAATTTTACATAAAACATAAGTAAGATGGGTTAAAACCCGCTGTTTAAATGAGTTGTTTGTCTTTATTAAAAGCTTTGGCCGCAAAACTGCACAAAATTTCATGAAAATTAATATAATTATACCTGGTTACGCCTATTATATGAATATTCCATGGAGCTAATTTTGCGCAAATGTATAACTCCCCAGGAATCTCAAACTTCGAAATGAATATTCCATGGAGCTAATTTTGCGCAAAACATAAGTAAGATGCATTAAAAACTGCTGTTTAAAGCAAGTTATTTGTGTTATTCAAATTTGTTGGGCGCATAACTACATATAATTTTGTGGAAATTAATATAAATACGCCTATTTACTCCCATTACAAAATTTTCTAATTAAAACATCAATTTTAATATTCTATAACACTAATATTGCACAAAACATAAGTAAGATGCGTTAAAAGCTGTTGTTTAGACAAGTTATTTGAGTTTTTTATAATTTTTGGCCGCATAATTACACATAATTTCTTATAAATTAACATAATTACTCCTAAGAATGCCTATTATAAGATATTCTAATTAAAACTTCGATATGAATATTTTACGACACAAATTTTGCATAAAACATAAGTAAGATGCATTAAAACAACTGTTTAAACAAGTAATTTGAGTTTTTCAAAATTTTTGGCTGCATAACTACACATAATTTCTTATAAATTAATATAATTACTCCTAAATATGTCTATTGTATGATTTTCCAATTAAAATGTCAATATGAATATCCTACAACACTAATTTTGCACAAAACGTAAGTAAGATGCACAAAACGTAAGTAAATGTGTCTATTGTTTGGTCTTTCCAATTTTTTTGGCCGCATAACTGCACATAATCTCGTATAAATTAATATAATTACTCCTAATGATGCATTAAATAAGATTTTTCATTTAACACTTTGATATGAATATTCTACTATGCTAATTTTTCACAAAACATAAGTAAGATACATTAGAAACTGCTATTTAAATAAATTGTTTGAGTTTTCAACATTTTGCACTCATAACTACACATAATTTCGTGGAAGTTTATATAACGACTCCAAATTATGTCTATTATAAAGTTAGCCACCTAAAATTTGATATGAATTTTCTATAACGCTAATTTTGCATAAAACATACGTAAGATGGGTTAAAACTGCTGTTTAAACAAGTTGTTTGGCTTTATTAAAAGTTTCGGCCGCAGAACTACACATAATTACGTGCAAATTAAAATAATTACTCCTGGTTACGGCTGTTATAAGATTGTCCTATTAAAACTTCGATATGAATATTCCATTGCGCTAATTTTGCACAAAACATAAGTAAGATGCATTAAAAACTGCTGTTAAAACAAGTTATTTGTGTTTTTTGAATTTGTTGGGCGCAAACTACGTATAATTTTGTGCAAATTAATATAATTACTCCTAATTAATCCTATTATAATATTATTCAATTAAAACAACGATTTGAATATTCTATAACGCTAATATTGCATAAAATATAAGTAAAATACGTTAAAAGCTGCTGTTTAGAAAAGTTGTTTGAGTTTTTTACAATTTTGGGCCGCATAATTACACATCATTTCTTATAAATTAACATAATTACTCCTGAGAATGCCTATTATAAGATATTCTAATTAAAACTTCGATATGAATATCTAACGGCACTAATTTTGCATAAAACATAAGTAAGATGCATTAGAAACAGCAGTTTAAACAGGTTATTTGAGTTTCTCAAAATTTCTGGCTGCATAACTACACATTATTTTTCATAAACTAATATAATTACTCCAAAATATGCCTATTAAAATGTTTTCAAATTAAAACTTTGATATGAATAATATACGACACTAATTTTGCACAAAACATAAGTAAGATGCTTTAAAACGGCTGTTTAAACAAGTAATTTGAGTTCTTTAAAATTTCTGGCTGCATAACTATACATAATTTATTATAAATTAAGATAATTACTCCTAAATATGTTTATTATAAGATTTTACAATTAATACGTTGATATGAATATCCTACAACACTAATTTTGCACAAAACGTAAGTAAGATGCATTTAAAACTGCTATTTAAACAAGTTGTTTGATCTTTCCAATTTTTTGTCCTCATAACTGCAAGTAATCTCGTATAAATTAATATAATTACTCTCAATTACATCTTCTATAAGATTTTTCAATTAACGGTTTGACATCAATATCCTACGTTGCTAATTTTTCACAAAACATAAGTAAGATACATTAGAAGCTGCTATTTAAAAAAGTTGATTGAGTTTTCAACATTTTAGCCCGCATAACTACACATAATTTCGTGAAAACATATAACGACTCCTAATTACGTCTATTATAAAGTTGTCCAACTAAAATTTGATATGAATTTTCCATAACGCTAATTTTGCATAAAACATACGTAAGATGGGTTAAAACTGTTGTTTAAATAAGTTGTTTGGCTTTATTAAAAGTTTTGGCCGCAGAACTACACATAATTACGTGAAAATTAAAATAATTACTTCTGGTTATGGCTATTATAAAATGTTCCTATTAAAACTTCGATATGAATATTCCATGACGCTAATTTTGCGCAAAGCATAAGTAAGAAGCATTGAAAACTGCTGTTTAAACAAGTTATTTGTGTTTTTCGAATTTGTTGGGCGCATAACTACATATAATTTCGTGCAAATTAATATAATTACTCCTAATTAATCCTATTACAAAATTTTTCAATTAAAACATCGATTTGAATATTCAATAATGCTAATATTGCACAAAACATAAGTAAGATTAGTTAAAAGCTGCTGTTTAGACAAGTTGTTTGAATTTTTTTATAATTTTTGGCCGCATAATTACACATAATTTCTTATAAATTAACATAATTACTCCTGAGAATGCCTATTATAAGATATTCTAATTAAAACTTTGATATGAATATTCTACGAGTCTAATTTTACACAAAACATAAGTAAGATCCATTAAAAACAGCTGTTTAAACAAGTTATTTGAGTTTCTCAAAATTTCCGGCTGCATAACTACAGATAATTTCTTATAAATTATTATAATTACTCCTAAATATGTCTATTGTAAGATTTCTAATTAAAATTTTGATATGAATATCCTACAACACTAATTTTGCACAAAACGTAAGTAAGATGCATTTAAAACTGCTCTTTAAACAAGTTGTTTGATCTTTCCAAATTTTTTGTCCTCATAACTGCACGTAATCTCGTATAAATTAATATAATTACTCTCAATTACATCTTGTATAAGATTTTTCAATTAACACTTTGATATGAATATTCTACGATCCTAATTTTTCAGAAAACATAAGTATGATGCATTAGAAACTGCTATTTAAATAAGTTATTTGAGTTTTCAACATTTTTTCCCTCATTGTGGAAGTTTATATAACGACTCCTAATCTATTATAAAGTGGCCCAACTAAAATTTGATATGAATTTTCTATAATGCTAATTTTGAATAAAACATAGGTAAGATGGGTTAAAAACTGCTGTTTAAAGAAGTTGTTTGGCTTTATTAAAACTTTCGGCTACAGAACTACATACAATTGCGTGCAAATTAAAATAATTACTCTTGATTACGGCTATTATAAGATTTTCCTATTAAAACTTCGATATGAATATTCCATGGTGCTAATTTTCCGCAAAACATATGTAAGATGCATTAAAAACCGTTGTTTAAACAAGTTATTTGTGTTTTTTAAATTTGTTGGGCGCATAACTACCTATAATTTCATGAAAATTAATATAATTACTCCTAATTATGCATATTATAAAATTATCCAATTAAAATATCAATATGAATATTCTATAAGGCTAATATTGCACAAAAGATAAGTAAGATGCATTAAAAAGCTTCTGTTTAAACAAGTTGTTCGAGTTTTTTACAATTTTTGACCGCATAATTATACATAATTTCTTATAAATTAATATAATTTCTCCTAAGAATGCCTATTATAAGATATTCTAATTAAAATTTCGATATAAATATTCTACGACACTAATTTTACACAAAGCATAAGTAAGATGCATTAAAAACAGCTGGTTAAACAAGTTATTTGAATTTCTCAAAGTTTCTGGCTGCATGGCTAAACATAATTTCTTATAAAATAATATAATTACTCTTAAATGTGTGTATTGTAAGATTTTCTAATTAAAACTTCGATATGAATATTCTATGACACTAATTTTGCACAAAACATAGGTAAGATGCATTAAAACAACTGTTTAAACGTGTTATTTGAGTTTTTCAAAATTTCTGGCAGCGTAACTACACATAATTTCTTAGAAATTAATATAATTGCTCCTAGATATGCCTATTTATAAGATTTTCCAATTAAATAACTTCAGTATGAATACCCTACAACACTAATTTTGCATAAAACATAAGTAAGATGCATTTCAAACAGCTGTTTAAACAAGTTGTTTGATCTTTCTAAATTTTTTGGCCGCATAACTGCACATAATTTCGCATAAATTAATATAATTACTCATCATGATGCTTTAAATAAGATTTTTCAATTAACATTTTGATATGAATATTCTACGATGCTAATTTTTCACAAAACATAAGTAAGATGCATTACAAACTGCTATTTAAATAAGTTATTTGAGTTTTCAACATTTTTGCCCTCATTACTACACATAATTTCGTGGAAGTTTATATAACGACACCTAATTACGTCTATTATATAGTTGTCCAACTAAAACTTTGATATGAGTATTCCATAACGCTAATTTTGCATAAAACATAACTAAGATGGGTTAAAAACTGCTGTTTAAACAAATTGTTTGGGTTTTTTGAAAGTTTTGATCGCAGAACTACACATAATTTCGTTCAAATTAAAACAATTACACCTGATTCCACCTAATATATGATTTTCCTATTAAAACATCGATAGGAATATTCCATGGCGCTAATTTTACGCAAAACATAAGTAAGATACATTAAAAACTGCGGTTTAAACAAGTTATTTGTGTTTTTGGGTGCATAACTCCATATAATTTCGTGCAAATTAATATAATTACCCCTAATCACACCTATTATAAAATTGTCCAATTAATACATTGATATAAATAATCTATAACGCTAATATTGCAAACAGTAAGATGCGTTAAAAGTTGCAGTCTAAACAAGATGTTTGAGTTTTTTATAATTTTTGGCAGCATAATTACACATAATTTCTTGTAAATTAACACAATTACTCCTAAGAATGCCTATTATAAGATATTCTAATTAAAACATCAACATGAATATTCTACGACACTAAGTTTGCACAAAACATAAGTAAGAGGCATTAAAAATAGCTGTTTAAACAAGTTATTGGAGTTTCTCAAAAATTTTGGATGCATAACTACACATAATTTCTTATAAATTAATGTCATTACTCGTAAGTATTCCTATTGTAAGATTTTAGAATTAAAACTTCGATATGAATATCCTACAACACAAATTTTGCACAAAACAAATGAAAGATGCATTTAAAACTGCTGTTTAAACAAGTTGTTTGATCTTTCTAATTTTTTTAGCCGCGTAACTACACATATTTTCATATAAATTAATATAATTACTCCTAATTACGTCTTCTATAAGATTTTTTTAATTAATACTTTGATATCAATATTCGATGATGCTAATATTTCACAAAACATAAGTAAGATGCATTAGAAACTGCTATTTAAAAAAGTCGATTGAGTTTTCAATATTTTTTTCCATCATAACTATACAAAATTTCGTGAAAGTTTATATAATGACTCCTAATTACGTCTATTATAAAGTTGTCCAACTAAAACATTGATATGAATATTCTATAACGCTAATTTTGCATAAAACATAAGTAAGATGGGTTAAAACCTGTTACTTAAACAAGTTGTTTGGCTTTATTAAAAGTTTTGGCTACAGAACTACACAAAATTTTGTGCAAATTAAAATAATTATACATGGTTACGCCTACTATATGATTGTCCTATTAAAACTTCGATATGAATATTCCATGACGCTAATTTTGCACAAAACATAAGTAAGATGCATTAAAAACTGCAGTTTAAAGCTAGTTATTTTTGTTTTTCGAATTTGTTGGGCGCAAAACTGCATATAATTTTGTGTAAATTAATATAATTACATCTAATTACTCCAATTACAAAATTTTACAATTAAAACATCAATTTCAATATTCTACAACAATAATATTGCACAAAACATAAGTAAGACGCGTTAAATGTTTAGACAAGTTATTTAAGTTTTTTATAATTTTTGGCCTTATAATTACACATAATTTCTTATAATTTAACATAATTACTTCTAAGAATGCCTATTATAAGATATTATAATTAAAACTTCGAAATCAATATTCTACAACACTAATTTTGCACAAAAACACAAGTAAGATGCATTAAAAATAGCTGTTTAAACAAGTTATTTGAGTATCTCAAAATTTCTGGCTGCATAGCTCCACATAATTTCTTATAAACTAATATAATTACTCCTAAATATAACTACTATAAGATTTTTCTAATTAAAACTTTGATATGAATATCCTACAACACAAATTTTGCACAAAACAAAAGTAAGATGCATTTAAAACTGCTGTTTAAACAAGTTGTTTGATCTTTTCAAATTTTTTAGCCGCATAACTGCACATAATTTCATATAAATTAATATAATTACTCCCAATTATGTCTTCTATAAGATTTTTTAATTAACACTTTGATATCAATATTCTACGATGCTAATTTTTCACAAAACATAAGTAAGATGCATTAGAAACTGCTATTTAAAAAAGTTTATTGAGTTTACAACATTTTTGCCATCATAACTACACAAAATTTCGTGAAAGATTATATAACGACTCCTAATTACGTCTATTATAAAGTTGTCCAACTAAAACATCGATATGAATATTCTGTCACGCTAATTTTACATAAAACATAAGTAAGATGGGTTAAAACCCGCTGTTTAAATGAGTTGTTTGTCTTTATTAAAAGCTTTGGCCGCAAAACTGCAAAAAATTTTATGAAAATTAATATAATTATACCTGGTTACGCCTATTATATGAATGTCCTATTAAAACTTCGAAATGAATATTCCATGGAGCTAATTTTGCGCAAAATATAAGTAAGATGCATTAAAAACTGCTGTTTAAAGCAAGTTATTTGTGTTATTCAAATTTGTTGGGCGCATAACTACATATAATTTTGTGGAAATTAATATAACTACTCGTAATTACTCCCATTAAAATATTTTCTAATTAAAACATCAATTTTAATATTCTATAACACTAATATTGCACAAAACATAAGTAAGATGCGTTAAAAGCTGTTGTTTAGACAAGTTATTTGAGTTTTTTATAATTTTTGGCCGCATAATTACACATAATTTCTTATAAATTAACATAATTACTCCTAAGAATGCCTATTATAAGATATTCTAATTAAAACTTCGATATGAATATTTTACGACACAAATTTTGCACAAAACATAAGTAAGATGCATTAAAACAACTGTTTAAACAAGTAATTTGAGTTTTTCAAAATTTTTGGCTGCATAACTACACATAATTTCTTATAAATTAATATAATTACTCCTAAATATGCCTATTGTATGATTTTCCAATTAAAATGTCAATATGAATATCCTACAACACTAATTTTGCACAAAACGTAAGTAAATGTGTCTATTGTTTGGTCTTTCCAATTTTTTTGGCCGCATAACTGCACATAATCTCGTATAAATTAATATAATTACTCCTAATGATGCATTAAATAAGATTTTTCATTTAACACTTTGATATGAATATTCTACTATGCTAATTTTTCACAAAACATAAGTAAGATACATTAGAAACTGCTATTTAAATAATTTGTTTGAGTTTTCAACATTTTGCACTCATAACTACACATAATTTCGTGGAAGTTTATATAACGACTCCAAATTATGTCTATTATAAAGTTAGCCACCTAAAATTTGATATGAATTTTCTATAACGCTAATTTTGCATAAAACATACGTAAGATGGGTTAAAACTGCTGTTTAAACAAGTTGTTTGGCTTTATTAAAAGTTTCGGCCGCAGAACTACACATAATTACGTGCAAATTAAAATAATTACTCCTGGTTACGGCTGTTATAAGATTGTCCTATTAAAACTTCGATATGAATATTCCATTGCGCTAATTTTGCACAAAACATAAGTAAGATGCATTAAAAACTGCTGTTAAAACAAGTTATTTGTGTTTTTTGAATTTGTTGGGCGCAAACTACGTATAATTTTGTGCAAATTAATATAATTACTCCTAATTAATCCTATTATAATATTATTCAATTAAAACAACGATTTGAATATTCTATAACGCTAATATTGCATAAAATATAAGTAAAATACGTTAAAAGCTGCTGTTTAGAAAAGTTGTTTGAGTTTTTTACAATTTTGGGCCGCATAATTACACATCATTTCTTATAAATTAACATAATTACTCCTGAGAATGCCTATTATAAGATATTCTAATTAAAACTTCGATATGAATATCTAACGGCACTAATTTTGCACAAAACATAAGTAAGATGCATTAGAAACAGCAGTTTAAACAAGTTATTTGAGTTTCTCAAAATTTCCGGCTGCATAACTACACATTATTTTTCATAAACTAATATAATTACTCCAAAATATGCCTATTAAAATGTTTTCAAATTAAAACTTTGATATGAATAATATACGACACTAATTTTGCACAAAACATAAGTAAGATGCTTTAAAACGGCTGTTTAAACAAGTAATTTGAGTTCTTTAAAATTTCTGGCTGCATAACTATACATAATTTATTATAAATTAAGATAATTACTCCTAAATATGTTTATTATAAGATTTTACAATTAATACGTTGATATGAATATCCTACAACACTAATTTTGCACAAAACGTAAGTAAGATGCATTTAAAACTGCTATTTAAACAAGTTGATTGATCTTTCCAATTTTTTGTCCTCATAACTGCTAGTAATCTCGTATAAATTAATATAATTACTCTCAATTACATCTTCTATAAGATTTTTCAATTAACGGTTTGACATCAATATCCTACGTTGCTAATTTTTCACAAAACATAAGTAAGATACATTAGAAGCTGCTATTTAAAAAAGTTGATTGAGTTTTCAACATTTTAGCCCGCATAACTACACATAATTTCGTGAAAACATATAACGACTCCTAATTACGTCTATTATAAAGTTGTCCAACTAAAATTTGATATGAATTTTCCATAACGCTAATTTTGCATAAAACATATGTAAGATGGGTTAAAACTGTTGTTTAAATAAGTTGTTTGGCTTTATTAAAAGTTTTGGCCGCAGAACTACACATAATTACGTGAAAATTAAAATAATTACTTCTGGTTATGGCTATTATAAAATGTTCCTATTAAAACTTCGATATGAATATTCCATGACGCTAATTTTGCGCAAAGCATAAGTAAGAAGCATTGAAAACTGCTGTTTAAACAAGTTATTTGTGTTTTTCGAATTTGTTAGGCGCATAACTACATATAATTTCGTGAAAATTAATATAATTACTCCTAATTAATCCTATTACAAAATTTTCCAATTAAAACATCGATTTGAATATTCAATAATGCTAATATTGCACAAAACATAAGTAAGATTAGTTAAAAACTGCTGTTTAGACAAGTTGTTTGAATTTTTTTATAATTTTTGGCCGCATAATTACACATAATTTCTTATAAATTAACATAATTACTCCTGAGAATGCCTATTATAAGATATTCTAATTAAAACTTTGATATGAATATTCTACGAGTCTAATTTTACACAAAACATAAGTAAGATCCATTAAAAACAGCTGTTTAAACAAGTTATTTGAGTTTCTCAAAATTTCCGGCTGCATAACTACAGATAATTTCTTATAAATTATTATAATTACTCCTAAATATATCTATTGTATGATTTCTAATTAAAATTTTGATATGAATATCCTACAACACTAATTTTGCACAAAACGTAAGTAAGATGCATTTAAAACTGCTCTTTAAACAAGTTGTTTGATCTTTCCAAATTTTTTGTCCTCATAACTGCACGTAATCTCGTATAAATTAATATAATTACTCTCAATTACATCTTGTATAAGATTTTTCAATTAACACTTTGATATGAATATTCTACGATCCTAATTTTTCAGAAAACATAAGTATGATGCATTAGAAACTGCTATTTAAATAAGTTATTTGAGTTTTCAACATTTTTTCCCTCATTGTGGAAGTTTATATAACGACTCCTAATCTATTATAAAGTGGCCCAACTAAAATTTGATATGAATTTTCTATAATGCTAATTTTGAATAAAACATAGGTAAGATGGGTTAAAAACTGCTGTTTAAAGAAGTTGTTTGGCTTTATTAAAACTTTTTCGGCTCCAGAACTACATACAATTGCGTGCAAATTAAAATAATTACTCTTGATTACGGCTATTATAAGATTTTCCTATTAAAACTTCGATATGAATATTCCATGGTGCTAATTTTCCGCAAAACATATGTAAGATGCATTAAAAACCGTTGTTTAAACAAGTTATTTGTGTTTTTTAAATTTGTTGGGCGCATAACTACCTATAATTTCATGAAAATTAATATAATTACTCCTAATTATGCATATTATAAAATTATCCAATTAAAATATCAATATGAATATTCTATAAGGCTAATATTGCACAAAAGATAAGTAAGATGCATTAAAAAGCTTCTGTTTAAACAAGTTGTTCGAGTTTTTTACAATTTTTGACCGCATAATTATACATAATTTCTTATAAATTAATATAATTTCTCCTAAGAATGCCTATTATAAGATATTCTAATTAAAATTTCGATATAAATATTCTACGACACTAATTTTACACAAAGCATAAGTAAGATGCATTAAAAACATTTGGTTAAACAAGTTATTTGAATTTCTCAAAGTTTCGGCTGCATGGCTAAACATAATTTCTTATAAAATAATATAATTACTCTTAAATGTGTGTATTGTAAGATTTTCTAATTAAAACTTCGATATGAATATTCTATGACACTAATTTTGCACAAAACATAGGTAAGATGCATTAAAACAACTGTTTAAACGTGTTATTTGAGTTTTTCAAAATTTCTGGCAGCGTAACTACACATAATTTCTTAGAAATTAATATAATTGCTCCTAGATATGCCTATTTATAAGATTTTCCAATTAAATAACTTCAGTATGAATACCCTACAACACTAATTTTGCATAAAACATAAGTAAGATGCATTTCAAACAATTGTTTAAACAAGTTGTTTGATCTTTCTAAATTTTTTGCCGCATAACTGCACATAATTTCGCATAAATTAATATAATTACTCATCATGATGCTTTAAATAAGATTTTTCAATTAACATTTTGATATGAATATTCTACGATGCTAATGTTTCACAAAACATAAGTAAGATGCATTACAAATTGCTATTTAAATAAGTTATTTGAGTTTTCAACATTTTTGCCCTCATTACTACACATAATTTCGTGGAAGTTTATCTTACGACACCTAATTACGTCTATTATATAGTTGTCCAACTAAAACTTCGATATGAGTATTCCATAACGCTAATTTTGCAGAAAACATAACTAAGATGGGTTAAAAACTGTTGTTTAAACAAATTGTTTGGGTTTTTTAAAAGTTTTGATCGCAGAACTACACATAATTTCGTTCAAATTAAAACAATTACACCTGATTCCACCTAATATATGATTTTCCTATTAAAACTTCGATAGGAATATTCCATGGCGCTAATTTTACGCAAAACATAAGTAAGATGCATTAAAAACTGGGTTTAAACAAGTTATTTGTGTTTTTGGGTGCATAACTCCATATAATTTCGTGCAAATTAATATAATTACTCGTAATCACACCTATTATAAAATTGTCCAATTAATACATTGATATAAATAATCTATAACACTAATATTGCACAAAACAGTAAGATGCGTTAAAAGTTGCAGTCTAAACAAGTTGTTTGAGTTTTTTATAATTTTTGGCAGCATAATTACACATAATTTCTTGTACATTAACACAATTACTCCTAAGAATGCATATTATAATATATTCTAATTAAAACATCGACATGAATATTCTACGACACTAAGTTTGCACAAAACATAAGTAAGAGGCATTAAAAATAGCTGTTTAAACAAGTTATTGGAGTTTCTCAAAAACATTTGATGCATAACTACACATAATTTCTTATAAATTAATGTCATTACTCGTAAGTATTCCTATTGTAAGATTTTAGAATTAAAACTTCGATATGAATATCCTACAACACAAATTTTGCACAAAACAAATGAAAGATGCATTTAAAACTACTGTTTAAACAAGTTGTTTGATCTTTCTAATTTTTTTAGCCGCGTAACTACACATAATTTCATATAAATTAATATAATTACTCCCAATTATGTCTTCTATAAGATTTTTTAATTAACACTTTGATATCAATATTCTACGATGCTAATTTTTCATAAAACATAAGTAAGATGCATTAGAAACTGCTATTTAAAAAAGTTTATTTAGTTTACAACATTTTTGCCAACATAACTACACAAAATTTCATGTAAGATTATATAACGACTCCTAATTACGTCTATTATAAAGTTATCCAACTAAAACATCGATATGAATATTCTGTCACGCTAATTTTACATAAAACATATGTAAGATGGGTTAAAACCCGCTGTTTAAATGAATTGTTTGTCTTTATTAAAAGCTTTGGCCGCAAAACTGCACAAAGTTTCATGAAAATTAATATAATTATACCTGGTTACGCCTATTATATGAATGTCCTATTAAAACTTCGAAATGAATATTCCATGGAGCTAATTTTGCGCAAAACATAAGTAAGATGCATTAAAAAGCTTCTGTTTAAACAAATTGTTCGAGTTTTTTATAATTTTTGGCCGCATAATTATACAAAATTTCTTATAAATTAATATAATTACTCCTAAGAATGCCTATTATAAGATATTCTAATTAAAACTTTGATGTAAATATTCTACCACACTAATTTTACACAAAGCATAAGTAAGATGCATTAAAAACTGCTAGTTAAACAAGTTATTTGAATTTCTCAAAGTTTCTGGCTGCATGGCTACACATAATTTATTATAAAATAATATAATTACTCCTAAATGTGCGTATTATAAGATTTTCTAATTAAAACATCGATATGAATATTCTACGATACTAATTTTGTACAAAACATAGGTAAGATGCATTAAAACAACTGTTTAAACATATTATTTGAGTTTTTCAAAATTTTTGGCAGCATAAGTACACATAATTTCTTATAAATTAAAATAATTGCTCCTAGATATGCCTATTTGTAATATTTTCAATTAAATAACTTCAGTATGAATATCCTAAAACACTAATTTTGCACAAAACATAAGTGAGATGCATATAAAACAGCTGTTTAAACAAGTTGTTTGATCTTTCTAATTTTTTTGGCCGCATAACTGCACATAATTTCGTATAAATTAATATAATAACTCATTATGATGCATTAAATAAGATTTTTCAATTAACATTTTGATATGAATATTCTAAGATGCTATTTTTTCACAAAATATAAGTAAGATGCGTTACAAACTGCTATTGAAATAAGTTATTTGAGTTTTCAATATTTTTGCACTCATTACTACACATAATTTCGTGGAAGTTTATCTTACGACACCTAATTACGTCTATTATAAAGTTGTCCAACTAAAATTTCGATACGAGTATTCTATAACGCTAATTTTGCATAAAACATAAGTAAAATGGGTTAAAAACTGCTGTTTAAACAAGTTATTTGGTTTTTTTGAAAGTTTTGGTCGCAGAACTACACATAATTTCGTTCAAATTAAAATAATTACACCTAATTCCGCCTAATATATGATTTTCCTATTAAAACTTTGATAGTAATATTTCATGACTCTAATTTTGCGCAAAACATAAGTAAGATGCATTAAAAACTGCGGTTTAAACAAGTTATTTGTATTGTTGGGCGCATAACTTCATATAATTTCATACAAATTAATATAATTACTCCTAATTACACCTATTATAGAATTGTCTAATTAATACATTGATATAAATATTCTATAACGCTAATATTGCACAAAACATAAGTAAGATGCGTTAAAAGCTACTGTCTAAACAAACTATTTGAGTTTTTTTATAATTTTTTGCTGCATAATTACACATAATTTCTTGTAAATTAACACAATTACTCCTAAGAATGTCTATTATAAGATATTCTAATTAAAACATCGATATGAATATTCTACGACACTAATTTTGCACAAAACATAAGTAAGATGCATTAAAAGTTTCTCAAAATTTCTCGCTTCATAGATACACATAATTTCTTATAAATTAATATCATTACTCCTACATGCCTATTGTAGGATTTTGAAATTAAAACTTCCATATGAATATTCTACGACACTAATTTTGTACAAAACATAAGTAGATGCATTTAAAACTACTATTTAAACAAGAAATTTGAGTTCTTCAAAATTTCTAGCTGCATAACTACATATAATTTCTTATAAAATAATATAGTTAGACCTAAATATGTGTATTGGAAGATTTTCCAATTAAAATTTTGATATGAATATCCTACAACAATAATTTTGCACAAAACATAAGTAAGATGCATTTAAAACTGTTGTTTACAAGTTGTTTGATCTTTTCAAATTTTTTGGCTGGATAACTGAACATATTACATATAAATTAATATAATTACTCCTAATTATGTCTTCTATATGAGTTTTCAATTAACACTTTTATATGGATATTTAACGATACTAATTTTTCATAAAACATAATTAAGATACATTAGAAACTTCTATTTAAAAAAGTTATTTGAGTTTTCAACATATTTTCCCTTATAAAGTTATCCAACTAAAATTTCGATTTGAATATTCTATAACGTTAATTTTGTATAAAACAATAAGTAAGATGGGTTAAAAACTGCTGTTTAAACAAGTTGTTTGGCTTTATTAAAAGTTTTGACTGCAGAACTACTCATAATTCTGTGCAAATTAAAATAATCACTCCTGATTACGCCCAAGGTATTAAAATGTAAATTTCAATATGCGTGCGGTTGACCACTGCATAACATATATGCGCCATGCGGATGCATATGCGGTTCAGTATGTGGATATGTATTCTAAAAAATTCTTATAATATTTGAATTGATCATTTATTTTTAAATTTTTTTAATGTAAAATAAGAAAATATAATAACATATTAATATAATTTTGAATATTTTATATAAAAAATATAATATAATTAATTTTATAGGCTTAATACGATAAAAATTTTAAAAAATAATGCGCATTGTTAAATATGCGGATGCATACTTTTATGCATGCGGCATCACACCGCATAAACATAAGCGGACCGCATATGCGGTCATGCGGCCACATTTTAAAACAATGTTACGCCTATTATAAACTTATCCTATTAAAACTTCGATATGAATATTTCATGGCACTAATTTTATGCAAAACATAAGTAAGATGCATTAAAAACCGTTGTTTATATAAGTTATTTGTGTTTTTCGAATTTGTTAGGCGCATAACTACATATAATTTTGTACAAATTAATACAATTACTCCTAATTACTCTTATTATAAAATTATCCAATTAAAACATCAATTTGAATATTCTATAATGCTAATATTGCACAAAATATAAGTAAGATGCGTTAAAAGCTGCTGTTTAAACAAGTTGTTTGAGTTTTTTTATAATTTTGGCCGCATAATTACATATAATTTTTTATAAATTAACATAATTACTCCTAAGAATGCCTATTATAAGATATTCTAGTTAAAACTTTGATATGAATATTGTATGACACTAATTTTGCACAAAACATAAGCAAGATGCATTTAAAACTGCTGTTTAAACAAGTTATTTGATCTTTCCAATTTTTTTGGCCACATAACTGCACATAATTTCGTATAAATTAATATAATTAATCCTTATGATGTACTAAATAAGATTTTTCAATTAAAACTTTGATATGAATATTCTACGATACTAATTTTTCACAAAACATAAGTAAAATGCATTAGAAACTGCTATTTAAAAATTTATTTGAGTTTTCAACATTTTTACCTCATAACTACACATAATTTTATAAAAGTTTATATAACGACTCCTAATTATGTCTTTTATAAAGTTTTTCAACTAAAATTTCGATATGAATATTCTATAACGCTAATTTTTCATAAAACATAAGTAAGATGAGTTAAAAACTGCTCTTTAAATAAGTTGTTTGGCTTTATTAAAAGTTTTGGCCGCAGAACTATACATAATTTTGTGCAAATTAAAATAATTACTCATGGTTACGTCTATTATAACATTGTCCTATTAAAATTTCGATAGGAATATTCCATGGCGCTAATTTTTGCGCAAAACCTAAGTATGATGCATTAAAAACTGTTGTTTAAACAAGTTATTTATATTTTTCAAATTTGTTGGGCGCATAACTTCATATAATTTCGTGAAAATTAATATAATTACTCCCATTATAAAATTATCGAATTAAAACATCAATTTGAATAATCTATAACGCTAATATTGCACAAAACATACGTAAGGTGCGTTAAAAGTAGCTATTTAAACAAGTTGTTTGAGTTTTTTTATAATTTTTGGCCGCATAATTACATATAATTTCTTATAAATTAATATAATTATGCCTAATAATGCGTATTATAAGATATTCTAATTAAAACATCGATATAAATGTTCTACGATACTAATTTTACACAAAATATAAGTATGATGCATTTAAAACTGTTGTTTAAACAAGTTATTTGATCTTTCCAAAAATTTTGGCCGCATAACTGTACATAATTTGTATAAATTAATTTAATTACTTCTATTGATGTATTAAATAAGATTTTTTAATTAACACTTTGATATGAATATATTACGATGCTAAATTTTCACAAAAAATAAGTAAGATTCATTAGAAACTGCTATTTAAAAAAATAGTTTTCCATATTTTTACCCTCATAACTACACATAATTTCATAAAATTTATATAACTACTCCTAATTATATTTATTATAAAGTTGTTCAATTAAAATTTCGATATAAATATTTTATAACGCTAATTTTACATAAAACATAAGTAAGACAGGTTAAAGCTGTAGTCTAAACAAGTTGTTTCGCTTTATTAAAAATTTTGATCGAACAACTTCACATAATTTCGTGCAAATTAAAATAATTATCCCTGGCTACGCCTATTATAAGATTGTCCTATTAAAACTTTGAAATTAATATTCCATGACGCTAATTTTGCGCAAAACATAAGAAAGATGAATTAAAAACTGTTGTTTAAACAAGTTATTTGAGTTTCTCAATATTTCGAGCTGCATACCTACACATAATTTCTAATAAATTAATATAATTACTTCTAAATATGTTTATTTTAATATTTTCTAATTAAAATATCGATATAAATATTCCACGACACTAATTCTGCACAAAATATAAGTAAGATGCATTAAAATAACTGTTTCAATAAGTAATTTGAGTTTTTCAAAATTTCTGGCTGCATAGCTACACATAATTTCTTATAAACTAATATAATTACTCCTAAATATGTCTATTGTAAGATTTTCTAATTAAAACTTTGATATGAATATTCTACGACACCAATTTTGCATAAAACATAGGTAAGATGTATTAAAACAACTGTATAAATAAGTATTTAAGTTTTTCAACATTTTTGGCCGCATAACTACACATAATTTCTGATAAATTAATATAATTACTTCTAAATGAACCTATTGTAAGAATTTTTAATTAAAACTTCAATTTGAATATCTTACAACACTAATTTTGCACAAAACATAAGTAAGATGCATGCAAAATTACACATAATTTTATATAAATATATATTTTATTCCTAATTACATATTCTATAAGATTTTTTAATTAACACTTCTTACGATTTAAAAAATGCATTAGAAACTTCTATTTAAAAAATTGTCTAAGTTTTTAACATTTTTGTCTCATAACTACACATAATTTCATAAAAGTTTATATAACTACTCTTAATTATGTCTATTATAAAGTTGTCTATGTAAAACTTCAAAATGAATATTCTATAAAATTAATTTTGCATAAAATATAAGTTAGATGGGTCAAAAACTGTTGTTTAAATAAGTTATTTGGCTTTATTAAAAATTTTGGCCATTAAATGCACATAATTTCATGCAAATTAAAATAATTATTCCTAGTTACGCCTATGATAAAGGATTTTCCTATTAAAACTTCGATATGAATATTCTATGACGCTAATTTTGTGCAAAACATAAGTAAGATGCATTAAAAACTGCTATTTAAACAAATTATTTGTGTTTTTTGAATTTATTGGGCGTATAACTACACATAATTTCGTACAAATTGATATAATTGCTCCTAATTATGCATATTATAATTTTTTAATTAAAACATTGATATTAATATTCTATAACGCTAATATTGCATAAAATATAAGTAAGATGCGTTAAAAGCTGTTGTTAAAATAAGTTGTTTGAGTTTTTTTATTATTTTTGGTCGCATAATTACTCATAATATATTATAGAATAATATAATTACTTCTAAGAATGTCTATTATAAGATATTCTAATTAAAACTTTGATATGAATATTCTACAACATTAATTTTGCACAAAATATAAGTAAGATGCATTAAAAGCAACTAGTTAAATAAGTTATTTGAATTTCTCAAAGTTTCTGGCTTGATAGTTACACATAATTTCTTATGAATTAATATAATTACACCTAAATATTGTAAGATTTTTAATTAAAACTTCGATATGAATATTCTACGACATCAATTTTACACAAAATATCGTTAAGATGCTTTAAAACAGTTGTATAAACAAGTTATTTGAGTTTTTTAAAATTTTGGCCGCATAACTACACATAATTTCTTATAAATTAATATAATTACTTCTAAATGTGTCTATTATTAATTCTAATTAAAACTTCGATTTGAATATCCTACCACGCTAAATTTGTACAAAATATAAGTAAGATGCATTTAAAACTATTGTTTAACCAAATTGTTTGATCTTTTCAATTTTTTTGCCGCATAACTACATATAATTTTATATAAATTAATATAATTACTCATAATTACGTCTTTTATAATATTTTTTAATTAACACTTTGATATGAATATTCTACGATGCTAATTTTTCATAAAACATAACTAAGATGCATTAGAAACTGCTATTTAAAAAACTTGTTTGAGTTTTTAACATTTTTGCTCTCATAACGATACATAATTTTATGGAAGTTTATGCAACTGCTTCTAATTATGTCTATTATAAGGTTGTTCAATTAAAATTTCGATATGAACATTTTATAATGCTAATTTTACATAAAACATAAGTAAGATGTGTTGAAAACTGATTTTTAAACAAATTGTTTGGCTTTATTAAAAATTTTGTCCGCACAACTGTATATAATTTCGTGCAAATTAAAGTAATTACTTCCTGGTTATGCCTATTAAATATTGTCCTATTAAAACTTCGATATGAATATTCCATGACGCTAATTTTGCACAAAACATAAATAAGATGCATTAAAAAGTGTTGTTTAAATAAATTATTTGTGTTTTTCGAATTTGTTGGGCGCATAATATATATAATTTCGTGCAAATTAATATAATTACTCCTATTATATGAGTGTCTAATTAAAACTTAGATATGAATATTTTATGATGCTAATTTTGCATAAAATATTAGAAAGATATATTAGAAACTGTTGTTTAAACAAGTTGTTTAAGATTTTTAATATTTTTTGCATCAAAACTACACATAATTTCAAGCGAATTAATATAATAACTCATAATTTTGTCTATTATAAAGTTGTCAAATTATCACTTTGATATGAATATCATAGGACACTAATTTTTCATAAGACATTAGTAACATACATTATAAATTACGGTTTAAATGAGTTGTTTAAGATTTTTAATATATATTATCTCTTAATGACATATCATTTCATAAAAATTAATATAATTACCTCTAATTATATTTTTTAGAAGATTATCCAATTAACTCTATGATATGACATGAATTTTGCATAAAAATAAATAACATGCATTAAAAAATAGTTGTTTAAATAAGTTATTTGAGTTTTTTAATTTTTGACTGCATAACTACACATAATTTCGCACAAATTAACATAATTACTATTAATTATGTCTATTATAAGTTTGTCCTATAAATACTCCAATATAAATATCCTATAATAGTATTTTTTATAAAAATTAATATAATTAATAATTTTTTAAAAATTAATATAATTACTCCTAATTGTGTCTATTAGAATATTATCAATTTATAACTTCGATATGAATATTCTACGACACCAAGTTTGCACAAAACATAAGTAAGATGTTTAAAAAATAGCAATTTAAACTAGTTGATTAAGTTTTTCAATCTTTTTACCGCATAACTACATATTATTTCATACAAATTAATATAATTACTCCTAATTATGCATATTATAAGATTATTAAATTAAAACTTCGATATGAATATTCTACGATACTATTTTCTCCCAAAATATAAGTAAGATGTATTAGAAACAACTATTTAAAAAAGTTATTTGAGTATTTCAATATTTTTGGCCATATAACTACACATAATTTAGTGAAAATTAAAATAATCACTCCTAATTATCTCCATTAAAAGATTATTTAATTAACACTTCAATATGAACATTCTATAAAATTAATTCTGCTCAAAACATAAATAGGAGGCTATGAAAACAACCGTTCAAATAAGTTGTTTGAGTTTTTTTAAAATTTTAGCCGCATAATTATACATATTTTTTATAAATTAATATAATTACTCCTAAGCATGCCTATTATATGATCCTCTAATTAAAACTTCGATATGAATATTCTACAATACTAATTTTTTGCACAAAACATTAGTAATATACATCAAAAATATTTTTTTCAATTTTTTTGGTTGCATAGCTACACATATTTTCTTATAAATTAATATAATTACTCTTAAATTTGGCTTTTGCGGTCCCAGACTCGTTTTGGACGGTACCAAAGGCGTGGGGTCTAGTTTTTATGTTTTGCGCTCCATGTCTCATTTTGGGTGGTACGAGGGCGTCAGGTCCAGTTTTCATGTTTTACGCTTTCAGATTTGTTTTTGGCGGTATAGAGGGCGCGCATGTCCAGTTTTGATGTTTTATGCTCATGAAATCATTTTGGACAATATCGAAGGCACCATGTCCAATTTTAATGTTTCACGCTCCCGACTCATTTTCGACGGTACCAGGGCGTCGAGACCAATTTTCAGGTTTTGCGCTCTCGAACTCGTTTTCAACGGAATCAAGGCGGTCCAATATTCATGTTTTGCACTCTCGGACTCGTTTTTTAGGCATGCACGTGGGTGTCGAGTCCGATTTTCATGTTTTACGCTCGACTGTTTTGGGCGATCTCGGTGGCGCTGGATCTAATTTTTATGTTTTGCGCTTTTGGATCCATTTTTGACGGTACAGAAGGCGTCGTGTCCAATTTTCATGTTTTATGCTCCCGAACTCATTTTCGGTTATACCGGGGGCGGTAGGTACATTTTTCATGTTCTGCGCTCCCAGAGTCATTTTCGACTATACCGAGGATACTAGGTCTCGTTTTTCATGTTTTGCGCTTCCGAACTCATTTTCGACGGTACACAGTGCGTCGGGTCCTGTTTTCATGTTTTGAGTTACCAAACTATTTTTGACGGTAACATGGGCGCGGGGTCCCGTTTTCATATTTTGTTCTCTCGGACATTTTTTCGGTGATATCGAGGGGCGCCGGGTCAATTTTCATGTTTTACGCTCTCGACTCATTTTCGGCGATATCGAGGGCGCTAGGTCCAATTTTCATGTTTTGCGCTTCCGAACTCATTTTTATTGGTATCGAGAGCTCGAGTCTAGTTTTCATATTTTGCGCTTCCGAACTCGTTTTGGACGGTACCGAGGGCGCTGGGTCGAGTTCTCATGTTTTGTGCTCTCAGATCTAGTTTTCGGCGGTGCAGAGAGGTCTCGAGTCCAGTTTTCATGTTTTGAGCTCCCAACCACGTTTTGGCGGTCGAGGGCGTCGATCTAGATTTTATGTTTTACGCTCCCAGATCTATTTTTGACGGAATAGAGGACGTCGGGTCTAGTTTTCATATTTTACACTCACGGAGCAGTTTTGGGTGGTACCGAGGCACCAGGTCCAATTTTCATGTTTTGCGCTTTCGGCCTCATTTTCGACGATACCAAGGTCTAGTTTTTAGGTTTTGCGCTCCCTGACTCGTTTTCGACTGAACTGAAGGTGTTGAATCCAGTTTTCATGTTTTGCGCTCCCGGATTCATTTTGAGCGGCACCGAGGGCGTCGAGTCCAGTTTTCATGTTTTGCGCTCTCGGACTTGTTTTGGGCGGTATCGAGTGCGTCAGGTCTAATTTTCATATTTCGCGCTCCTAGATCCATTTTCGATGGTACAGAGGGTGTTAGGTCCTGTTTTAATGTTTTGCGCTTTTAGACCCATTTTTGGCGGTATAGAGGGTGTCAGGGCCAATTTTCATGTTTTGTGCTCCTAGACTTGTTTTTGGCGGTACCGGAGGTGCTAAGTACAGTTTTCATGTTCTGCTCTCCTGGACTCATTTTCGGTGGTACCGGGGGTGTCGGGTCCCGTTTTCATGTTTTGCACTCCCGGACTCATTTTCGACGGTACTGAGGGCGCTGGGTCTTATTTTCATGTTTTGCGCTTCCAGGACCATTTTTGACGGCACCGTTCTAGTTTTCATGTTTTGCGCTCCCGGACCCTTTTTCGCCGGCGGGTCTAGTTTTCATGTTTTGCGCTCACGAACTCATTTTCATCGATATCGAGAGCTCCAAGTCTAGTTTTCATGTTTTGCTCTCTCGGACTCGTTTTGGGCGGTACCGGGGCGTCAGGTCAAGTTTTCATGTTTTGCGCTCCTAGATCAATTTTCGACGGTAAAGAGGGTATCGAGTCCAGTTTTCATGTTTTGAGCTTCCAAACACGTTTTGGGTGGTATCAAGGGCGTCAGATCTAGTTTTCATGTTTTGCGCTCCGAGACTCATTTTCGACGATACCGAGGGCACCAGGTCCAATTTTCATGTTTTGCACTCCCGAACCATTGTCGACGGTACCGAGGGCGTCGGGCCCCGTTTTCATACCTTCTCTTTCTTCTCAATTTCTTCCCTTATACGTGTAAATTTAGTTGATGCCACAGAGGATTTTGAGCAGTTTGACCTGTCTTTCACCTTACACATGCCTCATACCGTGGCACATAACACAATTTTCCTAAACTCATCAATTTATTTACTTCATATCGTCTTTCAACTTTATTTCATGAAAGGAACCTTCTTTTATCAATATGATCATGCCTTAAGCAAACCCATGATCATTCCTATAGAAGAAAACCATAACTGAGTTCATGTGTGTCGATCTCTTTGACTCTTCTTCTCATTACTGTAATTTGTTTGAAGCAATTGCACTCTCTCAGAATATAGCTTTCTCTAACCAAACATCAAACATTGTAATTGATGTTATGAGTGATTCAAGCTCTTCAATAGTATACACTTTCTCTAACCAAACAGCAAATATTGTTTTCTTAAAGCAATATTTGCCTCAAGCAACTGGTATTGTATCTTTCGCTATTCTCCTAGGGTCCGTTTGGCAAATCAAGGAATAGCTTTGGAAGAGTGGTAATTTTGGAAGAGTGATAGAATAGTATTTTTTTTGGAAGAGTGGTAGAAGAGTGGTATTCTTAACTATTCGGAAGAGCGAAAATATCGTTTGGCGAGTTGTTACTCGAATAGTTAAAATATGAATAATTATGATACTAATAATGATGATGATTATAATAATAGTAAAATAATAATCATAATAGTAAGATAATAATAATAATAAAATAATAAAAAATAATTATAATAATATTATAATATTATAATAGTAATATAATAAAAATATAAACATAATCATAATATAGTAATATAATAATAAAAAATTATAATTACAATCATAATTATAATAATATAATAATAAATAATCATAATTTTAATAATATAATAATCATAATCATAATCATGATAATAATAATTATAGTCATAATCATAATAATATAATCATAATCATAATCATAATAATATAATAATAAAAATATAATCATAATCATAAAAATAATTATAAATAATTATAATTATAATAATAATAATAAATTAATCATAACTATAATCAACATATAATAATATAATACAACATAATAAAATAATAATAAAGTATTAAAAATAATCATAATAAATAATAATATTATAATAGTAATATAATAAAAATATAAACATAATCATAATATAGTAATATAATGATAAAAAATTATTATTACAATCATAATTATAATAATATAATAATAATAAGTAATCATAATTTTAATAATATAATTATAATATAATAATCATAATCATGATCATGATCATAATAATATAACCATAATCATAATAATATAATAATATAATAATAAAAATACAATCATAATCATAAAAATAATTATAAATAATTATAATTATAATAATATAATAATAAATTAATTATCACTATAATCAACATATAATAATATAATACAATATAATAAAATAATAATAAATAATCATAATCATAATCATAATCATCATAATATAATAATATAATAATATAATAATAAATAATCTTGATCATAATAATATAATAATAAAATAATTATATTTATATTCATAATATAATAATATAATATTAAAATTATATTTATAATAATAATAAATAATATAATAATACCAATGGTAACGATAATATAATAACAATAATGATAATAATAATGATAATAATAATTTAATAATAATAATATAATGATAATAATAATAATAATAAATAATCATAATATTAATATAATAATAAATTATAATCATAAATATAATATAATAATATAATAATACTAAATCTAATCATAATCATAATATAATAATATAATATAATATAATCAAACAATAATCGCTATTCCGACGAGAGCTAATCCGGTATTCCACCTATAAGTTGGTATATTGGGATTAGCGCTATTCCATGACTCTTCTACTTAGTCTAAAATTCGTTTGGCAATCGGAATAGCTATTCTATTCCAACTTTTTGCTATTCCATTGGGTGCCAAACGGACCCCTATTGAGCGCCCCTCTTTTGTTGCACGTGTGAAGAAAAATATTGCTTTTGTAGTTTGTAATGCCTTGGCACTTGTCTTGATTACTATTCTTACCTCTTATTTATAGTTTTCTTACTGGTGGAGATTTTGTGCCAATTTATTTGCCCTATGCATCACCACTGGAACTTTTTTCATCTCCTTTAATCCTCTCTTATCATTCTCAGAGCCAGAAAGATGTATACAGATGGGGAAGGGAATAAGGGTATTTTAGGAAATACCAATTTGTTATTTCAAATACATATATTTTTAATTAAAAATCTATAATAACTGTATTCAAGTGGCAAAAATTTAAATTAATTAAGTTTAGAGTGACATCAAATTAAAATTGAAGTTTAGAGTGGTATTTCCTTAATTTTCAAACTTTGAAGCGGAATTAAACTAATTTTTCTTTGTTTACAATTTGGCCCTTTGGATGTATGAATGCAAAAAATTATAACAAAATGCACGTCTGTTATATGTTTAATATGTTATTATTTTTTTAATCACAAAAGGTATTTGGAGCCTCTGAGGGGGCGATAGCGGAGGCGAAACAGGAGAAAACACCCCCTCCTCAAAACTCTAACTCCAGGCGGGGAGGTCGGCGACGCCGCTTCCCCCTCCCTCCCTTATCTACTCTTATCTCCTCCTCTACAAGTAAGCCATAACGGCTGTACAACGCCTGCCTTCACCCGCCCACATGCCTCCGCCCACACACCTCCGCCCGCACGCCTCCGCCACAGCGACCCACCTCGCCTGCCTCCGCCCAAACAAATCTAATGTACAGTGGCCCACCTCATCGACGACTGCGTACGACCCCACCTCCATATCTGATGTACAACGACTACCACGTTGACAACTACTTCACTGACGACAACCACGATGACAGCCTTCGAACGGATCCATACCATAGTTGTATTTTCAAATTATTATTTTTTATGTTTTCTTTTTCTTCCTTTCAATTTCGTTCTTCTTGTAAATTCTTTTTTTTTCTCAGCTTTGTAGATCTACTGTTTTGTATTTTAATGGAAAAATGGGAAGGTTATTTGCCTCCCTTCAAAATAATATGCTCCCATTTTTTCTTTGTTTCTGGTTGGATGTTACGTTTGTATATTCTACCTACTTAATTAATATCAAGAGTGTAATTATTGATGTCTGGATATATCATATATCACTGTCTCACTGATTAATTGTAGGGTCGTATAGAAATTAAGACGACTGAACAACACCTGCAAAGCTACAACCACAAGCAACAGTTCAAGATGCCGGCCCAGAAAATATTTTTCAAATTAAGAATACAAAATTTCGAATACATTATTGATTATTTTGATAAGACGTGTTTCAGTTTAATTTAATTTGAAATTAATTGATCATTTATTGTAAAATCATTGATTTACTGCTAAAATATACAATTGTTTGATGAAAGGCAATGTACAATAAGATTATCCGAACTTGATAGAGACATATTTTAAAATTAAAAAAAAAATCTGTAATTTTAATTTTCAAATTTAAATAATAATTTTCAAATGTCAAATGACATAAAACAGGATGCAAGTTAGAATTGCCCAAAATAAATTACACAGTTAGTCCATTTTAGTTTACATATATACACTGCTACGTTTGGGACTTCCAAGTGTGGTATTGTTTATATTTTGGTTCTTAATTTTTTTTCAATGTGATCCAAGTTAATATATGAGTTATATATATGACAAACTCATAACACAACGACGATAAAACTTTATGCATTTATGGACTTTTGTTAATCGTGATGCACGAAATAAGATTAATAATTTTAGCATTTTTTGTCGATAATAAAGCATATAAGATAAGAGTACCATTGTATACTTATATGTAATTTTCCTAATTGTTAAATAAAATCATATTTGAACGCATAAATATATAAAAGTTATTCCATTATTTATAAACCTCATAATTGTAAATTTTATTTATTTATTTATTTATTATTATTATTATTTTATTGATAATAAAATCCAATATAATATTTTACCTTCATTGAAAATTCAAGCAAATAAACAAACAAAGGAAGTTCTTTTCAAGTAGCAGATTCTTACAAACAACTCTATATATTATTTCGGGATTAATTTTTTGATATGTCACTGAATTTTAATGTTTATTTATATTTAATCAGAGAATTTTTATTTATTCATTTTTAGTCAATGAACTTTGATGTTTATTAATATTTGATCACTCTCATTAATTTTTACATTAAAAATAATTGAAATAAAATTATATTTATTGTTAAAATTAATTGAAATAAAAATAGATAAATTAAATTAAATTATATTTATTTTTTATTAGTTTTTTAATTATTTTTAAATGAAAAAAATTAATGAAGTGATCAAATGTGAATAAAGTTCAAAATTCAATGACCAAAGTAAACATCGAAATTTTGTTACAAGATTAACCCATTATTTCATTATTTCGTTTCGCCCTCTTCTTTCGTCTCCTCTCCGCAACACCAGCACCATACAAGACGACCACACCATTTCTTGCGCTTCTCTCCTTCTCTCCATTTCCATGTCACCTCTACTCCTTTTTTCCTTCCTTATCCTCCTCCCGAACCCAACTACCTCCTCTGAATCCCACATCTCCGCCATTATCTCCACCAAAGGAATAGACTTTGTGAAAGATCTCTTGGTAAATGAAGCAGTAAAGACCATCACGCCGCTGGAGCTTCCTGACATACAGAAAACAGCGAAGATACCTTTGGTCGGTTATGTCACTATGGTTGCGTCCGATCTGATACTCTATGAGCTGAATGTAACGAGCTCAAGTGCGAATTTGGTGGACTCGGGGGTGGAGATAGTTGCTTCTGGTATAACGGCCGATATGAGCATGGATTGGAGTTACTCATACACTGTCGGTTGGATAAAAATTTCGGATAAAGGAAATGCTTCGGTCAAGGTAAGAAATATTTCAGTTTGTTTGAAATTTGGAGGTATTGTCATTTCATTGAGCTATCTCTTCAATTAGTTTCACATGTGAAGCATTTGCAGGCGAATAGAAATTGTAGTGAGTTAAGTCAAATGCTGTAGTTCAAAGTTGCAAATTGAAGTCTCTTTTTTGTATGGTTCAAGAAAATTAATTTCTGATCAGATAAAACCAGCCTTATGATCAATTACCTGTGTAATTACAGCACCTGCTTTGTACATCAGATTCAAGAACATAAAAATGGACTGTATGAAGCATATACATTTGATTACTTGCGTCTTACCAGCACATGCTGGTACCAAAGGATGCAACGTGCATCAGTTTAATTATCATTCCTTTGCTTCTTTGTGTTTTAGGTTGTTGTTTGGTTTCCTTGAGTCCAAACTAGATATGTCAAAATGAAGTCAAGGAAGAAGAATTTTGGCTTCTCTTTTACTATTATTTGTTAACTAGTTGCGAATCACACAATATGTCATTTTTTCATGTTTGGTAATGATGCTTAACATCGATATACTGCAAAAGGTTATAGTTGTATATTAGACAAGTTTGTTGATCGAATAAAATATATTTGAGAAATTTACTCCTCACTTTGAAAGGTCATTTAATAACAACAAGATTGAGCTTGTAATCAATTGAAGCAGGTAGATTTATTTCAATGGTTGCTGAGGTTCTGGAGCTGATCATATAACAATTTGTTTGAGTTAACAAAAAAGGCCTGGGGCAATTTAGTCAATATTTACACATCATTGATGTAGCACTTAATAGTGGCACTTTCACCACAAAATACTGTTTTATATGTTTCTATGGTTAATATTGGTATACTTCTTTAGAAGTTCCAGACTGAGGTATAAACAAAATGACACAGTATGTACGTTATGCCATAAAAAGTCCCTTATTTTAAAGTTTATTAAAATTGGTAACAAAATGACACATTATGTACATCTTACATCTCAAGGTTGAAGGAATGAAGGTGGGACTCACCATGAGCATGAAAAGCAACAATGGCGCTCTTGAATTGACAGTCTCTGATGTTTCATGTTACATAGAAGAGTGTGCTATTTCTTTAGATGGAGGAGCCTCTTGGCTTTATCAAGGGTACCCATTCTCGCCTTGACAGCTTGACTTATTCTTTAGTTCCTTTCAAATGTTTATACTCATACCAATATTCTTTAGGTTATAGTCCCAAAATTTTCTCCCATAAATGTCCTGCTTTTTTTTTTCTCCATCAGATGTACCTGTATTTACATTTTTATCCATTAGTTTCATTATTCATTTGTTATTCTCCATTATATTTTTTTTTCTGTTGTTCGTAGATGTTGAATCCTCAAATCTTTGGACCTTCTAGAAAACATTAATTCAACTATAATCCTAAAACAAACGTGGCCAACAAAAACCATAAATATATTTATCCAACTACTGTAGTTCATTTGGATCACATATTCCAACAATAAACGTCCTTATCTCTGTGTCATTTTTGTCTTTTCAATTTTAAAGGTTCGTAAATGCATTCAAGAACCACATCAGATCAGCAGTCGAGAAGGCCGTAACACAAAAAGTGACAGATGGTTGCTCAAAACTCAATGCCTTACTGCAGAAGGTTCCAAAGTCAATCAGCCTAGACCACATTTCTTCTATTAATCTCACCCTAGTTGGTAACCCAGTCTATTCTAACAACTCCATAGAGTTTGGCATAAATGGTCTCTTCAGTTCATCGCCAACAAAAGGAAAGGCTTACTGCATGTGGAGAGATGATAATTTGCATAAAAGGGTACATTTATCTTCTAATGCCGAATCAAAGATGGTCCTGATTGCAATTGATGAAGACGTGTTCAACTCAGCTTTGCAGGTTTATTTTCAGGTAATTTGTGTTTCTTAAATTAGTTCAACTAATTGACGTGGAAAGCTTGAAAAGGTATTGATGATTGTTCTTCTTTATATAGCTTTCCTAATATCATGTAGTGTAAAACTGTTTTATGCCCCATCACTTTTGGGAGGTCTGTTACTTATCTTTTGCAAAAATAGAATATACAATGTTTTATATGTTTTAACTTCTTTTATTTTTTCCTTCTCCAGGATGGATTTATGAACTGGTTGGTAAAAAGACTACCTGAGCAATCTTTTTTAAACACAGCTAGCTGGCAATACATTGTACCCCAGTTATATCTCATGTACCCAAATGATTCCATGGCTCTCAATATTTCTATCCCTTCACCTCCAGCTCTGGTGGTAACTGAAGGCAAACTAAGCTCAACTGTGTATGCAGATGTAATAGTTGATGTCATGGATGACAGTCATTCTATACCAGTTGCATGCATACAAGTGGTAAGCTTGTGCCGTTAATTAGAATGCATATTATAAGTTGCTACTAGAAAATACTTTTTCTGTTCTGAGCCCTCCTAAACAGAAAAAAAAAAAAAAAAAACTGAAACAGAAGTAAAAGAGAACATTACTAGTACCTGTCTGATATGAATATGTAACTGACAGGTATGCTCAGGGAGAAATTCTAATTAATCTTGAGTTGCCTTGACGTTTGTAGTTGCTCAGTGCAGAGCTGCTCACAACTGTCAGGATAATTGGTTTTTGGTTGACCTTTATGAAAAGTAATTCTGCCATGGAATTTTCAAAATGGTACATGTCCAATTTATTTGAAATTTTGCTTCAGTGAACCTCAAACAAACTTACAAAGAACTTCAGGGAATGAATTACATTTAAACTTGTGTTTGAATATTGCTATTCTAGGAAGTAGCTGCTTCCGGGAAGTTGGCCATGTCAGGAAATAGTATAACCGGGGAAATAGGAATTGACAGCTTTGCACTTTCCTTGAAGTGGAGTAATGTAGGGGACCTTTACATGCCTTTGGCTGAGGTAAAGTTTGCTAATTCTTATTCTGATGTTGTGTTCAGAACATGTCGGTGTCAAGAAAAATAATCATTACTTATATGGTTCCAAAACAGTATCTTCTGTTCACTTGTTGAATCTCTCAGCCAGTACTGCAAATAAGCAAGAAAAAAAAATTGAACATGATCACTAAACACCATTTATGCTTTTTAGCAACTTTGTTTTCATCTCATTCTTCTACAGTTATTATGTTTCCAGCTGCATCAAGATAACTATTGACTTTGTTCATAATTCTTCCAGGGTATATTTTGGGTATTCTTAAATGAAATATTGGTGCCTATAACAAACATTCTTCTTGAGCTGGGGATTCCTTTGCCGGCAGTTCATGGGTTCTTTCTCCAAGACGCATATATATACACCTCAAATTCTGCTTTATTTTTCAGTTCTGACATTGCCTTTTTAAATTCCACAAGTATTCTTTGGCACACTCTGAGGAATGTTATATGAAAATGGGAATGAGTTTTTGAATCTCGTTGAGTGTACAAATATCTTGTCTATGTAATTGTAATTTGTCATTCCCAGCCTGAAAGAATGGAGAATTTTTATTCACCAAAAAATGTATTGTTTTTGTATATGTCGCTTCATTTTGTAAGAAACAAGCATTCTGGTTGTATTTCAACAAAAGAAAGTATACAAGAGTGTTGGGAAAAAGATGCAACAAATGTTAGTAAAATTGTACTGGGTATAATCTCCACTGCAAAACTAGATCTGAAATTGTAATTATACTTTGAAATCATTATGATACAATGGAATGCATATCAAAATATCAAATATTATTCTACAATTCATGCCTAGTAATTGTTTTCCACTGTTAGATCAAGTATGTGGCACCTTGACGTGAGGCTCGACTGAATTTTTATTAATCGTATGTTTCATGATCAGATATTAAGGTTTATTAAATGAATCAGAGGGAACTAGGGCAGTTGTAAATTTGTAAGATTTGCATCTTACAAGCATGTGGCACCATCAATTGCTAATATGGTAATACATGTTTTTTTTTAAACCTTGGCAGAGGCTGCCAAGTTGATTTTGTAAAAGAAAATAAAGTGTACAATAGTCCATCCATACTTTTATATCAGGCACTCCCCTATACCATACTCTCAGAAACTCGTGTAAACTAAAAAAGAACAACTAAAAAGCGCAAAACGAGTACAGCCTGCAACCTTCAAACTTCAAACTTGAAACTTCTGTCTAACAGAAAGGTAATACCTGTTGCTCCATGGACATGGTCATGAGCCTATTTGAGACGGTATCATTTCATCAAAATAGTTAACACTTAACACCACCTATATATGTCAATTAATATTGAGAAAAAGAACATCCACTTCCATTAGAAGAAAAATAAGCTAACCACTTACAACATTTAATTTAAATGAAAAAACACATACAATCAAAAAAGAAAAGAGCAATTTATCATCACACTGAAAGGAAATAGAAACAATTTTATCACACTGCTAGGCAATCAAAATTAATTGAAGACATCTCTGCTTAAAAAAATTTGGTAATTAAACTAAACTGAAAAAGAAAACAAAAGCCAAAGCGAACAATACAAGCGATGACCATCCTTTGTAGTATTTTGCATGAGAGATGCTTGGTCCCTCAGCCAAAACTTCAACTGTACTGTAGCTTGCATCGCCAGTCACATGCTCAGTCTGCTGCACAGGAAGGACTTTTACATGCAACTTGAGCCCCTTCTCACAGTTTTCTGGATTTGTGCTGGTAAAATACCGAGAGCCTTCGCTGTCTAGTGCTACTTGATTGAGTCCTTCAGTGTACATTTTAATTGGGTTGAGTGTTTCGCATGACTCAAATTCTCCTTTGGTTTTGAGCTCCATGACACCCTCTTCCGGTGCCGCATAGGTGAACCCTGTTTATTTGTGTTTTCAGAATAGAGGCAAAATTTTTTTTCTAATGATTATTATTTTGTTTGCAAAGATAGGACCAGACAACCAAGATTATTCCCCTCAAGTCTTAGTGATTTACTTCTATTATTTCGTAAGGCTGATTTTTTTTTTTGAAGGATAGAAGTAAAACATACTCTTGGTAAAGTAGTCATGTTGATTTTATTATATCAATGCGATTTCCTACTTTATTAAAAAATAAAAGGTAATTATTTTATTGGTGTGTTTTTTTTCCTAATAGCGGAATAAATTTACTACATCAGTAGAAGAAGAAAAAGATCTTGATCTTATTGTATCAATTCAACTTACTACAGAGGATTGATCCTTTTTTGCTTTAAAATCACGCAGCATGCACTCTTTAAATGTATAGAATTTTTTTTTCCGGGCAAAAAAAGAATTAATATTGTCCTTGATGAAATCTAGGCAAAATTTTGCTAAGCGATCAAAATAACTCTTTTGGAATATATGCACGATGAGAAATTACCGGTTCTGTATGCAACGTAGGGATACATCTAAGCAATCTGTCCCAATTATAAACTTTTTTCCCTTATTAATTATTGTTTATATATATATATATATATATGGAGAAAGACAAGGTCATGCAGATATTTGATAATTGATCAACCTCCATAATCCCATGTTTTGCTTCACCAGCAAGGCAAATGCCCTATATACCTAAACAACTCTACGTAATATGATAATTCAAAAAAATGGCAAAAAGAAAATATGAATAACCAGCTGCTTACATATAATGTCGCCAACATGGAAAACTTTTTTAGCAGACCAAGAAGCAACATCAGTGGAAGTATCCCAACCTTGATCATCTCCAACAACATGGTTCTTATTATCTGTTTTTTCCGCAATGCATGGCATTATATTTGCTACTAAATTTACCAAAAATAATGCCATTGCAAGGACGATTGTTTTCCTTCCCATTTTTGCTTGGAGAGAGCGAGGGAGAGAGAGAGAGAGAGAGAGAAAGGTAGAAGGCAAAGTGTAAGACCCTGGGGTAAGGTATATGTTAAGCTAAGAAAGATACTGATGCTAACTACACTTCTCACCGACCAGCTTTCTCAGATGGGTTACAGGAGAATGACAGGTCCATACTACTTTGGTACCTGTGAATTTAATTTAGGTTAATTTCAGGGTAAGGTAGATAACAGTTTTGCATTTTTTTTTCCATTGAAGTTATTTAAGTTTGCAAAGTTTTCTTATGTATCTTAAGTGTTGATAGTTGTGCAGGTTTTAATCTCGGAGTGAAGAAGGTTTTGTCACTTGCATTTAATTAAAGATATAAGAGCCTGTAACCATTAGAACATCACTAAACAGTGACATATTTTTCACGTTGGCTATATATTCCAAGCTGGATCAACTTTAATATTACAACACAAGTAACTCAGGGCACCAGTTATTTCTGTTTCTTTACTAATATTTTGCCGATGTTGTCAAAAATACAAAAATAGTTCTTTCAAAATTCAGTTGAAATAATCATTACTCCACCACAGTCCGGACGCTGAGCATGCAGTAAATATCCCCAGTTCATAGGAGAGAGTGTATAACCGTTTATTATACCTGTTTAACACGTAACAAGTCTGTGAAAAATCATTGATTACACGCCATCTTCAAAAGAACCAGCATAAAATGAAATCAGAGCCCAAAAAGAGAGTTGAAAAACAACAATAAAATCTTTAATCCCAAATAAATTGAAATATACTAGAAATGAAACCCAATTCGAAATCGTTTGGACAAAAAAAAACCAATGATAAAAATAATGATAATGATAATGATATTAATGATGATGAGAATAATGACAACAATGACAATGATGATGATAATATGATTATAATAATACTAATAAATAATAACAATAATACTAGTAGCAGTACTAATAATAATATAATAATAATACAAAAAGGGGAGTTGAAGAAATAATGAAAATTTAATATGATAATCATATATGAAAGTTAACAAACATCAATCGATTCCCAATCCATATAAGTTCAGAGTCGTGGCACCAGAAGGCATATACATCATCAACATTCTATTTTTCTTATCAACATCTCGTGAATCCTCTCATGAAAGAAGACATGTAAATGAATAGTTTGCCCTAATCAATTCATCTTAGCTGAGGGGTTTGTCAGGAGATCTAAGGCACGCTTCAGATGATCAACTGCAACCACAACATCATCGAATGCAAGCGCACCTACTGCAAACCTAGCTGCCTTGTGTGCCTCAGATATATTTTCCACTGATGGCTGGTAGGAGCTGTCATAATGATAAGTCTCTGCAATCGGCACAGCCGGTGCAACTGGAGTTTCCCTAACTGGTGGAGCAGTTACAGGAGCTGAGGTTGCTGGAGCTGCAAACACATTCTGGAATTGGTTTGGGTCAGAGTAGAAAGTGGGTTGATGAGCTGGCACAGAAGGTAAGGTGCTGTCATGGAAGCTAGGGTAAGATTGGAAATTAGGATAAGAGAAAGATGTAGAAGTATTATCCATTGGGTAGGAGTTTTGCGTATAGTGTGTATCTTGGTGGTATTGTTGGGAGTATGTTGCAGGGTCAGGGGGTGGGGGTGGATACTGGGGTGCATCTGTTGGAGATTGATAGCTGGAGGAGGTGGTGTAAGGGGGAGGTGTGTAGTGAGTTGGAGTGGTGCTGTGTCGGAGTGGTGGCTGGTCAGGTGGAGGGTGTTGGGGTGGTGGTGTCTGCTCAGTTGGTGCTGGTTTGTAGGTTGAAGAGAAGCTCATTCTTCTTTCTAAGTCATTCTCCAGAGATGGCTACAAAAAGAGAGCTTTAAAATTATTACTTGTATCATTATTCGCTACTGACTGCTATTATGCTACTGCTGATACTGCTGTCATTGATTATGTTCACTCTGATTTGAATACTAAATTACTTTTGTAATGTGGTCATCGTAAAAGCAAGAAGACACCATTTTATATTCTGACTGTTGGGTAACTTATCATTTATTGACTTCAGACAACATGCCTTATCAGCATATACTTAGTCCCGTAGCTCACTGGTATGTAAAGACAGTATATAATTCCAAAGTACAGCGGAGACTGTTGGTCTTTCAGAATGCAAGAAATAATCCCAAAGATTAAGATGACTAACCAGGGTGCAGTAAGCCAGTACCACCTAAACATAGGCTGTTGCACCAGTACATTTCAATCAGGCCAGTAACAAAAAGTTTGCCAGAGAGAAAGAGAAATGATAACCAACCTTATCCAAGTGTTGAGATGGCGCTATGCCTAAACTGCCTTGCTGTCCACCAGAGAAACTCTGACTTCTTCCCAAATCCTTAATTCCAGTCATACAAAATTATATGCCAAAAAGAGGATGGTGTCAGAAAAAATAGAAGGACAGAAACGTACAAAAAACTTCCAAACAAGTAAATTGTCTAATGCTACATTGTATTGAAGAACTCATCATTGCGATCAAAAAAAAAAAAAAAAGTTGAGACAACATACACACATTTAATTTTATTTGGAATTTTCTGCTGGCATTCCTTCAAAAACCTAATCTCAGTGAACTGTTGAGACAGAATAACCAGTCATAATAGATCAGAGGTTAAAAAATTACAACAGAGCTAGAAGGGGAGTCAGACGGAAAGGTCATATCCTGTTCACCACCAGGTGGGCCTGGCTCAGGTCTTCTTCCTTCTTTTATCGCTTTCCTAATATCAGCCGCTTTCCATGCTGCATATTTTTGCTTCTGTTCCAGCTGTAATTAAATCATCCAATAATTAATCACATATATTAATGTTTTATCTGGTTTGAGCTTCTCCCAAGAAGGAACTGCTATTTTGCATGTTAAGTTCTAATGTTTGTTGTCCCATTTGTGCTTCTTACCTGTAGATGCAATGGTTTTCATATATACAAGAACAAATTAGCCAAGTAGCATCATTTTGAATGTCTATACAACATCAGTGAACCATGTGAGAAAAATAAACACCCCAAACCAACATAAAAGGACATAGTAACATCACTAACAAAACTTACATCAGGTTGGAGTTCACCAAACTGACTTAGAATCTCAAAGAATATGCTAGCTGCATAGAAAGTCTTCGCAGTGTTCCTGAAGAAGAAAAGTCCATTAACAATAACAAAGATGAATGGAATTTGATGGTGGCCAACTGTTCTATGTTTATTGAAGTTCAAAACTAGTACCAAAAATTGAGTTTGAGATGCCTAAAAATCTAAAACGAGTGACCACTGAGTAGAAGATCTAGAGCAACAAACATCAGGTTTGCCTTGTAAGGAAGTTGCAAATAACATTACAAAATAACACCATGGTTTTCAATATTGTGTATATGAACTCGAATGGGGTGGGTGCAAGTCTGTCTGCATATGCCTACTGGGTGGGGATGCAAGGAGGAGAGATTAGATTACAGTACAAGTCAGCTCTGCCAGCACGATCTTGCTTATCGGCTTTTGCAAATACATTTGATGCAAATCCTTCCAAGTATAGGTGGTCATCTGGTGCAAGCTTAAGTGTCTTTTTATCCTACAATTCATGCAACAGGAGATTGATAAATATATAAAATGATCTGTCTGGCTGAAAAACAATGGCATTCCTGATCTGCTTCTTCTTTTTTACGAAATTATTGCAGCAAAAGAATCCAGAGAAAAAGTTTGGGCTGGAAAGCAAGGTTTTTCACATTTTGCACATTGCTCAGATTAGCCAGAACAGATTCAGATGAACCCTTGACTTTGAAATTATGAATGAAGTAGCACTGAATTAATCCTCAATTCCCAACTAAGACTAAATCTGAGGGAAATGGGAGACACGATTGCACAATTGGATAAATAAAAAAGAGTGTACAAGAGAAAAGTGAGCTGACAATTCCACAGTTGGGGAGACACAATTGCACAATTGGATAAATAGAAAAGGGTACAGGAGAAAAGTGTGGAACAATTGGGGATGGGATGATATAAGCCATGGAAATATCTTCAAGTAATAATTCATCTCATAAGCTCTATAAATGTACTACATACATTAGAGCTGACAAACAGTATAATCATATAACACAATTTCACCTGGAGAACATCAGTAATACTGTAAAAAAATAATAATAAAAAAGAGGAGAGAAATAGCAAAACAGAACAAATTTGAAATCTACGTCCCTTTTATTCTAATCAATCTTAAACTGAAGTAGCACAAATCAAAAAGGAAAACAAACAATCATAATTCTACACTATGCGTTTTGCTTAAAACGGATCGGAGATTAACCTTTTCCAGCTGTTTCATGAGAGAAATGAGAATATTGTTGGTTGTCTGGGTGCGCTCCTTCGCAGGTATTTGAATACCTCTCTCCATCGCATACAACCTACCTGTATTTCACGCTTCAGATACAATCGAACCATAAATAAGAATGTCAAACTTAGGATTTGAGCTGCTCACAGTAGTAGGCGACGAGAGGTTCGTGCTTCTGTAATTCATCAGCTCGTTGCAAGTACGGGAGAAGCACCTTTGCTGGCTCTGCATCACTCGCCATGGCTTATAAGATGCAAGATCGAGAGAGAGATGACGAAGTAGACAAGATCGCGATATCAAAATCTCGAGATGTGTATCTCTATTGACGAGGACGGAGGAGAGTAACCTGGGAGGTGCAGATGGAGATGGTTTCCTTCGATGCGAAGGAGATGGAGAGAGCTGAGCAGGAAAGTTAGTTCAAGTAGATCTCCTCCAGTACAGACTAAACGTAAACGGGGACAATTGGGCCAGTTATAAATCAATGAGCAAAGCCCGGATTAGGACAAAAGCAGTAAATAGTAAGCCCGCCAATTTGAACAAAGATCTGAAAATCCAAATGCGAGATTGTCAAGGATCCATCATCCATGTGAAATGAAAAGCAAACAAAATTGACGAAAAGAAGAACAAAACGAGGAGCGCAAATGATAGTGATAGCGGAATGATTGGGGAGAGGAGAGAAGATCAGAAGACTGAGAAGAGGCAAGGTGGCACGTGACAGGCATGTGCTTTTGCTGCACACTGGACCCACCACCGCTGAGTGCTTTGCGAAAACGGACAAGCCAAGATAGTCAGATGCTCATACTGTGCTTCTCAATTCTGCAAACGGGAATATTTACCCATCAGCATATTTACCCTCTAAATCTGAAATTTGAATATCTACCCATCAGCATATTAATAAAATGGAAATTTATCCAAACAAAAAAATTTCCAAATAAAAAACTTAAAAATAATTAAAATATCATGACTGATTTGTCCTTCCAATCAGAGAACAATTTCATATTTTTTGTTCTAGCGTCTCTTCGAATCTCCTTCTAAGTATCATAAGTTTGGTTTGTACATTTAGAAGCAGAAAAAAAAGTATATATTGAGAAATAATATCAGAGACAGTAAACAGTACATAGAAACTGATACAAAACGTAAGCTTTAAATGGGTTATTGCCTTATTGGTTATATATGAATGCACTAGAAATTGAATTATTTTAACTTGATTGGTTGATCGTTAGCAATTCCTCACTTAAAAAGCTGGATTAAGCTAAAAGCTTGCTGACAAAGAGCTTATCAGTCCATGAGCAGATAAAATCACAGCTGATATTTACAGCTTTGGAGTGATTTCTTATTGATATAACTTTTTCAGTTCAATAATATTTAGATACATGGGAGACTCCAGTTCTTCTGACTGGAGAAAATACTGTCAGGAATGCATGGAGAAAGCCGAAGGACAGAGAATTTGCCCCCCGGCTCATGACCAAGGACCAGAAATGGAACTGCGAGTGATTAAAAAAAGCTGAAATGCACAACACAAAAGCATGGCCGCTGCTCTTTTAAGTCTGATGCCGATGATCTCATCTCTCACGAATCTTAAAGCTGTGTTGATCAGGTTCTGTTTTGTTTTCACTTCGCACTTTGTTTCGTAAGTTCTAAAATCTTATCTAATGCTCGGAGCACTTTTTGCAGTTCTCGTCTTTGGTCTCTCTGTTCTGGGATTGGTTTGTATCAAATTACAGTGAGAAAATTCTTATGTTCTGTTTCTTGAACTATTGAATTTTGTCTACTCGAGAATTTAACTTTTTTTAAAGTTTAATCTGCACTTGAATTATTGATTCAATTCAATGAACCCCCTTTATATTAATTATATTGATATCTATCGTTATCTCTTCATGCACCCTTCTCCTTAATTCTGCTCCTCACTTCTCTACTAATGGAGAGACCACAAACACTTTTTAAAAATTGTTATGAATTATGATGTGTCGCAATTTTTTTTTAACATCAATCTGAATTTTACATATATCTTACTTCATACAGATAGATGCAGGGTCAAGATAGAAAGAAAAGTATTCAAGAAATAAGTACAAATAATTACACAACACAAAACTATCAAGAGAGAGAACACAAGGTTTTAATGGAGTTCAACAAAAAGGGTTACATTTTCGGGACTCACATTTATAAGAGATGTGTCGATATATTGATATATTGATCAAGTGTTACAATAAGAGTAATAAGAGTTGAACAAGGTTCATTCACAAAACTAGCAAAGATGAGACACAAAATAAAAGTAACAATGTAATGTCCCAGGCGAGATGCTACAGAGTCGGTATTTTCTACATTCATCCGACGGTCCGTAATCTACGTCGTCAATAAATAAATAAAAACAAAGGAGACATAAATAAAATGGGATCAGCTTACAAAGCTCAGTAACCGATTATTTAACGACGCAGTTTTTCTATAACAGTATTATGAATAATACAGTTTCATTAAATAATACAGTTTCATTCAAAACATTCAAATGATAATAATTCATTCTTATTTATTAAGGCATATATTTTAAGCAATTATACATAGATACATGAAGATCACATACCGTCCTCACCGTGATAAATATGAGATATCCCATAAATCCGCTAGTAAGTGAGACTCCGGAGAGCCATCTTTTACTCACAACCCTTCAGGTTATGTGAACCCTCCATTTCGGAGTACGAAAATGTTAGCTTATGATATGTACTGTCATACATAATTTGATCAGTTTCATTTATCAATATTTAATTCAGACAATTCAAGCAATTTAGTCATCGACCCATATTATAAGTCAAAGTTCAATTCAAATACAATTCAATTCAGGTCAAATTAAAAACAAATAATATTCAAATACAAGTTATAGAAAAATTCGGTTACCTGATACAAAATGATACTCGATTTACGATTCGATACACAATGTTTCTTGAATTGATCCATGATACCTGATAGAGAGGACGAGGGTCGAGTTCTAATCACAATCACAAAACTATTTCTTCTCATTTTCTTCGATTTTCATCTTTCTTTTCAGTTCTTTTTTTTTCTGATTTCTTTTTTGTTTCATTTCTTCCGACTTTTTTGTTTCTCTGTTTATTTCCTTTGGATAATTATCACCAGCAGAGAGAGAGAATATCAGTATGTATCAAAGGTTATAACAACGGTAAAGTAACACCATGTCAGATTTTTTTTTAGTAAATAAAAGAAATAAATAAATGAAATGGCTAAAAAATATTTGATTGTTGTGCGGATAGTTTGGTTCGAGTTTTGAACTCGGGTCTGGAACCGAGTTCAAAACTCCGGTCCGGGTTTTTTTTTTTGCTGCTTTTAAGTTAGTTATTATGTTATGTAAATGATTATTATGTTATATGAAATTATATTGTATAAATAATTATTATGTTATATGCAAATTATTATTTTTTTTGTTGTTAATGATTTAAAAATTATTATGTTATATGAAAATTTTGTAAGAAGTTAATGTAAAAATATATATAAGGAAAATTAAATTTGAAATCATAACTGAGAAAATAAAAGTAGATATATAAACAAAAGTCATACAAAGAACGGTCTGAAAAAAATTACATCAACGCCTACGAAACATCATCCGAATGAGAGACTGACTATATGTGTCTCTCGGCCGAATTTCACGGCGAGAGCGCTCGTGTCTTGCGTCCGGTGGTGCCTACGTCTCGGTCACTGGGTGGATGGACCGGGAGTGTCGTACGATGACGCACACGAAGCATCATATTGGGTACCAGAGGTCCCCGCACCCGGATCGAGGCTCATATGTTTCATCAGCTGAGAGTACGAAATAAAATCTCCCTGGAATAAGTCAAACTCATCAGTCGTCGGCTCCAACGTCGGGTCAGGTGGGCCGCTGATCGGCAGAGATATCGATGTCCTCAAGATCCGTCGGAAGATTTGTATGAGTAAATTATAAAAAATTACATGAATTAAATTATCAAAAAATAGTTAAATTAAAAATACGCACAAGTTAAAATTCAAAATTTAAATATTGACCTACAGAAGCAAGCATCATAGTGAAAATATGTGGATGACCTAAATCACCCATCAAATGCTTTATCCGGCGCAATTCATGCTTGCCAAACGCTGAATGCTCGGGCGTCGTAAGCCAACCAATGACGGTGGTTGTATTCCTCACCAAACGGAACATTTGCATATACAATTTTTTTTATTCTATAGCGCAAGTTATGTGAAGAGTTTAATTAAGAAAATATAGATTGGTTAAATGCTAACCGCTCGGACAGTCTGGTGTGAATGTGGTACGTATGATAACTCATCCACAGGCTCCTCGGGGTGCGGTAACGGCTGGCTCAAGTGCTCGTCAGTGTCCATATCGTACCATATTATAGTCATCCCTCTCTTGTAGTATCACCCCATGTATGTGTAGTGCTGGGCATAGTCGTACGGTCGCGACTCCGTGATAGGCAACTCGGGCTCGTTCTGTGCCCATCAGTAATACTGTGCCCAATCGACATTTTGTCCTTCACCGCCTCCCGACGTGTGCTTGTACTTACGATAAGTCAGCATCTGCTGGTAATCGATCGGTGCGGCGGAGGAACCTGTTGGAAAAGACCGCACAAGTTAGTAGACTTCAAAAAAAATATAGAATAACATACTAAATTTTTTAAATACCTTTGATAGGCAATTCCCATAGACAACACACGTCATCTAGCGTCACTATCAGCTCACGCGACTTGTAGATGAAATATCGACATCTTTGGTCGCGACCTCTCGACAAGCGCTGTTAGGAGTGATTTATCTAACTAGCAATCACCCATGATCGTTATCTGGTATAGACCCATTCGATGCAAATATGGATCCATCTACGCATTGTATGATATCTTCGGATAATGTGCGTTCAAATAGAGAGTTCTATGAGACTGCAAAAATTATTTTGTTACATACGACATGGTAAAATTAATTATAAAGTATATTTTTTTCATATTTTATGATAAAGAATACTTACATCAGTTCTAGCCTTTTGCGACCTATGTTCATTTTGGGGTACGACAAACAGTTACGGATACTCCATTTTTTACTACAATTATTTGAAAAAATTATAAATTTGGTACAATTTTAGTAGAATTAAATTAATTATAAATTTGGTACAATTTGGTCTAATTTGGTGCAATTTGATACAATATGATAAATTTTGGTGTCATTTCATGCACATTACAATTTGGTGTAATAATTGGTTTAATTTAATATAATTTGATACAATTTGGTATAATTTGCTACAATTTGGTATAATTTGGTATAATTTGATACAATTTAGTAAAATTGAATAATTTCACATAATTAACCTATCTACATGTAATTAACAATATTTGACCTAATTTAATCTAACAAATTTAAAATAATTAGGCTCGTTAGTGCTAATACACAATTAAGCTAATTATAACAATATATTTCAAAATTAACATAAAAAATCAACACAAATCAACCAAATCAAACTATATTAAATATATTTCAATTATCACTATAATTATACTAACTAAATCTAACAAAATTACTAATTGTCATAAATTCGGATTTAAACTTAAAATCAAAAATACCTTCGAAATGACGGTCAAATTGATGAATCGATGGGTTTTTCCGACTCTCCTTCCAACGATAAGAAGTTTCGCGCAAACGGTTTATAAATTGAAGCAAAATTGAGATAGATCTATAAAAATGAGGAAAAAAATTGGTTTTGAGCAAAGAGGGTAAAACAGAGAAGGGAAGGGAGAAAGGGAAGAAAGAGACGCTAGGGGTTACTGCGCAAAAAAAAAGAACCCGGATTCGAGTTTTGAACTCGGTCTCAGACCCCGGACCCAAATTCAAAACTCGGCTCAGGCTATTCGCGCAACAATCAAATGTTTTTTTGACCATTTTCATTTATTTATTTTTTTTATTTACTAAAAAAAAAATCTCACACCATGCCAAGAGAATCAAAGGTAACGTGTCTTTATTTTTTTTTCAACTTTACAAATAAACCCTCAAATTATAAATATTTATGAAATGATTCAAATATAATAACTTATCAAAATTTAGGATATTACAAACAATAACAAAAGAGTACTCAGGATTCTGAAAAACTATAAGCAATTAGGTCAAAAACTGAAGTACCTATGACCATAATGAAATCATGTCGTATGTAACGAGAGAAGAATTCTCGTTTTGTCAGATATTCGTGATAGGAATAGAAGTGGCGACAATAATCGATTTCATTCCGCGCGATTTGAAAGGGCCAAATTGACATCAGGAAATCGTGAGAAAAATGATATTATTTGGCGAGAATTGATTCTCAGTAACGACAAAGACTAAATTGACCCTAACTTCTTCCCATCTTTCGTGCTTGTTAGCAATCAAGAAGCCACCATTGTTGCTGCATTAGAAGCTCAAAATCTCTGATAATTGGTTTTCCCCAACTTCGTCTTGATTTTCGTTGTGCTTTTATTATTTTTGTTGGGAGGACGCTTCTAATAATCATAACAGACAAACCCTAATTTCAAGATATTAGCGGCATAGTCTACTAAGTAAACTCTGTGAACTTCATTCCATAATCATGTCATCTCTTTTCTTTTCTAGTAAATTGAATTCTCCTTCCATTTTCATTCTGATTACAGGGGTAATTAGCTCAAAACTATGAGCACAAATTAGGCCAAAGAAACAGACTAGAATACGAATGATCTAGTGCTTGGGATGTGATGAATTTATATTTCTAGTTGAAATATTTAGCAATAAAAGGTTTTAGTGCTCAAGTGCTCTTTAAGATGCTTGAAAGTAAGATTATTTCTGAGAGAATTTCGTTGAATCGATAACTGGAAAGCATCTAGATAAAAGCGCTAATCAAGAAAGCCAAAGCATTTTCCACCCTGAGTCGTTATAATGGCTCCTAAATCATTATAAGGGCTTAATAGTATCTTATTTTTATTTTTATTAAGAATATCTTTGTCAGACTCAAAAAATACTTATGAGACGTTATAATGGCTCACAACTTTATACTAAATTGTTAGAACGATTTGATGGGAGTAAGATTTTGAAGTTCTTAAGTTTTTGACTTGATCAACCTTCTTCAGAGTCATTGTAACGTTTCATGAGATGTTGTAATGAATAAGTCATTATAATGCTTGATGAGCTATTACACAATGGAGCTCTATGTTAATGTTCTTAGGTTGCAAAGGTATTTTTTTCTTGCTTTTTCAACTGATAAAACTCAAAAGTTAAATTTTCAAATATATATTTTGTGATTTTAAGTCTTTCAAGACCACTTTTTGCTACTTCTAACATTCATTTTGAACATTATTCATTTTGAACATTATGTAAGCTTTCAAATAATCCTACAAAATGCCTCACAAATAATTATAAAATTTAAGTTTATTATTTTGTAAATTGACAAATTAAATAAATTATTTAGTACAACACATACTATTTGACGCATTTTCATGTATTAAATAAAATAAATTTATCATTTTTTATTATTTAATAAATTATATCACTCCTTTAAAAATAAAAATAAATTAAAGCATGCAGAAGGAATAAAAATCAAGTGCATATTATAAAAAGAAATTTACTAACCTCCTACAATTTAAAAATTGTCATAAATCATAAATAATTTCAAATATTATACTATAGATATTGAAGGATATTAATAATCCTTTCCTGCTTAGAATCAAGCATTAAATAATAAATGAATCATTAGTGTAATAAAAAAATTAAAGCAGCCTTTTGACCTACTTATCTCGAAAAAGAGAACAAACGGCTAGGAGGATTGTTGTCACTAATTATATAATTTGAGAGGAACTGATTGTCAAAATAAATAAATAAATAGTGGCTTCTCATTACATTAGCACTAAGAAATAATAACAAATTGCTTAACATCGTTAATGAAGTACTTACGGCGTTATTGTTCTTTTTGGAATTACTTGGTAATGACTAATAAATGAAATGCCTCTGGTCTGGCCTTGTTCTGCAACCGTACCAGATAATATGCAAATACACTGGGCATTCCTTCTCAATTAATAAGTAACTGGAGATATCCTGCACCAGTCAGAGATTCTAAAAGATTTCACAAGACATCCTTTTAGTTTTCTCAAATGTAGAGTACAATCCTATGGCAACAATAACAGGGTTTGAAATCGGTTGAATTGCAGAAGTACGGGGACTCAGCCACTCAGGACTCTGCAGGAGATGACTCCGTGAAGTACGGTTTGAACCAGGCGTATTTGCATTTCTCGGCTCTCGCGCCCTTCCCTTTGACTGTAGTTTTACTCGTACTGCCCCTCTGCCAGATTTACTGAACATTTTTCTATATGCCCCCAATAACTTTTACATATTTAATCAGAAAGTTCCTCAACTTATTGTCCCCAAGAACTTTGGTCGCACTATCAGCTACCAAATATTACATTCTTATTATACTAAAACTGATGTATTTTCTTCGTGAATATTTATAATTATCATGTTATCTCTAAAAATAACATTAGTGACCATTTGTAAAAATTATATGTTTGTCTGAAATTAAATTCAATCCTCATAACTATTACCTAAAAAAATCACACTAAAAATATACTACTATTATTTTGAATAATATCATCTAATTCAGATAAGAAAGCTTTTTATGGATGACAATATAAATTATGTTGTAGGGAACATACAACCTACTCGTTTATGTCTGACCGGAAAAGAAAAATCAATATGTAATTATGTCATTCAATTTGAAGCATTTACCGTTTACATAACATAAAAAAGTTAAATTTGTATCTGTAATTTTTTTTATTTTAATTGAAATATTAGATAAATATTTACTGAAGAACAACGTGTTAATATATATGCCAGATGAATTTGATTTGAATTCAATTTGATCTAGATAGAAATAGTCCATAAGGGCTCGGCTAGGGGTGTCAATGGATCGGATCGGATCATATTATTTTTCTTGACCCGACCCGATTAACTTCGGATCAAAAAATCTTGTCTCATACCCGACCCGATGGGTCACGGGTCGACCCGATCTGTGTAAAATAATTAAATATTTATTAATTATTTGTATATAATTTTAAGTAATAAAATATTGATTAATTTATAATTAATCTTAATTAGTATATAATTAGTGTATATTTAAGATTTAATTAGAATAAATCATAAAATTACTTCAAAACATATAATTAATCGGGCCGGGTTGACCCGAACCCGACCCGACTCGATTCGGGTCAAAATAATTAAATCCATATCCGACCCATTTATCTTCGGGTCATGTCGGGTCGGGTTAATAATTGACACCCCTAGGCTCGGTCCTTAAGTCCGGCGCGACCGACCCTTCAAAAAATCCGACCCTTATCGCCGTAACAAGTCCGGCCCGACCATTTCTAATGGTAAAGGCCGACTTCTTAAGGTCGGACTCAATCTTTAAAAAAAATACCATTTTAACCCGACTCTTATTAAATTTTGTCCTTTTCAGCCATATTTTATATTTGATAGACCTTTGAAGCCCTAGGATGGTGGTATTGAAAGATCAAGAAGGTGCAAGAATGTAAAGAACCTAAGGTAGAAATGTATAAACCGGTTTGTGGCTTAATGTTCAAGTGTAATGGCAGCGGAATACGATTTAAAACAATTCAATTCTCACAAGAATATAGCAATCAAAGAAACGTGAGAAAAGAAAGTAAAGATAAAACAAGAATACAAGATGTAACGGAGTTCGGCTTCAACAATGCCTACGTCTCCGGGACCCTCAACCTCTAACAATTGAGGTTGACCCGATATATTTAAAAAATGTTTTTACACTTGTAGAACTTGGTCCCTTACAAAAATGGGCTGTCAAGCCTATCGGTAACAAGAGTGACAACACACTCAAAAAGGGTGAGTGACAACACACTCAAAAAGGGTTGAGTGACAACACACTAAAAAAAAAAGGTGAGTGACAACACACTCAAGAAAAGGTGAGCACTACAACTCAAAAGAATATTTTCAAGAAGATCACGAATGATCAAGTTGGGAGAATAGAGAGAAGTTAGATTGAGCTTGAACAAGGATTTGGCTAATTGAGTGTATCAATATATTGAATTATCTCTCTCACTTTGTATATGGCTAGTAAGCTCTCTAGAGTAATGATTTTGCTAGATAGATCAAATTCCAACTCAGTCAGATTATTTTCAGTGAGAGAGGTGATCCTTTTAAAATAGATTTTCTGAAGAAACTATTTTTCGGCCTGAACCGTTATAACGGTTTACAAATCGTTATAACGATTTAGAAAGATTAGTCGTTGGATCAACTGAACTGAAACATTATAACGATTTATCAAATCGTTATACGTTTCCCAAATCGTTGTAACAATTACTGAATCGTTACATAACGATACACTCTGGTTTCTTTTAGAATATTTCTGCCTTAGAATATTTTTGAGTATTGAGATGAACCGTTATAACGTTTACTAAATCGTTATAACGATTCTCTGGGCCGATGCAATTTTCTTGTTGTTTAAGCTCAATTTATCTTGACCAATTCAACAAAGTTTGAATCTAACTAAACCTAAGCCTAATGCAGTCTTGATTAAGCTCTTATATCCCAGACTAGTCTTGATTCTTGTGCACTAGTTCATTTGCATGTTAATCCCTGCACAAAACTCAAACAAGGCAAATTGTAAAATTCAAGATTGTTTTGCAAATCGACAAATCAAAGAAGATGTTAAGTGTAACAATATTGTATATTAATTACACTTAAAAAATCTAAAAGAATATAAAATAATAAAATAAAATATCAAAACTGAAAAACATAATTTAATATTATTATATAAATACAGCTTAACATTAAAAATATAATCAACAAAAAATATATATATCAAACCCTTACTCGCTGATTCTTATCTGGTCCTTACTTGGTCCTTAGAATCCAAATGACTTGATAAGAGTCGGATTTCTCAAGGGCCGGATTTATCTATTAAAAATTAAACTCTTTAAACCTGGCCCTCTAAAATTGCTTATCAAACCCCATTCTTACCCGGCTCTCTCGTAGGCCTACTAGGCCCAATTCTTAAAAACAATGCCTAGATCTAAGATTTGTCAGCCCCTCAGTTTCTAACTCAAAATTAAACTATTAACTGAAAAGACAAGCAAAAATTATTTGGGCTGATTTATTTGTAGCTTCATAACAATACTCATTAATCGGGTCTAAAAAAAATCTCATAAGATAAAAGGATTGAATACCATCAGATGTCTGAGACGAGTCCTGTTCATCTGCTGCTCAGCACCGTGCAACACAATACGTGGACCGTTATATCACTTTAAAATCTGTGCTGACTTGAATCACGAGAAAGTTCAACGGTTCACGTGCTGCACTTCACGGTGCAGCGAGAGGATATGGATTCATCTGGGACTTACATACACCCACTTTAACGTCTTGTTGTAATTCTTAGTTATTTGCAGGTATCCATGCAAACAGTATTGTTAAATTAAATTCGATTAAATTATTAAGAAGCTCATCTGCTCGAGAAGAAATGGCTAGTAACTGCGGTCCCATCCAGTTTCTTTTTAGTTTTTACACTCTCACTCGCTCTTGCCACTCGGAGAGAGCAACTCAACGCGCGATCTCTTCTTTCTCACCTCAGATCCCAAAGGGGGCAAAAAAAGCTGAATCTGTTACAAAACCCTAGCACTCAGATCCTACATTGTAAGCCTTTTTCTCTCTCCTATCTGTTTCCTTCTATTCTTGTCTCGCTTTTTGAAGCTGCATTTTAATTTATCTCGTGATCTCGTGGGCAATCTCTTGCTTTTCCCTTTCTTTAAGTTCCCCAGTGGCCTTTGTTGCCCCAGATCAGATGTCTCGCATCAGATCTGTATTTGACTCGATCTGAGCTGATTGTGGGTTTAGATTTGCTCTGGTGTGGGTTTTTCGAGGGTTTTAGTCTTCATCTTGCGAGGTTAGAAGGGGTTTAGTTGTAATGCACTGTCAATTTAGCTGGATTGGACAATATTCGCTCTTTCTATGTTCTAAATTCCTAGATTTTTTCTCGGTGCGCCTACTATTATCCGACTTCGACTTGTTTACTTCATTGATTTGAAGGTCAAACTTTCTGATCTGTTAATTTTTGCGCTGGTGACTTTTAATTTGCTATTCAGCTAAATAATTTCACAATGGGCAGGAGAAGTTACTCAGAATATGCTTACTTTAATGACATGCACAGAACCTCCAGCATTAGTTTCTCAAAATAGGATGTTAAGCAATTCAATTGCTCCACAATTCTGCATGAGGTTCAATATTTTGGTTGATAATTACTTCCTTCTAGTGAACTTGTCATTTCCTGGGTATTTCAAACGGTTGAGTGATAAGTAGTATCGATTGGATAATTTATTAGCTTCATTATGGTAATACTTCTTGTGGCGAGTTTTCTTCATTTACTGACAGCATGATATCTTTGTGATTTTTTTTTCGTAGTAGGAACCAGAAGCCTATTCTGTACAAACAGCGAAACAATTTTGGATACATCATTTGCTTGTTCGGCATTCCTATTTGGTTCTCTAGGCATATAGATTGATTAATACCGTGTAATTCCCATTTAAGCCTTTTTTAAACTTTAGCTTGCAATTCTCTATTTAACCATGTCTCTGCTTTCTAATAACTCAAATAAACTATGTTTCTGCTTTGGATCCAGGTTACCGCCGCCTCCAAAATCTTAATGGCAGTCACAAGCACTGACAACCCAGCTTTTGGAGAAACCACTTGTGGCTCCTTGCTGCAGCAACTTCAGGTACTCTTCCTTGCAATTTATTTATACAAGTAATTGGTTGTACTACTGCATTATACTGGCCTTCAAGTGGAGATGATGAAAATGAGATAAATAAAATTTGTTAATCTCAAACATTTAGTTATGTCGTTATTATATATTAAATTGAATATGTCATAGCTCTTTTTTTTGACAAATGAATGTGGAAAAAAAAACATAACAAGGGCATTCTTTTCAGAGAATATGGGATGAAGTGGGTGAGAGTGATGATGACCGCGATAAAATACTGCTTCAGCTAGATCAGGAATGCTTGGATGTGTATAAAAGAAAAGTCGATATGGCTACTCAGTCAAGAGATTTACTAATCCAAGCACTTGATGATTCCAAAATCGAGCTTGCTAGGCTCCTATCTGCTCTTGGAGAAAAGTCCATTGTCAGAACTGTAAGTAACTTTGGTGCTTCTTCTGGGTGGTTAATTTTTGGATTGTTTTGATACCAGCATCAGCATATAGGATGCCATATATTTGAATGATAAGGCATGTTCATATGAAATATATTAGATTGTTTGCATGTGCAGCAAGTTTTATTTTAGTTGTTTGTGATACAAGCCATTTAATGTACACTGGCAAAAGATGCTGTCATATGTCAGGAACAAAATTTCAAACGTATATCAGATCTATGATTGTAGTAAAAAAAAAGAAAAAAAAGCTGGTACTTCTGATCAACTAATATATCAAAATGTTAAAAGGTTATGTTCTTCTGATTAACTGGTACTTCTGATCAACTACTATCTTTAGGCGGCAAAGGTTATTTTCTTAATTTAGTATCAATGATATACATGCTAAAAATCAGTCAATCAGAATTCAAATTAAACTCTGCTTCATGACAATAATTTCCTGCACAATGATAAATCTATTCTTGTTGATTTTCACTTAAAACTTTGAATTGCATGCTTTACATTAATAACTACTTCATCACAGCCTGAGAAATCATCTGGAACCATCAAAGAACAACTGGCTGCCATTGCGCCGACCCTGAACCAGCTGAACAAACAGAAGGAAGAGAGAATCAAGGAATTTATCGATGTGCAGTCCCAGATTGAGAAAATCTGTGGTCAGATAGCTGGGACACTCGAGGCGGGCGATGAAGTGGGTCCACCTGAGGTAGATGAGGATGACTTGTCTCTTGAGAAACTTGAGGATTTTCGTGCTCAGCTCCAAGAACTTCAGAAAGAGAAGGTTAGTTTGTAGCTTCGTTTGTCTGTTTTACCACTATTTTCCCATCCATTCCCTTCCAAAATCTTGAAATGTCAAAATCAGTGTCTTGCAAGCTCTGAATTTTTTTCCTTAACTGTTTGATTTAAAATTGGATCTCACTGTCATGGCAGAGTAGCAGACAACAGAAGGTTCTAGACTACCTGAGTGTGGTGCATAACCTGTGCATTGTACTTGGTATGGATTTCTTCAGCACTATAACTGAGGTGCACCCTAGCCTAGATGATTCAGTTGATGTTAGTTGCAAACGTATTAGTGATGATACTTTATCCAAGCTTGACAAGACTGTTGTGTCTCTCAAGGAAGATAAACAGACAAGGCTGCACAAGGTATATGTTCTTTTACAAGAAAATATTTTTTTCGATGTCACCTCTAGTATTGCAAGATTTTGTTTAGTTATGCTAATTAACTATTTTTTGGCTGTTCAACATCCTTTACTAATTAGCAGATAAATGTTGAAAGAAGGTATTTAAAATTATTAGTAAATTTCCTTAATTTTTTTGTTGTTTGAATTATTTTTGTATATGAAAATGGTTTGTGTATTCTTTCAATGCCAATAACAGGTCTTTGCTAGAGTCATCGTATCATGCAAATTCTCCAAACTTGTCAAACCAATCAATAGGTCATTCATTTGAGAAAAGGAAAAGAAAACTTTTCAGTTGAAAGTTGATAAACTTTGAACAGTATATATCTAATACTCCTGAAGTATATATTGTATGTTAAGATATAAATTTAACCATTCATTTTTGCCAGCTTCAAGAGTTAGCAATGCAGCTGTCAGACTTGTGGAATCTTATGGAGACCCCACAAGAAGAGCGTAGCTTCTTCGATCATGTCACATGTCACATATCTGCAGCTGTTGATGAGGTCACAGCTGATGGGGCTCTAGCCCTTGATTTGATTGAGCAAGTAAGCTTGATTCCTTTGTTTGCCCTGTATATTCTGGTTATCAATGTAGTAAATTTGCAATGGAACTGTAATCATTTAATAAGGGCTTCTTTACCTTGCTGAATATGAGTTTGAGTTGGGGAGTGAGAAGGTATTATTTGTTCCTATTCAGTTTCTCTGCCCTAACTATGTGGGAATAATGATCCACATTCTAGAGAGGAAAATCCTACATAATTTCTTATTCCAGTTTGTGCCAACTGTTATGCGATGATTCCACTGCTGCTCGAGAATAAAGTAGATTCCTCATGTTTGGGGTTATAGTGACAGGTCTTCTCCCAGTAGAACACTTCCATAGTTGCAACAGAAAAATAACTAAGAATGTTTGGACTGAATTTTATTTGTTCTTTTTTATTTTATTTTATTAGGCTGAAGTGGAGGTGGAGAGGCTAGACCAGCTCAAATCAAGCAAGATGAAGGAGATAGCCTTGAAAAAACAAAAGGAGCTAGAAGAAATATATGCCAGTGCACATGTAGTGATAGACACAAAGACTGTGAGAGAAAAACTTATGGCTCTGATTGAATCAGGTAGTATCGAGCCTTCAGAATTAATCGCTGATATGGACAACCAAATTCTCAAGGCCAAGGAGGAGTCTCTCAGCCGGAAGGATATTTTAGACAAGGTTGAGCGGTGGATGTCAACTTGTGATGAAGAAAGCTGGCTTGAAGATTACAACCAGGTAAATGCTGGTTACACCTTTTAAATTCCAGTGTATACCAGACAGTGCAGTTTTTAATTTGTGTTCCATCTTTTTTAGTTTGGACTCCTTAATGAATATTTTCAAGTTCATCTTTGAAATAATGAAAGGCTATGTGCTTTTATTAATGACAGGCATGAAGCATTTCATACAAATTAGTAAACATTTTTTTTTTGTGAAAGTGTAGCTAATATGCATCGCATATGTGCCAAGAACAATCATGTGTGATGTATGGTATCAATTTGAAATTTTGATATTTCTTCTGGGTGTATCCCTCATTTTTTTTCATGGCAGGATGACAACAGATACAGCTCAAGCCGTGGTGCGCATCTGAATCTCAAACGTGCTGAGAAGGCTCGCATTTTGGTCAACAAGATTCCAGGTACTTCTTTTCTTTCCCATCGCTTCATTTATTTTCTATTATAAAGGTATCTCGTTGATAATTTTCTATTTCATTGTTCTCTTGTAGCTCTTGTTGACACACTTGTGGCAAAGACGAGAGCCTGGGAAGATGACAGGGGCTCATCTTTTATGTATGATGGGGTGCCTCTTTTGGCCATGTTGGATGAGTACCTCATGCTTCGCCAGGAAAGAGAAGAAGAGAAGCGCAGACTAAGAGTATGATTGTACTTACATACTTCATAGTCTATCATTTATCTACATATGTATCTATTTGTTTATTTTCCTCGTTTCTGGTTGCAGCATCAAAGCACAGAAAAGAAAAAAAAAGATTGATTTTATGTGGGTAATGTATTGTCTTGGTGCTGTCCTGGCATGCTATCTATTCTAAGTATTTTGTTTGCTGCTAACAAAGCTATTATCTTTTCTAGGATCAAAAGAAGTATGCTGGTGAAATTGTAGTCAATGACCACAGTCCGAACAAACCACTCAGCTTGAAGAAGGTTGTGGGGCCAAAATCAAATGGTACTGCATCAGCAGGTCCAGCAAACAGGAGGTTATCTGTCAATGGCACAAATGGTGTCAGATCTGCTGCCAAGGAGAGAAGAGAGAGCTTGAAATCCTCCACCGCTTCAAATACTGTGGCAGTTGCTGATGCGGCCTCTTGTGTGTCTGGCACTGAACCTATTCCAAATTCACCCTGATATTTTCTGCGGGCTGTTATGTTAGATGTCTTATTTATATTATTAGGTGGTCTACTCAATTAATAAAGTTTAGATATATATATATATCTAGCTTATTGTTAGTAAGTTTTGTGGCTAGTTAAATATGCTAGATTTGGGAGGAAGAATATTCTGTTGTTTGAAGTAATATCGTGTGTTTTGTGGCATGTGATTATAAAAAATCTGAGAATCTTTCCAGGGATGTGTTTGTAGACTGATATCTCGTAAAAGTATTTAGTGTTTGTAATTTTCTGATGCTAACATTTATACTTATAGCGAGGCGTGCTGTTTTTGAATTTGTCGTGAAATGAAGTACCCATCAACCATGTGATTGTTTCTTGGTACGCGTCTGATTCGTATTTAATGCTAAAATTTAATTGTTTTTTTTTTTATCCTTGTTGGATCCTGCATGATCTGCTACCTTTATAGTTTTATTGCTTTATATTTGACGACTTCTCATTCAACAGAATAATATCCTTTGACGTGCGATACTTGATATTTTCAAAGCGCGCAGAAGGTCTTATTTAAGTTATCGTTGCAGTCTTTAATAAATATGTATTAAATGTCCCACTATGTCAGAATTTAGGAAGAATTGTCCAAGGAAAAATAAAAGAATTCTTTCTTAGCACACAAAATTTGAAATTGTAATGTTAGTTTGAGTGTGGTACAATTCAATTCCTCTTTTTGTTTTTGTGCTAAAAGAAATCAATGCTGTTGAATAAATCTGAAAAGTGTTTTTGAACGATTGAAATAATTACTTGCGTTCTGCCGCTCAATTTGAGCCCCACCTCTCGCAAAGAATATAATAATTAACCAACAAAATTCTCATGAAATATGGTAAATCATGGTCGTCTACTTCCTTTTATTTATTTTTCTTTATGGCGCATTATTAACCAACAAAATTCTCATGAAAATATGGTAATTTGACGTGCAGAAAAAAATAACAAAGTGAATGTCCCAGTTACGACTTTGAAGTTGAGGAATTAACAAAGTTTCATTTTTAATTAAGGTTATAATGTTTATATAAATAAATAAATAAATAAATAAAATATAAAAAGAACCCCAAAAATAAATGTTGCTTGATGGCTTTTTTTCTGTGTTCATTTTTACTCGGTTATGTGTACCAATAGGAAAAATAAAAAAGTATTTTTTTTCTTGTACAAAATTACCAACCCGATAAACTAATCATGACCATGTGTGGCTTGTGCGATCCTAGATGTGACCATGTGACTTGTCAGTTGTCACTCTTTAAAGTACAGTTAAAATAGACCACCTCATTGATTCTCTCTCAATAAAAAAAGACCACCTCATTGATAAATTGCCACGTTGACTACTGAATCATCTTGATTCTTGAATGTACCAAACTGAAATATGTACAAAAAAAAGGAAAAAAAGGAAGGGATCGGTTTACAATGAGTTATTTTTGACAATTAATAAACCTTTAAATAAATACAAAAAAATCTTAAAAAAAAATTAAAATATATTTTTCTACTTTTAGATTGATGGTCATTTAAATTTTATGTAATTTTATTATTGTTTAAGAGTCCATCAAAGACTATCAAATTTTCATATAATTTACAACGGTTTCAAATTAACGATTTTTGATAGACTATCAAACGATAATGAAATTGCATGAAATTTGAATGACCATCAATTTAAAAGTAGAAAATACATATATAATTTTTTTTATTTTTATTTTTTTTATATTTATTTAGAAGTTCATTGTCAAAATTATCAATGATGCTCACTCATAAAAAAATATTGAAAACATAATTTCTTTAACCATCTCCTATTTTGCATGATTAACTCGAGTTATAATGCATGTTTGACTTGGGAGTAAGAGAAATGCGGATTTTACTCTTGTGGAGCACATTTAAATGAAAAACAACAGAACTGATTTTAATGTTCGATTAGTTATAAGCCTATAAGCAATGTGGAAAAAGTAAATACTCAGTTTTGATTTTTTTTCTTTTTTAAAATCTAATATATTGAATTATAATAATTGAGAACGAGTTATATGGAGGTTCACTGAGCACAATTTATATTATATTGGTGTTGAAGATTTAAAGTATTTTTAATATCTCTAACTGTAAATTTTTTAGAGCATTTTCAACGCCAATTGTAAATGACTTGCTTAATCCTGTGTGACGCTTGTAAATTTAATTTAAGGGATGAGAGCTACTTTTTAACTTAAAATATTTACTAATTTAGCAAGTCTTTCTGAAATGTCACGATTAACCATTTAGTTTGAAAGTGTTAATTTCAGAGATGGAAAAAACCTGCGAACTTAAAATTTGCTCTGTTTAAGTCAGTACATGGGTCCCACTTCTGAAAGTAAAAAAAATATTCAACATTGAAGTGACTTTGCAATTAATACAGTGAAATTGCGTAGACAATTAATGTAAAATTTATGCAATTGTAGTGTTGAAGTGTTGAAGATGCTCCAAGTGAATTACAATAGTTCCGTAAATGCTATTCTTGAGCTCATCATGATATATAATAAACTCAACTTAAATATTAGTTAAACCAACTTCAAAACAACAAATCCAAATTGTGAAAACCGATATATGTCTTGAGTATAATAAATTTACATATCAATTTTATAATTTTTTGAATCCATTTAGTATAAAGTCGAGGGTGAACGTTTATATGTTCTTTTCATAAATCCAATTTTTGTCCTTTTTTATTGCTCGATTTTACACTAAATAAATTTGAAAATTTATAAATTTATAATGTAGATGCATGATGCATCAAGCACTAAGTAGATTGATTTCGATGATTTGGATTTGAAATCAAAACATCCTAAATTCCAACAGCGGTATCAGTTGTTTCGACAAGTCATTGCTACCAACATCCATCAAGCATCTTAATTCACAAAAATTTCACTGATAGATAATTTTATTTGTCAACTATGTATCTCCATTAAATTTTACTTAAAAGCTCCTATAAAATAACATAAAGTATGTGTTCTCTGGAAACTGTGTGTGAGCTTATATAATTAAGATCAGGTGGCAAATCTGATTCAATTATGAGAAATAAGTCTGATTCGTTCAGATTCAAATCCAATCAAAGTTAATTTTTTTAAAAAATTAAATTGATTCGATCCGAATCAAAATCAAAATCTTGAAATTCAATCAAAATTAATCTAAAATCTAAAAAAAATCAATTTATAATTAACCCGACTTTATCCAACCCGATCTAATTTCTTTTAGAAAATTAAATAGACCCGATTCTACCCGTCCAAACTCAAAACCGCCCTGAACCGTGGACTGCCACCTTTATAATCAATCATTCAACCTTAACAAAATTTGGACATAGAATAAATTCTGAGATTTGAATCAAATTGCAGAATAACCGCTCTTCATAAACTGATTATTCAAACTCAATACATTACAAAAAAATGAATGGCAAGAACGTAAAAAAATCCAAATGAAAGAGTGTGAAGTTCATATGAGGAATATATAATATGAATAAGTAACATTATACGGTTTTGAAAGATTAATTAGCCCCCAATTGAATTCAGAAACAACTAATCGTTCAAGTCTATAAAATTTCCTCCTAATATACTATATATAACCAGGTGGGTTCTTGACAACTAATTATTTATCAATTTTGACAATTAATTTTATATATTAAAAAAAAGAAATAGAAAAATCTCTTGTTCTGTAGTCCTGTAGCAGTATGATTTATTTCTCTAGTCCTGTAGCAGTATGATGATATATCATCCCCTGATGGCCTCATCACAGAAACAATCAAACAACACTACTAATTAATTGATAAATGTTGATCATGTCCGAACAATAACAATATACATAAAATTAGAGGCAAATAACTATAAATATATAAAAGTTTTTCATCAATAACTAACCAAAAGATCAAGAAAAGAGAGAAAGAAAGGGAAAGAAAGGAAAGGCCGGAGAACTCAGAGAGCGCAAGCAACCTTGGAGAAAAAGAATCACAGTAGGGTTTCTCCTCCCTTCCTCCTCCGGATCGACTCTACCAATCTCGCTTTATCTCTATCCCCTATCCTTCATCAAGATCTCGATCTGATTTGCTTCTCTCGGCGATGAGGAAGCGGGAGAGGGAGAACCCTTGCGGGATATGCGGACACTACCACAAGTACGAGGACGGAGAGGTGTGCGGCGTTTGCGGCCACCGGATGCCGCCGGGCGGCGAGGAGAGACCTCCGATCAAGCAAGACAGCTTCTTTCCCTCAGAAATCCTCCGCGATTTCCTCTACCTTGGGAGTTACGACAACGCCTCCCGCAGCGAGCTCCTCAAGACCGTCGGCATCTCTTACATCCTCAATGTATCTCTCACTTCTCTCCTCCGCTTCTCCACTCTTCTCTGATTTCTTTGCTCTCTATCTTGCTGCGCTTTTCGAGTCAATGTTAAGTGTTTCTGTGTGTGTTATGATCTGGATGGGATCAAAATTCTTCGCCAGTGAACCGAGTATTGTAGGCTGTAAAGTGAATGTAAGGATTGTCTCAGGATCTCACTGTCTCTCAGTTCTTATTTTGATTTTTTTTTTTTTTTTTTTTTTTTTACTTTGGGAAGAGGGAGTTTTATTGGTAGTTAAAAGGTTTAGGAGAACAAGAGTTTTGTCTTTAATATAAATATAAATATATTTGTTTTTGAATGTAATTGTGCTGTAAAAAAATGTGTGGGGATGATTAAAGGGGTCTGAAACAGGTAAGTCAAATATGCTATGGTTTCTTAACTCAGTGCATTTTTCTTCTGAACATCTATCTCTTTTGCTCCACAGCAATTCTGATTTTGACTGTGTATCAATTGGTCTTAATAGCACAATTTTGATCAGCTTTAATTTCTCTTTTGTTTATTTTGATGTGTAGACTGTACCAACTTGCCAAAACCTCTACAAAAACTCTTTCACCTATTTTGTCCTCCAAGATGATAAAAGTTTGAGATTTGATGATGCCATTGGATTCATAGGTAATTTCTTGTTTGATCTACCTTATAATTCTATACTGGTACTAAGGACAACTACAATAAATTCTGGTACCATACGAGCCTAGTTTCATGATGTTTTACTGCCTTAATAGTACACCTACTCAGATCATTGAACATTTCCTTTAATCCAGCAAAATAATTGCTTTTTAAACCTATACGCGACATTGGTACTTCACTTCCTTTGAGAGGCATGGATTTCAAGTTCTTCAATATAATTCTTATGTGCAGAACAATGTGAGAAGACTAAAGCGCGTATTCTTGTACATTGCATGTCTGGGAGAAGTAGGTGAGTCCCCTTATTCTCAATCACTACTCCAACAAGAGGAGTAATATTATTTGTGCAGGTGGGGGTTGCTGATTTGCAAATTAATTGTGACAGTTCATTTTTTTTTGGTTGTCAAATTAATAAGTTTGGGTTGTTGTCTTAATGCGACTATATTGAGGGGCTTTGAGTAACTTCTATGTGATCATATTTATCGCTTTGAGCAAATAATTCACTTTCTATCAAATATGTGATCGTTTTTTGTTGGGAGAAGAAACTGTGAGCATAAATGAGAAGGGTTGATTTGTTGAGTGACTTCGAGTAAGTTCTATGTGATCATATTTATCAGTTTGAGCATGTAATTCACTTTCTATCAAACATGTGATTGTTTTTTGTTGGGAGAAGAAACTGTGAGCATAAATGGAAAGCGTTGATTTGTAGTTCCATTTCAGCTCTTCCATTTAACGAGCATAACTTTTCTAAGAGCTATGAATGCTGAAAATGAATAGAAGTTCAGAAGTTGAGGTCATTGAATGGCTAGTTTTTTTTTTTTTTTTTTTTTTTTTTTTTTTTTTTTGAAAATCCTATCTAGTATAATAGAACTTAAATTGTTGATTTTGGAGTGTTGGGTTAGCACACACTGCCTAATACAATTGTTCCTGTTAATGAATGGTGATTTGTCAAGAACACCTCATATGCTTGCCACATGAGAGCTAGTAACTGACTTCAGATTGTTATTCTTACTAATTAGAAAAATTAAGAACCAGCATTACTCATCTGATGTTTGCAGTCAATAAGATGACTTATTCATCTTTTTCTGGTAATAGGTCTGCAGCAGTGGTGATTGCATATTTGATGAAGGCAAAAGGATGGAAGCTAGCTCAATCCTTTCAATGGGTCAAAGAACGTCGACCTCAGATTAATTTATCATCTGGTAACTAGTAACTTTTAAAATGGACATGCCACTGACAAAAAAAAACAATCTAGTTAATTTTGGTTTTGGTGATTAAGAAAAAGCCACCTTGAAAGATCTTTATTAGCATATGTATTAGAAAGGATTGGTCGAACTAGATTTCAGGTGAAATGGTGTGATTTCTAGTTGAGCCATGGGACTATGGTATTTGCCGCCAATTTAATGTTGGTATTAGTGAGCACTGAGCACTACAGTTATTCCGTGATGGTTATATATTATCCAAGTATCATTTAAGAAACACCTTACAATAACAGCCATTTCCATGTGGGAAAAAAAAGTAATCCTCCAGTTGATGGCATCACATCTAAGTAGATTTTAAAAAAATGCAGCTGTCCAGCAACAATTGGTAGAATATGAGCAGCAGCTCTTTGGGCCAAGTGCCGCTCCAACAGGGCCCACCCCTTTCCAACAACAACAGTTTATGCCTCCTGATACGTTCCCATCTCTTGGGTTTGGGTTCCCAAAACCACCCGAGAGTGTACCCATCCCAACTTTCAGCCAGCTGTCTGCACCGTCCATCTTTGACCGAACAGCGGACCCCAATGGACTCCCAACTGAGTTCACTTTTGGTGCCAGTAAGCCATCTGCAGAGATGAATACAGGAACTGAAGCCTCAATGGATAGTTCATAAGAAAACTTGTAGAATAATCTTGTATGGGAATAATTTTTCAAACAAGAAGGGATGTATTACTAGTTTTGAATAGGTTCAAATCAAATAGAGGATATTAGTTGTTCTGTTTGTATAATTATCACGTTCACTGGCGTTGTTAATTATCAGGTGGGGTTAAAAACTGGTTTGCAGTGGATATGTATGCATGCCTTTTGTTAGATCAGGAAGCTGAATATGAGTTCTTTTTCTGTTTTTTTATGGCGTCTTCTTGCATTTTGGTGTTGGCCTTCATTTCTGTGTTGAGCACAGTCTAAGCATTGGTTTGAGACCATCTGCTATGTGCTATCCTGAGGTAAGTTGCACCAGCACTTTGGAAAGTTCTTCATGCCAATGCTGTGACATAACGGGTGCATGCTGATGTTTTGATTTTGTTTGGCGGCCGCGCAAGAAATTTGTGGAAATGATCCAACCATTGGTCACTTATTGCAGAGAAAGCCTTGTGAATAGAGAAAACACCCACTGATAATTAGTCTGTGCTAAAAACAGAAACTCTTTTTGAGTTTTAGGACAATAAAACAAAACAAATGAACTAGTTGATTCAATGAATAGAGAGTTTGTGTATAATATAATGAATATTTTTGTGTATTTTAATAAAGTTTGGTCTCGTTTCTTCATATAAAATTATTAAAATTAAAACTCAATTAATATTTTAAATAATGTCTTATAATGAGAGCCTAAATATATAGAAGACATTATTAAAAATATTAATTGAGTTTTAATTTTGATAATTTTATATGAAGAAATGAGGTAAGTGCCATATGGGAAAAAGACAGTTTTTATTATTAATAATTATTATTAAATTAATATTATTAAAAATAAGAGTGAGAACCGTAAAATTCAAATATACGAATGGCAGCGCGTCACTGCCAGTGGCGCGTTTGCTATTTGTATATTTGAAATTTTACGTTTCTCACTCTTATTTTTAATAATATTAATTTAATAAAACTTATTATTACTAAAAACTGGGAAAAAAGATAACCTTAGATCAAATCTTCTGTCCTTTCTTCATCCCATATGGGAAAATCGGTATGTGCCCATTGAAACTATTTGAATATTTACCCATCAATTCATAATTAGATATTTTGAATATTTACCCATCATTTCATAATTAGATATTTATCCATAAAAGCTCAATCAATATGTAATATACCCATAACAGTTCTTACCATAAATAAATTAATATCAAAATTCAATATTTTTTCATGAGACCAAAATATCCTTTTATCTTTTTCCTCCAAATTCCTATCTACTGAGTACTGACTAGTGACTATTCAGAGTTTTTCTTTCTCCTAATCATTCTACTAACTTTCAATCATGCAACTGACTTCCCTCTTATATAATCTCTCTTTTTGCTAAGTATCTTCGTCTGTACTTTTTAGCATTATAGGTGTAATGAAAATTGGAAAGAAATGGAGACTTCTACAGGTAAAAGAAATAACGGGGGAAAAAAATTAAAGTATATTAATGAAGTCAAATACAAAATAAAATAAGATCTTGTATTTTGGAACTTCAATCCATCCTTTTGCATCAATATTGTTTTGATACAGATATGGCTTTTGCATGAAAATTATTCTATACTAATGATGTGGTTCATAGACTCATAGCAAGCTCAGAAATTGATAGTTTTATAGTCGACGAATATTTTCATATGATGAAAAGTATATACCTTGTTATAAACTTCTTGTTAAATTCAATGACAACGTGTTCTTATACGCAATCCCTTGTCCAAAAAATAAATAAACAAAATCTCAAAGTGCCAATTGATGCCAAGTTCTTGTAACATCAACCAAATTGATCAGTGTATATATATTTTTCATTTCCAGTTATCAAATTCTTAGAATCTCGTTCAAGAACAGCTAGTCATTAGATTTAACAAGTTCGTGCTAGCATTTAGAAATCTAACAATTACTTCCAATGGAATAATCCTAAATGTTACTCTTAGACCCCACTAAAGAAAATGTTACCATGAAGGGACTAGCTTAAAGATTGGTAGGGGTGGGATGAACTTGAAAAACCGGAGAGGTCTACAAATGATTTACGAGGAAAAGATGAATTTTGATTTGGGTTTTGGATAGGATTGGTTTGCATCAGATGGGAAGACGAAGACGGGATAATATACAGGAAGGACTTAGTCTCATAAAAAAATGTTAAAATTTAATGTTAATTTACTTAAGATCAATCCTGTAATGGGTATATAACATATTGATTGAGCTTTTTATGGGTAAATATCCAATTATCAAGAATCGATGGGTAAATATACATATAGCATTGAAATTCGATGCGTACATACTCATTTTTTCTTTCATTTTTCATACTCCTTGCTACGTGCATTCTATCTGTTATTAGAGGTACTCTCCGTATTTATAAAATTCTTAATATATAAAAAAAAATTCAACCTTTTCAAGTATGCCATGTCATCACTCTTCCACACTATTGATTTTATTTAAATTTTTTTATCTATTTAAATCCAATAATTTAAATATAATTTCTCTCTCCTCATTTAAGATAAATGAATATAATACATATGAGATGAAATCTAACTCCTAAAATAATCCGAACTTTTAGTATTATTCTTTATAAATTATCACGTTTAACAATTATAATAAATATTATTATTATTATTTTAGCAATAAAAGAATTAATGTGTTCAATTTTTTCTTAATGTAATTTTTTATTGAATATTTAAATTATTAGTTTTAATTATTTATTCAAAAACTATTTTATCGGACAAAGTCCGAGTTACGGCTCCAATAGCACATAAATTTTGTAGGAAAGAGTGTTATAAAAAAATTTAAATAGACGAGTAGCGATTACGCCATGAAGTATTAGTTGGAATCCATGTTGCACGGGTGTGGGTGCGAGTATTGTATCCGATACGGTGCGGGTGCGACGATACAGAAAATTTAAAAAACATTAGATACGGATGCGGCTATATATAATAAATTATTATATAAAAATATAAATAAATTATATAATAAATAAAGTTAGAAAGAAATTATTATATTCTATTGATATATAAATAATTGAAATGCTATAGTAACACAAAGGACATGATATAAATTTCACTCGGGGACGTATCGGAGGAGTATCGGGACATATCGATGAGTATCGGGGGCGTATTCTTGACCGAGTCCACCAAAATATCTTGAAAAATATCATGGACATATCAGGGGCGTATCAAGGTGTATCGGGGCATATTGGGATGTATCGGGAAAAAAATGATTTTTTCCCAATTTCAATTGATCTATCTCATTTTTGCTCCAATTTGAAAACCATTTGTGCTAAAATTCTTATCTTTCGGTGGAGAGTTAGAAAAACCTATCGATCCGTCGATTTGATCAAAAATTTGAAGGTAATTTTTATTTTTTAATTTAAATCCGAATTTAAAAAATTAGTAGTTTTATTAGATTTAGTTAGTATAATTATAGTGACAGTTAATATAGTTTGGTTTGATTGATTTATAGTGTTAATTTTGAATTATATAGTTAATTATAGATTAGCACTAATTATGCTAATTATCATTAATTTGTAAGTTTAAATTTGATGAAATAATGTTAATTATAATGTAAATAGGTTAATTATATGAAATTGTTGACTTGTACCAAATGATACAAAATTATACCAAATTGTACCAAATTATATAAAATTGTACCAAATTGTATCAAATTGCACCAAATTGCATAAAAGGATACCGAATTTTACCACATTGTATCAAATTACACCAAATTAGACCAAATTATACTAAATTTATAATTAATTTTACCCTAGTACTATATATACATGGGGTGATATTACAAGAGAGGAATTACTACAATATGGTACGAAATGAACGTGAGGAGCACTTGAGCCAGCCATTACTGTACCCCGAGGAGTCTGTATGGATGAGTTGTCTTATGTACCATATTCACATCAGAATACCCGAACAGTTCGCATTTAATCAAACTATTTATTCTTAATTAAAATCTTCACATAACTTGTGCTATAGAATAAAAAAAAGTATATGTAGATGTTCCGTTTAGTGAAGAATATAGCCACCGTCATTTGTTGGCTTACGACACCCGGGCATTTAGGGTTTGACAAATATGAATTATGCCAGATTAAGCATTTGATGAGCGATTTAGGTCATCCTCATATTTTCATAGCGATACTTGCTTCTGCACGTCAATATTTATTTTTTCCGTACTCTCAGCTGATGAGTTAGATGAGGCTCGATATGGGTGCTGGGATCTTTAGTACCTAATATGATGCTCCTCGCGCGTTGTCATACGATACTTTTGGTCTGTCTATCCAAGTGCCTGAGAGATACATACAGCTCTCATCATGAAATCCGCCCGAGAGATACATACCCGAGCGCTCTCGCCGTGAAATCCGACCGAGAGATACATACAATCCGTCTCTCATTAGGAGGATGTTTCATAGATGTTGATGTATTTTTTAGAGACTATTGTTTTTATATATATATATACTTTATTTTCTTCATTTATGATTTAAAATTTAGTTTTTCTTATTTATATTTTGACATTAACTTTTTACAAATCTTTCAAATAATATAACACAATAATTTTTAAATCATTAAATAAATAAAAATATATAATGAAATAACATAACTAAACTATTTCATTTTACTTTAATATACAATCATTTAACTACTTTATTTTATTTCTAAACTAAATTAACAGCAAAAAAAACTAACGTGGGAACCGAATTGCAAACTCGGGTTAGGGAGTTGGACCCGAATTGCAAACTCAGATTTGACTGGAATTGGCTAAAAACAAACAAATCATATCAGTTCCATATATATATATTTTTTATTTACTACAAAAAATGTGTTGGTTGCTGGTCAATGCTGGTTACGATTACTATCTAGTGATCAGGCTGACTAGGATAAGTTTGTTTGATGAATTTAGAACTTGAATGAATGTTCTGATTCCAAAAGAACTTTAGAAAATTAATGTAAATATGACTGATATATATATTTGTAAAAAAAAATATGACTGATATTTACACAGAATAGATCAATTAAGAAGAATTTAGGCTAATATGTTGAATAATGGGACTGATATTTCGACTAAGACTATAGGCTGAAATAGAAAATATGGTGATATCCGCAAGACTTTGAAAATATCAAATCATACGATATTCATGGCAATTCTTTCACTGTTCATAATGCTGTGAGTCTCTCTCTGTGTAGTAGCATAGAGACAATATATAGTGGACAAGATTTTGGAGTGTACATAGAAACAAGAGAAGGGAAAACTATGTATTCAACAAATGTTAATAAGAAACGGTATCGCTATTCTGGCACTGCTTTATGTATTGGCTATCGCTATTGAACTGGAGAGGATACAGGAAGAAGAGCGCATTCAGATTTTCGCTGATCAAGCAAAGCACGAAATCTATCGCAAATCGAACGGTCTGAAAATCGCGAAGCACAGCGGGATTTGCTTTGCGAAATACCACTCTCCCGCTTGTGAATTGGAGAACTTACTATTGAAACAAGCAAAGGTTTCAGTTCAAGTGTCAGAAGAAGGAATTGAACAGCGAACAAATACAGAAGAAGGAAGTGACGCTGAACTGCGGGGCGGGCAGGGACAGTTAAAATACGGGCAGGCGGGCATAACGTGAAATTAGAAGAAGCAACGCTTAACTGCGGGGCCCAATCGTCAGGAATTCAAATGAAGCTGACCCAAGTTCCGATCGATAATTCTGACGTGGCAACGCAGGATTAATTCTTGATAATTAGTTGATGAATTAAGATTGTTTCTTTACAATTCACATCAGCTATATAAAGGAAACCTCTGTACTTTGTTTTATTATTAAAGCGAATAGAATATTTGTTCCATTTTAGTCTTGAAGTTAAGAATTCCGCCATTACTGTTCTTCAGCTTAGTTCTGAGCTATCTTGATAAATTCTTCCGAATTCTTGGCATTTCTTCCTCTTAGCACTCTCAAAACACGTTTAGAGTGTTATATCAAGTGAGAAAATAATGTCGGAGAGAATGGATTGGTTGAACCTTCCAATTGATCTGATCTCCGAAATAACCAAGAAACTTCCCGACATCTGTGATTTCGCTCGAGCTCGTGCCGTTTGTAAGACCTGGGGCTCCATCCCTCTCTCCAGCGCTCCTCCCCAGTTTCCATGGGTTCTTGAATGGAAAAATTCCATAATCCCTGTTCTTGAAAGAGATCAACGATTCTACTCTCTTTTCTCTGGTGAAATCGGAACGATCTCTGTTGAAGAATCTCACTGGGGCAAAAAATTTAGGGGACACTGCCGGGACTACCTTCCTCTTTTGGCTAAAGAAGGGGTTTCTCTTTTCAATCCCCTAACTAGAGCTGAGATATCTTTCCCTCCTATATCTATTGATTACCAATGGCCAATCTGGATCAGTGCAAATCGAACAGCTAATGAGGTTATGTTTGTCTCCCGAAACGTGTATGAGCAAGGAGGGAGAGGCATATGGGCTTACCATCATCCAGACAGTAATGAATGGGTCTCGGTGAAGGGAATTTTTAAAAGTTGTTGTTACTATGATGGAATGTTATTCTGCACGGAGGAGGGTGAAGATACTAAAGTTTTTGATGTCAATTCCAAAAAATTATTGCATGAGATTCCACCACCAGAGAATGAGATTGCCTTACTGGACAGTGAGGTTTCAGTAACTGCTCACATTGTTGAGTCGTCTGAAGAGATCCTTAGGGTGTCTTGGAATATTGATTGGCTCAATGGTAGGGTTGAAAAATCTGTGTTTCATCTACATCTACTTGATTTTCAAGGAGAAAAAGAACGCCCTCGCTGGATCAAGATTAATAGCATTGGTGACCGAATTATTTTCTTGGAGGAATCAAATGGTTTCTCTATTAGTGCCAAACCTTTTGCTGGATTTCGAGGCAATTGCATTTATTTTATAAATCGTTGGTTGAAAAAGCCTCATAGGTATGACATTGAGACTGGTACAGTAGAAAAAATTCCTTGTCCATTTGCGAGGGCCAGTTGGTTTCTTCCTAGTTTACAGTAGCTTGTTTCTTCAGGACCTGCAAGTGATGTAAGTCTTTCCACCAGCAATTTCTTTAACACTGATTAAGTGAACCATATATGTTTCTTGAATTTTTGTTTTAGTGTATATATATATTGCCCACTCATACTTGCAAACTACTGAAAAATTCACATTCATCATTTCAGTGTGTGGACATCAAATGTTATTAACAGCTCAAGTCTGTATTACAGTATCAGTGTGGAGAGTGATATTGTTTTTCTTTTGATCTTATTTTTCTTTTTGTGGATAACTGCTGCATCTGCGAGCCAGCAGATGCGGCCTGGTTCCATTTTTAGTTATTGAGAATTATATGTTGGCGTTGAGATTGCAATGTATATGCATTGATATGACCTTGTTATTCATATGTGAAGTACAATTGTTTCAAGGTGCAAGCAGGTGGAAGAGAAGAGAAGGATCAGCTGAGTACCTACTTCCATGACTTCTTACAATTGTTCAGTTTAGTACTCAACTAATGAACTGTTATGCTTTTATATTTGTGTGTTGTTGTATGTGCTTTGCTTGACTGTTACCGGGCTTGCTGTTTATTGTGTTTTCAGTCGTTGCATAAAATTTGCATCCTTTCATGTGGAAATGGTTAGTGCATATTTTTGCTATTTACACAAAAAAGAAAAATCTAAGCATTCCAAGTCCAAGACTTCTATGTGCTGGAAGATGAACAAATTAACAGTTGACTGGGGAACTTTAGGATTGTGACTGTCATGTAATGAATGGTTTCAACATTATTTAAAATCCATACAAAAAAAAACTTTCCTGAGAAAGAAGAACTAATTATACCACACCTCCACAAACAATTCAAAGAAGACAAAACACAATTTAATTTCTCTTTTATCGTATCCATAATTACAATATATTAACTCATCCTTCTCTCAATGACACTAATAACCAGAAGCGGGGCATGCAACTCAAAAAGTAAATCACGAGTGCCCTAAATCATCCATACCCATTGGGTGGCAGGTGGTTGGAGGGGGCAAGGGGAAAAAGGAGAATAAAACAGGGGGGTTGGCGAAACATCAGATGGTGAGGTTGGGAAATCAGAGCTCGTCGACATGGTCACGGGCGGATGCACACTAGCTCGGGGGGGGGGGGGGGAGGTGCCCCCATTGATTTTGAAAAACAGTACTTTTCGGTAATACTTTCGGTAGTTTGTCCTCCTTGGAAAAACTTTTTGCCCCCCCCGAATTGTCTGATTTATTTTATTGAGAAAAAAATATTTAATATCATGTATAATGAAATAATTATGCAAAGATATTAAAATATAAATTTTATAGACGAAAATTTTCTTCATCAACTTGATTATCTATTACTTTGAACTTTATTTTATTATAATTTTTAATATATAAAATATTATTATTATAATAAATTTTTTATTAGGTAAGAATATATATTAAATTATTATTATTTTATTTAATACCCGATTAGTTAATGGATTTAAACCCGATAAAATATTACAATCCGATATTTGCCCTCCGACTAAAATCCTACATCCGCCCATGAACATGGCTTGCACACAGCACGAACATTAGCCAAAATGAATATTAGTATCGTATTTTTTTTCTATCTGCCAAAAGCATCACAAAAATTACGTATGAATATCTATATTATATTGTAAATAAATAAGAAATGGATTTGCCAAAACCAACCTCCCTTTTTGTCTCGTTCAGCAAAATATAAAGGGAGTGTTTGGCACCCAATGAATAGCAAAAAGTTAGAATAGAATAGCTATTCCGACGAATTAATTTGCCAAACGAATTTTAGACTAAATAGAAGAGTGCGGAATAGTGCTAATCCGGTATACCAACTTATAGGTGGAATACCGGATTAGCTCACGTCGGAATAGCAATTATTGTTTGATTATATTATATTATATTATTATATTATGATTATGATTAAGATTTAGTATTATTATATTATTATATTATATTTATGATTATAATTTATTATTATATTAATATTATGATTATTATTTACTATTATTATAATCATTATATTATTATTGTTATTATATTATCATTACCATTAGTATTATTATATTATTTACTATTATTATAAATATAATTTTAATATTATATTATTATATTATGAATATAAATATAATTATTTTATTATTATATTATTATGATCAAGATTATTTATTATTATATTATTATATTATGATGATTATGAGTATGATTATTATTATTTATTATTATTTTATTATGTTGTATGATATTATTATATATTGATTATAGTGATGATTAATTTATTATTATATTATTATAATTATAATTATGATTATATTTTTATTATTATATTATTATGATTATGATTATGATTATGGTTATATTATTATGATTATGACTATAATTATTATTATCATGATTATGATTATGATTATTATATTATAATTATATTATTAAAATTATGATTACTTATTATTATTATATTAATTATGATTGTAATTATAATTTTGTATTATTATATTACTATATTATGATTATGTTTATATTTTTATTATATTTTTATTATAATATTATTATTTATTATGATTATTTTGTATTACTTTATTATTATTTTATTATGTTATATTATATTATTATATATTGATTATAGTTATGATTAATTTATTATTATACTATTATAATTATAATTATTTATATTTATTTTTATGATTATGATTATATTTTTATTATTATATTATTATGATTATGATTATGGTTATATTATTATGATTATGACTATAATTATTATTATCATGATTATGATTATGATTATTATATTATTAAAATTATGATTACTTATTATTATATTATTATAATTTATTATTATTATATTATTTTATTATTATTTTACTATTATTATTATTATCATCATCATTTTTAGTATCATAATTATTCATATTTTAACTATTCTGAGTAACAACTGCCAAACGATATTTTCGCTCTTCCGAATAGTCAAGAATACCACTCTTTCAAAAAATACACTATTCTATCGCTTTTTCAAAATTATCACTCTTCCAAAGCTATTTCTTAATTTGCCAAACGGACCTTTTGAAGGCAGTTTCTGGGAGAGAGTTGAGTCAAGCTATCCTCAAAAATTCTTTCGAGTTAAGCGTACATCTTTAGACCATTTTGTTTTACCCAAAAGTAAAATATGTGAATATCATTTTCAAAATACAGTTCAAAATATTCAGCACGAATCTTGATGCTTCTCAATTACTGTAGCAACTACAGAAAAACTGTCAACTATATACTCTAAAGTGGATGTCCACTCTAGAGGATGTGAACTATGTGGACTATTGGGTTAAGTGCTCAAGATGATGGATTCTTCAAGGAGCGGGTTGTGGATTGGCGTCATAAGAGGGGCTTTGATGCTGGTATGTTAATAGGGGTGCAAACGGATCAGATATTATCCGACCGTATTCGGATTCGTATCCGGATAATAACAGATACGAATATTTGAATATGGATATTTTTAGTTACGAATATGGATACGAAAAACTTTTTATCGGATATGAATACGAATAAAGTTTTCAATTTGGAACAAGATACAGATACGAATACGGATAATTATTCGGATCAGGATATTTTTGAGATTTGGATATACGAATAAAAGGTCTGTTATATATTTTTCAATTGAGATTTTAATGTAGATTACAAATTCAACTAAATTTACACATAATTTGGCATTTTATTTTATTTTTTATAGTTTTTTAATACGTCTTAACTAATATTTTAATTTTTATAGTTTTTGGTCACTAATTTATAATGATAATTATCGATTAAATCACTAATAATATAATAAAGATTAATAATTAATTTTTATAATTAATGATGTATCATGAAAAATATTATGTTATTCTTTTTTAGTTATGTTAATGATATTTTAATTTCGTAATTGTGTATTATCCGATTCGTGTTCGTATCCGTTTGATATCTAATCCGTATTCGTATCTGAAACTATCCGTATTCGTATTCATATTCAAAAAATTAAAACAACTACATATATGATTTTAACCGCTATCCCGATCCGTTTGCATCCTTCGGTATGTAGTATCCATCCTCTATTAGAAAATTTAAATATATAAGCTAATATTTCAAATTTGAAAATTTAAATATTGAGTCGGGCTAATGACAAACAACAACAACAACAACAAAGTTTTTAATCCCAAATATTTTTCAATTAATTGAGTCAGGCTAATGAACTCAATTAATTGGAAAATATTTTCAATCCGTATCTGACGTGCCATAATAAAATCCAAATACTTATTATGTGTGTTGTTGTTCTAAGAGGAAAGATCGTCTGCTTTTCTGACCATGTTGTAGCCGTATATCACGAAGAAGCGAGAGGAGCAGTGAGCAGAACAAGGAGGTTCAGAAAGATGGGGAGAGAGAGAGGCGCGCGTGAAGAGGAGAGGGGCTCCTCGCCTTTTCCTTTATTTTGGCTGTCGCTATTGAACTGGAGAGGATACAGCAAGAAGAGCGCATTCAAATTTTCGCTGATCAAGCGAAGCACGAATTCTGTCGCGAATCAAACGGTCTGAAAATCGCGAAGCACATCAGGATTCGTGAATTGGAGACCTGACAATTGAAACAAGCCAAGGTTTCAGTGCAAGTGTCAGAAGAAGGAATTGAACAGCGAACAAATACGGAAGAGGAGAAGCGGAGTGGGCGGGGACAATTAAATTACGGGCAGCCGGGCAGACGCGTTAAATTAGAAGAAGCGACGCTGAACTGCGGGGCCCAATCGTCAGGAATTCAAATGATGCTGACCCCAAGTCGCCAGCCGTTAACGAACCCAGTTTCGATCGATAATTCTCATGTGGCAACGCAGGATTAATTCTTGCTAATTTTCTTTACAATTCACATCAGCTATATAAAGGCAACCTCTCTACTTTGTTTTATTATTAAAGCGAATAAAATATTTGCTCCATTTTAGTCTTGAAGTTAAGAGTTCCGCCATTACTGTTATTCAGCTCAGTTCTGAGCTATCTTGATAAATTCTTCCGAATTCTTGGCATTTCTTCCTCTTAGCACTCTCAAAACACGTTTAGAGTGTTATATCAAGTGAGAAAATAATGTCGGAGAGAATGGATTGGTTGAAGCTTCCAATTGATCTGATCTCCGAAATAACCAAGAAACTTCCCGACATCTGTGATTTCGCTCGAGCTCGTGCCGTTTGTAAGACCTGGGGCTCCATCCCTCTCTCCAGCGCTCCTCCCCAGTTTCCATGGGTTCTTGAATGGAAAAATCCCTTAATCCCTGTTCTTGAAAGAGATCAACGATTCTACTCTCTTTCCTCTGGTGAAACCGGTACGATCTCTGTTGATGAATCTCACTGGGGCAAAAAAATTAGGGGACCCTACCGGGACTACCTTCCTCTTTTGGCTGAAAAAAGGGTTTCTCTTTTGAATCCCCTAACTAGAGCTGAGATAACTCTCCCTCCGATACCTATTGATTGCCACTGGCCAATCTGGATCAGTGCAAATCGATCGGCTAATGATGTGATGGTTGTCTTCCAAAACGTGTTTGAGCCAGGAAAGAGAGGCATATGGGCTTACCATCATCCGGACAATAATAAATGGGTTTTGGTGAAGGGAATTTTTATTAGTTGTTGTTACTGTCATGGAATGTTTTTCAGCACGCAGGTGGGTGAAGATACAAAAGTTTTTGATGTCGCTTCGAAAAAATTGTTGCATGAGATTCCACCACCTGAGAGTGAGATTGCCACAGTGGATGGTCAGATTTCAGTAGTTGCTTACATTGTTGAGTCATCTGAAGAGATTCTTAGGGTGTCTTTGTATATTGATCGGCACGACTACAAGGTTGAAGAATCTGTGTTTCATATCCATCTACTTGAATTTCAAGGAGGAAAAGAACGTCCTCGCTGGGTCAAGATTAATAGCATTGGTGACCAAATTATTTTCTTGGAGGAAATAAATGGTTTCTCTATTAGTGCCAAACCTTTTGCTGGATTTCGAGGCAATTGCATTTACTTTATACATGGTTGGTCTAACAAGATTCATAGGTATGATATTGAGACTGGTACGATGGAAACAATGCCTTGTCCATTTGCGATGGGCTGTTGGTATATTCCTAGTTTACAGTAGCTTGTTTCTTCAGGACTGCAGTGATGTAAGTCTTTCCACCAGCAATTTCATTAACATTGATTTAATGAACCATATATGTTTCTTGAATTTTGGTTTTAGTATATATTGTCCACTATACTTGCAAACTACTGAAAACTTTACATTCACCACATGCTTATGTTATTAACAGCTCAAGTATGTATTACGGTATCAGTGTGCAGAGTGATATTGTTTTACTTTTGATCCTATTTTTCTTTTGATCCTATTTTTCTTTTTGTGGATAACTGCTGGATCTGCTAGCCAGCAGATGCCGCCTGGTTCCATCCTTAATTATTGAAAACTGAACTATAATATCAGCTAATAATTTGCTTTGGTCAAAATTATATGTTGGCATTGAGATTGCTATGTATATGCATTGATATGACCTTGTTATTCATATGTGAAGTAAAATTGTTTCTTTGAAATTGCATTGTTTGCTAATGGTGCTAAATGGCCCATCTTTTTCAATGTGCAAGCACTGAGATCTTGGTGCTGGAGCAGGTGGAAGAGAAGGAAAGGATCAGCCGAGTACCTACTTCCACGACTTCTTATATTTGCTCAGTTTAGTACTCAAGAAATGAACTGTTTTTCTTTGATATTTGTGTGTTGTTGTATGTGCTTTGTTTGACTGTTGCCGGGCTTGCTGTTTATTGTGTTTTCAGTTGTTGGATAAACTTTGCATCCTTTCATGTGGTATTATATGGAACTTCTGTGATATGTCATGTTTTTATTTCATGAACTTTGCTTGTATATGGTGCTTCCTGCAGAGCATTAACAACCATTGAGCTTTGCAACCAAAATAAATGCAATATGTAGAGGTTTCTATTTTTTTTTTTGTCATTTTTGAATGGGATATGCAACCAAAAATCATCAAAAACAATAATGCACACATAGAATGTAAAGTAACTCTGTAAATGCACTTGACAAATTGTTTTTCTTGATGATTGATGCCTATATATAGTTGGTGTATATGTGTACTGTAAATGCACTTGGAAATTTGAGTTACAGAATCTGTACCATTAGACAGTTTTGAATTCATTATTCATGAGGCCCACACACTGAAATGATGTACCTGGGGCATTTGCAAATCGCCGAAACAAACAGAGAAATTGTCAAGCTGGGACACAAGCAAACAACAAATGGACATTTATCCGACTACAAAGGATATCATTTAGGAGGTTCCATTTTTTGAGCAATAAATGGAAATTAAAAAGTCAAAACAAAAAAGGTTTAATTAAACTTATTTAAGATTTTAACTTCGCTCAAATTGTACATGGAGGCATGTCCATGCTGCTACCTTCTGATCCTTGTAGTAGCAGAGCACAGTTGAAGAAAATCACATCAGTATTCAGTAGTTTCAATAGTTAGTGCATGCTTATGAACTTGAATCATTAGGAGTCTTGGTTCCTGCTTTTTTTTTTCCAAAAAAATAAAATAAATGGTTAGTGCATATTTTTGCTCCTTACAAAAAAAGAAGAAGAAAAATCTAAGCATTCCAAGTCCAAGACTTCTATGTGCTGGAAGATTGGACAAAATGTTGACTCGGGATCTTTCGAGTTTTGACTGTCATGCCATGGTTGGTTTCAACATTATTTAAAATCCATGCAAAAAAAAAACACAATTATCGTATCCATAATTACAGTATATTAACTTTTCCTTCTCTCAATGACACTACTAACCAGCAGTAGTGCATGCAATGCAACTCATAAAAAAGTACATCACGAGTGCCTAAATCATCCATACCCATTGGGTGGCAGGTGGTTGGAGGGGGCAAGGGGAGAAGGGAGGATAAAACAGGGGGGTCGGCGAAGCATCAGATGGTGAGGGTGGGAAATCAGAGCTCGTCGCCATGGCTTGCACACAGCACGAACATTAGCCAAAATAAATATTAGTATCGTATTTCTTTTTCTATCTGCCAAAACATCACAAAAATTACATATGAATATCTATATTAAATTGTAAATAAATAAGAAATGGATTTGCCAAAACCAACCTCCCTTTTTGTCTCGTTCAGCAAAATATAAAAAGTGAAGGCAGTTTCTGGGAGAGAGTTGAGTCAAGCTATCCTCCAAAATTCTTTCGACTAAAAAGGGTCCATTTTGTTTTACCCAAAAGTAAAATATGTGAATATCATTTTCATTCCATATAAACTGCATATGAACTGCATACTATCTCCATATCGAATAACGGTACCGAATCGCGTATCTGAAAAACACTTTCCTTTTCAAATTAGGTTTGTTATAAACTTGATGTAGGTTTTAATCCTTACTACATTTACTTTAATATTATTAATTATGTAATTATCACGTAATGAGTATCACTACAGAAGCAAGGATAGTATAATACGCCACCTCTGATTTGGGTATTTTTGCCTTTTGTTTTGGACTTGGACTGCAAATATCTAAACCTCTCCAGATTCATTATATCGGACGAGTAATTAATGTTACATACAAATGAAACTGGACGCCTTATCCAATACAAAAGGATCCCTTAATTCTAAATATGAATCTTTATAACAAATAGTAAGTGTCCTCTGCTGATGTGTCACGACACAAATCAAGGGCAGATATAGTTTTTGAGTCGGGGGGAAAAATTAAAAATTTCTTTTAGGGAAGTAAAACAAGCATATTTTTTTTTCTGAAAATACACGTAATTATAAGGGTATTAGTACAAAAAAAAATTCAGGCAAGGTGAATCCGCCCCTGGTGCAGACGGAAGCCGCGAACATGCACGTGCAAATCTGATGCCTTGTCAACCTCCTCACACGTGATAAGTCGTTCTTTGAGAATTTAGGAAGAATTGGTGTATTATGTTGAATAAACATTAAATGTTATTTTTAGTGGGGTTTTAATTTAGAAATTAGTGAAAATAAAGGGAGACTCTTTGGTTTCAGCACTTTGGCAGAATTTTAAGGCTGATTAATGACAATATTTGAAGGGGCAAATGGATATAAAATTTAGTGTATGACCTATGGATGGAAAGCTATTGAAGTCTAGTTTCCAATGGTTCAAATATTAAGTCGTTTGGAGTTTCCTACAGAGAGTTATGACGATTTTAGTGGACATAGATCAGCTGAAAGTGTGCTGTTTAGAATTTTGTTTTTATTATATATTTTTATTACGAATTTTAAGAGTCAATTCTAAGGCTATAAATAGACTTGTATTCTGTTGTAAGAAAGTAAGAGAGAAAAAAATAGTGTAAGAGAAATAGAAGATATAGTTTGAATAGAAAGAAATTTCAGAATTATTCTCTCTTCCTTCCACCGAGATATATCATATTATAACATATTCTCCTAGGCCCTGGCCACACTAAAATCGTCTATTAACTCGATGAACTTTGAGGAATGTTTTCTGACTATTAATAGAGATTAGTTATAGCACAATTGTATCAAGATAGTTAGTTACAACATTATATTTTAGATTATTCAGATCCCGAATCATTGATAGCAGCAGTTATCAGATCTTCTTCTGGTATGGAACTGCCAACGAAAGACAGTTCATCAGAAAATTTTTGAATTCGAAGGAGATAGTCAGTGCAGTTGGAATCCCCTTTTGATACTGTTTGAAGCTGTCTCATCAGGTCTTGAAGTCTTGCTCGAGAAATAGTTGAGTAATAGCTCTCAAGAGCTTTCCAGAGATCTTTGCAAGTTGGCGATGACATCACCTGTGTCAAGATTGAGTTTGACAGAAAAGAACTGATCCATGCGTTCAAGAGCTTGTCTTGACGCTTCCAAGCAAGAAAGATAGGATTCAAGATCGTTTCTCCTTTGGTATTGGTGGATGTAGGATCTGAAGGAGGATTGTAGAGGTATGATTCAAGATCATGGCCTTCTATGATGAGTTGAATTTGGTTTTTCCAAGAGAGAAAATTAGAATAGGTTAGTTTGGTAGAGATCAGTACATTGACATGTACGATTTGGTCGATTTGAGTTGGATTAGTTGTAGCGAAAGCATTGGGAGAAGAGATTTGAGAATTCGTCATGGATGGAGATCGATTGGGGAAGAAGGATCAAGAGAAGCTGTTAAGCGATAGGCTCTGATACCATAAAAGCTAAAGAGATATTGAGAGAGAAAGAGATTGATCTTTGTAAAATGATTTTCATCTCATCAATCAGAGAGATTACACTGCCTTATATAGGCTTACAGTGTTTGTAACTAATCGAGAATAATCTAGAATACAATGTTGTAACTAACTATCTTGATACAATTGAGCTATAACTAATCTCTGTTAATACTGACAATTGAAAATTACATTAGACTGCATATAGCTAATCATTTTGAATCCTATGTCTATCATCTCAAAGCACTGTTTATTTATTGAACTCCAGTGGGGAATCCATCCGACTACATTTCACATAAAAAGAAAGATAACGACACAAAAGGGTGAGAGAACAGGAAGAAGAGAGCGAAAGCAACATTGGTGGTTTAGTGTATGCATGCTTCATGTAAACACTTTCTCTTTTCATTAATTTTGACAACCTTATCCATTTTTTCATAAAGAAAAGAAAGAGGAGAGACAGAGAGCTAGAGAAGAAAGATGGGACTGCTGTACAAGAAAGCAACACCGGCTCCTCACGGCCCAGCAGAAACCTGGTTGTGGAGCCCATCTGCAAGTGATAATTTTGTTTCCACGTCATCAGAGGATAAGGATGAGTTGGCCGGTCTGTTCAACTTATGTTATCTCTTGAATTTTGGAGAGCCGTTGAAGGAAGACCGCGATGCTGATTCACATAGACTTCACGAGGCAGACAGTGGAGATTTGAATGAGATGCTTGATGCCTTGCTGGAAGAGATGGGGGATGAGCTGGAGGTGGGCCAGATGCAAGTCGAGGTGGAGAGAGCTATGCAGACTATCGGGTTGGGTTGCTCAAGAGGATGGATTCTTCAAGGAGCGGGTTATGAACTGGCTTCTTAAGAGGGGCTTCGATGCCGGTATGTAGTATATATCCTCTATTACAAACATATATAAGCTAACATTTCAAATTTGCAAATTTAAATATATAAGCTAACATTTCAAATTTGAAAATTTAAATATTGAGTCGGGCTAATGCACTCAATTAATTGAAAAATATTTTCAATCCGTAACTGACGTGCCATAATAAAATCCAAATAATGATATCAATGATAAACATATGTTTTCTATAGAGGTTTTAAAGAACAGTCAAAATTCCACCACTGACTCAGTATCAGCAAGATTAGAATTATATATAATGTTCAAATGTTACAGCTGCAAAATTATAGCATTTTAATCATTTTACAATTATGTATTAAATTGATTTCATGAATTTTCAATTCAGGGCTCTGCAAATTATCTCGGGAGCAGTCAGATTGTTCTCTGGCCGGATCACATGAATATGATAATTAAAAGAAAAAACCTGGTACATCATAGAACCAAAACTACTATCCAATTTTGAGATCGCTAGACCGAGCGATGAATACACAAAGCTCTTTCAAGGCCAACCGAAAGTGTTCGTTAGTAGACCAGAGTAGTGTATTCAAATCGGGATGGAGTAGGACGGATTAGGGCTAATTCAGACGGGTGAGTTGGGTTTAATTTGGACGGGTTATGATAGGTAGACAGGACGGTTTAGGACAAATTAATTTTGAGAAAGTACGGTTGTGATCCGTGTTAGGACCATAGATTAGATAGGTCGATGGGACAAAACGTGTTAGTAAGAGAGGGGGGGCAAAAAAATTGATTTTTTTTTATTTTCGTAAAAGTTCAAAGTTCAAATTAACTCAAATAATTTCAAATAAAATTTGAAAAATAATCATAAAATTATAAAAATTATTAAAATAATCTAAAATATTTAACCATTAATATTTTTTTAACCATACAATATAATATATTAATTTATGAAATATCAAAAATCTAATTAACAAAAAAAATAAACTAGGGTGTGCGTCGGATTTTGTTGAATTTGGACAGGTTTGGCTAGGTTTTAACCTCTTTTATGGCAGGGTTTTTCCCCGAATTGATCGGGTTAGATGGGTTGGGGGTCAGGTTAGGTCGGGTATTCAATTAGACATGTTAATTTTAGGTTATTTTAAAAAAAATTGGTCGCAACCCATTGTTGGACCATGGGTTGGTTGGTCCTCGGACTAGCTAGGTTTTGACCTTGGATCAGAACGGATCGAGACGCGGACACAGATTTTTCGGATCGAATTTGACCCGTCCGGACTATTTTAAAACATTAGACCCGAACATCTTAACTGTATTGTCAAAATTATGAGCACAACTGCAGTTGAGTCGATGAAAAGTGCGGGAATGCATGCAAGGACGGAACCAGAAACAATCGGTAAGGGGTGCCCGGTTCAAATAAATAGAATGTTCGGGTCCAAAGAAAAAATATTTTTTTCCGTATAACCTTTATTTTTGAAAACTGAGAGAGTGTCTGGGCGCCGGCTGATGCCTACCTTAGTTCCGCCTCTGAATGCACGTGCCGCCATGGCGGAGGAGAGAGAGAGAGTATGTTCTAGCTAAATGGTTTAGTACTTTATAAGGGATCAGCCAGCTTTGACAGTTTAAAATAGAAAAAAGTCCCAGCCAAAATGTAAGAAATTATAGGATAACGATGGGAGAGAGATAATAGAACGAGTAGGGGTAATTTTCAGGGTAATGTTGTATAGAAGTATATACGTGGCTTGTCAGTGGATTAGGTTTATATATAATTTACTTTTTTTGCAAGATGGTGGTAATTACGCCCCAAATTTTATGAAAGTTGTAATATAAAATTCAAGTATTTTTGTGTTATTAGTATAGAATCTATATGTTGTGTAGACTCTTTTAATTTAAAAAAATATATATTTATATCTAGTAATAATTTTATTTAAATATAATTAATGTCAATTGTATAATTTATAATTAAAATGTCCACTATTTATAATTTTAAGCTCAATTGGTATAATATTACTTCAATCTAAATTTCTATCAATTGTAATGTCACGTCAAACAAATAACACATTATTAAAATTAAAATAAATGGGTAAATAAAATTTTATTTGTTATATATGTGATGAGTAGTGAGCTGAAAATTTTTTAAATCTGTGTTGATGAACTGAAAATTTAATCTTTAAATGGTTATAATTTTTGATACGAAACTCCAATCGGAACGTTTAAATACAATCTGAAAACCTTACAAAAAGATCTATCTACTAGCTCAATCGAAGGTATGAACTGGATTTGACCCTTCAAATATGAACTGAAGGGTGTAAGCTAGGCTTGTGCTTTTCAATGCTGGTTAAACGCGGTCAGCTATCGGGAATGAAAAATAAACTTTAAAGGGTGTGAGCCCGAGTTGCGCCCTTCCCATGGCCCTCTGTGAAAATAAATTTAGAACGTGATCTTTGTTGAAAATATTATGGTGGGGCCGACCCTCTAAGAAAAAAATTCCAAAAAAAATCAAACTTAACTGGAGAAGATAATCATGTAATCACCGCTAAATTTCAATCATTAATTTTGTCCGATCTTTTGATCACTGGACAGCTCCAATATATACACTCTTTATAAATAATATAAATAATGTAGATATAGTTATAGATATAAATATAAATTATTATTAGCATAAGAAATTTTTTGTATTATATTAAGCCCAAATTTTCGTATATAAGGAGTAAAAAATGAAGCAGTAAATAAACATTTTCATTTAATATAAGCATGAAATTAACGTACCCTAGAAATAAGAATCTTTTCTCAAAGAACTAGAAAATTTGGGCAAACGACACCTTCCCCTTTCAGAACGAACAAAATGTTCTTGTTAGACTGATTTTTAATTTAGGAACTTGACGATATTCAAAGCTTACTTTACTAGCTAAAACAATTATAAAATAATAAATATTTGAACATATATACACATACAAATATTAATATGAGGAGGGTTTTAATATTATTAGTTTCTAATGCCAATATATGCCAGCCATTCAGTCATGCAATTCCATTTCATTTTCTTTCATGATATATAAGTGCAGACAGCGTACTCCCAAGTAGTTTACTATCTTAAAAAGTTTAGGCATGATTTGTGGAGCTAGAAAATTTTCAAAGAGAGTCAAATTATCAGGTCAAATATTAATATCAATATAATTATTTTTAAAAATTAGGAATTATAATTATAGGGTTAATTTTATAATAATTCTTGTATTTATGGGGTTCAAATATAAATTTTTTTAAGAAAAATTCTTATGTGTCGTTAAATCTACCATATGAATATATGTAATTTGAGGAATTTTCCCCCATTCTATCCATGTAAATCCTCCCACGACCCGAAGATAGAAAGAAGTTTGGTTATGTTGTAGTTCATATATGTCAGTAGCTTTTTCCAGTATCGTCTTTTGGCTGCCAGGAACAAAGAAATTGGCATTTGGAAACATTTCTGTGAGTTTTGCCCTGTTTTTCTTTGTGTACTATTGCTTTAACACAATTCGGCTTGTTATATTATTCTTTTATAAAAGCAGGCAAAATAAATATTAATGTAGGCTGTATTTTTTTCATTTCTTCTCGATCGGAAACCCATACAAAGTTCATAAAAAACCGCAGTCCCAAATGACCTACAGAAATAAATTACATGCTAAAATAAAATAAAAAAATGGTCATCACAAAATAGAATTTGAAGCATGAAATTAATGTAAGGTTTTCAATAATATGGAATTAGAAGTAGGAGAATACAAATGATCAAATAAATACTTATTTTTAAATTTTATTCAGTATAAAAGTAAGAAAAACAGATTGGGCATATAGCTAGTCTATCAGATCAGGCTAACAATGAATGTTTGCCCTATTAATAACAGCAACTTAAAGAAGCATTTAAAATTCAAGAGGCTTATATTCTCTTAATTAAAAAATAATTGAAACGTTAGGAATCAAACAAACGGTTATCTTGCTTAAATTAGATATATAGTTTACTATTTTACAAAGATCACCTTAATTATGTCCCAGTTTCTGATAAAAACCAAAGAAAATTACAAAATCCGTCAGGATAAAAGCTTTATCAGAGCCCATTTTAATTTCTAAGTCTTGTCAATCTAGCCCATTTCAAATATATGCGCTGACAATCTTGCTATATTTACACAGAATAGAACAGTTAAGAAGAATTTAAGCGCATATGTTCTAAGAGGAAAGACCATCTTCTTTTCTGACCATGTTGTAGCCGTATATCACGAAGAAGCGAGAGGAGCAGTGAGCAGAACAAGGAGGTTCAGAAAGAGAGGGAGAGAGAGGATACAGGAAGAAGAGCGCTTTCAAATTTTCAGTGCAAGTGTCAGAAGAAGGAATTGAACAGCGAACAAATACGGAAGAGGTGAAGCGGAGCGGGCGGGGACAATTAAAATACGGGCAGCCGGGCAGACGCGTGAAATTAGAAGAACCGACGCTGAACTGCGGGGCCCAATCGTCAGGAATTCAAATGATGCTGACCCCAAGTCGCCAGCCGTTAACCACCCCAGTTCCGATCGATAATTCTCATGTGGCAACGCAGGATTAATTCTTGCTAATTTTCTTTACAATTCACATCAGCTATATAAAGGCAACCTCTCTACTTTGTTTTATTATTAAAGCGAATAAAATATTTGCTCCATTTTAGTCTTGAAGTTAAGAGTTCCGCAATTACTGTTCTTCAGCTCAGTTCTGAGCTATCTTGATAAATTCTTCCGAATTCTTGCCATTTCTTCCTCTTAGCACTCTCAAAACACGTTTAGAGTGTTATATCAAATGAGAAAATAATGTCGGAGAGAATGGATTGGTTGAAGCTTCCAATTGATCTGATCTCCGAAATAACCAAGAAACTTCCCGACATCTGTGATTTCGCTCGAGCTCGTGCCGTTTGTAAGACCTGGGGCTCCATCCCTCTCTCCAGCGCTCCTCCCCAGTTTCCATGGGTTCTTGAATGGCAAAATCCCTTAATCCCTGTTCTTGAAAGAGATCAACGATTCTACTCTCTTTCCTCTGGTGAAACCGGTACGATCTCTGTTGAAGAATCTCACTGGGGCAAAAAAATTATGGGACCCTACCGGGACTACCTTCCTCTTTTGGCTGAAAAAGGGGTTTCTCTTTTCAATCCCCTAACTAGAGCTGAGATAACTCTCCCTCCGATACCTATTGATTGCCACTGGCCAATCTGGAGCAGTGCAAATCGATCGGCTAATGATGTGATGGTTGTCTTCCAAAACGTGTTGGAGCCAGGAAAGAGAGGCATATGGGCTTACCATCATCCGGACAGTAATAAATGGGTTTTGGTGAAGGGAATTTTTATTAGTTGTTGCTACTGTCATGGAATGTTTTTCTGCACGCAGGTGGGTGAAGATACAAAAGTTTTTGATGTCGCTTCGAAAAAAATGTTGCATGAGATTCCACCACCTGAGAGTGAGATTGCCTCAGTGGATGGTCAGATTTCAGTAGTTGCTTACATTGTTGAGTCATCTGAAGAGATTCTTAGGGTGTCTTTGTATATTGATCGGCACGACTACAAGGTTGAAGAATCTGTGTTTCATATCCATCTACTTGATTTTCAAGGAGGAAAAGAACGTCCTCGCTGGGTCAAGATTAATAGCATTGGTGACCAAATTATTTTCTTGGAGGAAATAAATGGTTTCTCTATTAGTGCCAAACCTTTTGCTGGATTTCGAGGCAATTGCATTTACTTTATACATGGTTGGTCTAACAAGATTCATAGGTATGATATTGAGACTGGTACGGTGGAAACAATGCCTTGTCCATTTGCGATGGGCTGTTGGTATATTCCTAGTTTACAGTAGCTTGTTTCTTCAGGACTGCAGTGATGTAAGTCTTTCCACCAGCAATTTCTTTAACACTGATTTAATGAACCATATATGTTTCTTGAATTTTGGTTTTAGTATATATTGTCCACTATACTTGCAAACTACTGAAAACTTTACATTCACCACATGCTTATGTTATTAACAGCTCAAGTATGTATTACGGTATCAGTGTGCAGAGTGATATTGTTTTTCTCTTGATCCTATTTTTCTTTTTGTGGATAACTGCTGGATCTGCTAGCCAGCAGATGCCGCCTGGTTCCATCCTTAATTATTGAAAACTGAACTATAATATCAGCTAATAATTTGCTTTGGTCAAAATTATATGTTGACATTGAGATTGCTATGTATATGCATTGATATGACCTTGTTATTCATATGTGAAGTAAAATTGTTTCTTTGAAATTGCATTGTTTGATAATGGTGCTAAATGGCCCATCTTTTTCAAGGTGCAAGCGCTGAGATCTTGGCAAGGTGGAAGAGAAGGAAAGGATCAGCCGAGTACCTACTTCCACGACTTCTTATATTTGCTCAGTTTAGTACTCAGGAAATGAACTGTTATTCTTTGATATTTGTGTGTTTTTGTATGTGCTTTGTTAGACTGTTGCCGGGCTTGCTGTTTATTGTGTTTTCAGTTGTTGGATAAACTTTGCATCCTTTCATGTGGTATTATATGGAACTTCTGTGATATGTCATGTTTTTATGTCATGAACTTTGCTTGTATATGGTGCTTCCTGCAGAGCATTAACAACCATTGAGCTTTGCAACCAAAATAAATGTTAGTATCGTATTTTTTTTTTCTATCAGCCAAAAGCATCACAAAAATTAAGTATGAATATCTATATTATATTGTAAATAAATAAGAAATGGATTTGCCAAAACCAACCTCCCTTTTTGTCTCGTTCAGCAAAATATAAAAAGTGAAGGCAGTTTCTGGGAGAGAGTTGAGTCAAGCTATCCTCCAAAATTCTTTCGACTAAAAAGGGTCCATTTTGTTTTACCCAAAAGTAAAATATGTGAATATCATTTTCATTCCATATAAACTGCATATGAACTGCATACTATCTCCATATCGAATAACGGTACCGAATCATGTATCTGAAAAACACTTTCCTTTTCAAATTAGGTTTGTTATAAACTTTATGTAGATTTTAATCCTTATTACATTTACTTTAATATTATTAATTATGTAATTATCACGTAATGAGTATCACCACAGAAGCAAGGATAGTATAATATGCCACCTTGATTTGAGTATTTTCGCTTTTTGTTTCGGACTTGGATTGCAAATATCTAAACCTCTCCAGATTCATTATATCGGACGAGTAATTAATGTTACATACAAATGAAACTGGACGCTATTCCAATACATAAAATTTCCCTTAATTCTAACTATGAATCTTTATAACAAATATTAAGTGTTCTCTGCTAATGTGTCACGACACAGATCAGGGGAGAGAGCAATGTGGACTAGGAATCATATCCTTTATAGTACTATATAAAATACAGTTGTCAGTTTATTTAATCTGAACCGTTCAAAATATTCAGCACGAATCTTGATACTTCTCAATTACTGTAGCAACTGCAGAAAAATTGTCCACTATACACTCTAAAGTGGCTGTCCAGTCTAGAGGATGTGAACTCTGTGGACTATTGGGTTGAGTGCTCAAGAGGATGGATTCTTCAAGGAGCGGGTTATGGATTGGCTTCATAAGAAGGGATTCGATGCCGGTATGTTAATAGGGGTGCAAAGCGATCAGATATTATCCGATTGTATCCGGATAATAGCGGATACGGATATTTGAATATGGATATTTTCAGTTACGAATACGATTACGAAAAACTTTTTATTGGATATGAATACGAATAAGGTTTTCAATTTGGAACGGGATATAGATACGAATACGGATAATTATCCGGATCAGGATATTTTTGAGATTCGGATATCCGTATAAAAGGTTTGTTATATATTTTTCAATTTAGATTTCAATGTAGATTAGGAATTCAACAAATTAATTAAAATATCATTAACAAATTTATATTGATAATTATCGATTAAATCACTAATAATATAATAAAGATTAATAATTAATTTTTTTTAATAATATAAATTTTATAATTAATGATGTATCATGAAAAATATTATGTTATTCTTTTTTTTGTTATGTTAATGATATTTTAATTTAGTATCCGAAATATATTAATATTTGTATTCATAATCGTGTATTATCTGATTCGTGTTCGTATCCGTTTGATATCTGATCCGTATTCATATCCGGAACTATCCGTATTCGTATTCATATTCGAAAAATTAAAACAACTACGGATATGATTTTAACCACTATCTGACCGTATCCGATCCGTTTGCAGCCCTAAGTATGTAGTATACATCCTCTATTAAAAAAATTAAATATATAAGCTAACATTTCAAATTTGAAAATTTAAATATTGAGTCAGGCTAATGAACTCAATTAATTGGAAAATATTTTCAATCCGTATCTGACGTGCCATAATAAAATCCAAATACTTATTTCAATAAATAAACATATGTTTTCTATGGAGGTTTTAAAGAACAGTCAAAATTCCATCACCAACGCTGTATTAATGTTCAAATGTTACAGCTGCAAAGTTTAAAACATTTTAATCATTTTACAATTATATATTAAATTGACTTCACGAATTTTCAATTCAAGGCTCTGAAAATCATCTTGGGAGCAGTCAGACGGTTCTCATGAATATGATAATTAAATGAAAAAACCTAGTATATCTATATCTATACTATTATATAAAGTATCTAAGAATTGGAGTGTCCATTTTTTGTCATGATATTTTTTTATTATACCCATTTTATCCCTCAATTAGACGGATAATATTTATTTTTGGTTGATCGAACGTATGTGATCGCGTCCATTGATCCCCTCTTTCTCTCCATTCCTTTCTCATATATACTATTATTTCCATAATATTATTTTTTTTATTTAGCAATCTTTTGCATATTGGTAAGAAATTAATGGTGATAATATATGTTAGAATAATATACTTTTCTTGCCATAAAAATTATGAATCATTAACTCATATTGTGCAAAAATCTCATCCAAGATTAAATATAGCCTTTATTATAGGTTTTCTCTATAATTTAGTTAATTTATAATTTAATATTAGATAAATATAATTTTTTTTATCTTATAATATTTTAATGTTTAAATAAAAGAGTTTGTTGCAACGCTAGACCAAACCAAACCAACTATCCAATTTTGAGATCGCTAGACTGAGCGATGAATACACAAAGCTCTTTCAAGGCCAACCGAAAGAACACTTTTGGTAGATCCGAGTAGTGTATTAAAATCGGGGTGGAGCGGGAGGGATTAGGGCTAATTCAGACGGGTGAGCTAGGTTTATTCGGGACAAGTAATGATAGATAGACATGACAGTTTAGGACGGATTGATTTTGAGAAAGTGCGGTCGCTATCCTTCTTAGGACCATAGATTAGATGGGTCGACGGGGCAGAACGGGTTAGTGGGGGGAACTGATTTTTTTTTATTTTTTTAAAGTTAAAATTAACTCAAATAATTTAAAAAAAATCATAAAATTATAAAAAATGTTAAAATAATCCAAAATATTTAACCATTAATATTTTTTAACCATACAATATAATATATTAATTTATGAAATATCAAAAATCTAATTAACAAAAAAAAACTAGGGTATGCGCCGGATTTGGCTGGGTTTTAGCCTCTTTTTGGAAGGATTTTTCCCCGGGTTGATCAGGTTAGACGGGTTGGGGGTCAGGTTGGGTCGGGTATTCAATGAGACAGGTTAACCTCAGGTTATTTTAAAAAATTTTGGCCACAACTCATGGTTGGACCATGGGTTGGTTGGTCCTCGGACTAGCTGGGTTTTGACCTCGGATCGGAATGGATCGAGGTGCGGACACGGATTTTTCGGATCGAATTTGACCCGTCCAGATTATTTTAAAACATTAGACCCGAACACCTTAACTGTATTGTCAAAATTATGAGCACAGCTGCAGTCGAGTCGATGAAAAGTATGGGAATGCACCGGGCGGAAGCAAAAACGATTGATATGGGGTGCCCGGTTCAAATAAATAGAATGGTCGGGTCAGAAAAAAATATTTTGTACCGTACGACCTTCATTTTTAGTAAACCGAGGGGGTGCCCGGGTGCCTACCTTAGATCCGTCGTTCACGTACCACCATGGCGAGAGAGAGAGAGAGAGTATGTTCTAGCTAAATGGTTTAGTACTTATAAGGGATCAACCAGCTTTAACAGTTTAAAATTGAAAAAAAGTCCCCTAAAATGTAAGAAATTGTAGGATGACGATGGGAGAGAGATAATAGAACGAGTAGGGATAATTTTCAGGATAATGTTGTATAGAAGTTGTTTATCCTTGAAAAATCTCAAGGATAAAGTAGCTGAATAAAAAGATCAATTATCAATAATAAATCATAAGAAGAGGAAAGGAAAGGGAAGGAAAAAGAGGGGCCACCAGCCAGAAGAGTCGCTAATGAACCCCGAAACAAAAACATTAATCCCATAAGGAAATCTTAAGTGCAAAGCAAGGATATAAATACCCCGCTAATTGCTGCTCATTCGAGGTGAATGACCCTCAGGAGATTCAAGAGAGAGAAATCTCCTGATGTGTCATCCATTTGATCATTTTTCACTGACAGGTGGGCCCCACACCTCAGTGACAGACATCAAGGAAGTCAAGATTAAACCCTAAGCAGCAAACTTCAGAGCAAACCCTAAGAAATTGGAGCAGTGTAGTTTCTATACAGCAAGGACTGTGTCAATGCCAAGCCAATATTTTGATACAGCCAATCACAAGAAATCTCAAATGTGACTTTGCTTCCAAGGCTGATCAGATGCTAAAGTTGTAAGCAACCGTCTGACCATGCCATGATTTGTGCCAATTATTGATAAGTAATCAACTTTTGACCAAGTCACTTTCATGAACATGAATTGGAAGTTAATTTCACAAGACTGATCAGATGCCAAAGCTGAGAGCAACCATCTGATCAAGTCTCGATTTGTATCAATTGTTGACAAGTAATCATCTTTTGATCAAATCAAACCCTAATAAGCATCAATATAAGTCTAAATTGGTGTTTAATTAGGGTGGTTTCTGCAAGAAAATTCTATTTGGCAGAGACACTGAGCTATAATTGAAAATTGGGATTTATTCAAAGAGGAAAATAGGGTTTTCTTGACAAATGAATTTTTAATACAAGGAGGCAGGGGCAAAAGTGGAATTAAAAAATTACAGGGGTGATCATCATGAATTTAGGGATTTTTGGTGAAAATTTCATAATTTTTGGATGAGTGGAGCTATTAAAATAAATTCAGAGAAGATAAAACAGATTAAAAAGGGAGATCAAGGGCTCATATTCAATCAAGGGTTCATCTGGGTGCAACCTGGGGATAGATACACTATTGGGTGCAAACTGGGGATCTCAAACATACACACACAGAATCAGAGAAGAGAGAGAGAGGGTGCCACGTGTCAGCACCTTATTGGGCCACCTCAGCATGTCAGTGCCACATGGCAGTCTCCTATTGGTCCACCTCAGCCATGTGGGCCCCACCATTACACTGACCTGACAGGTGGGTCCCACCAGCATGCCACGTGGCAGGCCCTGACAGGTCCACCTCAGCACTTACATGCCACATGGCAAAGACAAGAAGAACACACCTCAACACCCTAGTGCCACATGGCAGCTGGTCATTGGTGCCGCATCACAGTGGCCCAAGACAAATGGCATTCACTGCCTTATGCCACCTCAGCATATATTAACACTAACACAGGTGATTAATGGAGTGATTAACTAAGTGGCCCTATCAGGTTGTGCCAAGTCAAATTGATTAAACATAATCAGAGAACTAATCGACCCATAATTGGATTCATGGGCCTAGACTCAATTGCTTACAGGTGGGGCCCATTTGTCAGGTTTATATATGTATAGCTCACACTAGCAAGCATACACCAAGTTCATGCACAGATCAAGTCAGCAATTTAAATCAAATAGGGAATGAGATGTGTACCTGGTCCATGCGTCTCCTCTCTCTGACTGCCCCTTGCTTGACGCGTTGGCTCACGCACGCCAGGCGCATCCGACCCTCCTTCATCCCAACTCCTTCTCCCTCTCTTCCTCTTCCTTCCGCCCGAGATTGATGAAGGCGCCATTGTTGGAAAGGATTTCTACATAACTTTTTGCTTCAATTCTTCTTCAGAGAAACTTCCAAACACTCACACGATACTATTCAAGCAATCAATTGAAAGAATTTGCAAAAGAGGAGAGAGAAATTGACAAAAGTAGGCTTAAAAATGGAAATTACCTCTGTGAATGCTTGCAAGTCCAATTGATTATGCAAGAGCACTACCTTTACCCACACGATGTTAAGGCAAGTGTCAAATTGGCTGATTGGAGCTTTTAACTCAGTGTTATACCGACCCAATCGGCTATAGGGGAAGGTGTTCGAACTCAGTAGAAGGGTGCTCAATTGATCATGCAAGAATACTAGATTGATTCTAGAAGGCAAAGAGAGATTGTGCAAGGTTTCAATCAAAGGAATTGATGAAAGGAAGTACTGATTGGGTATATAGGCCGAGTGTGAGGCTTAAGTGAAGAAATGAACTTTCGATTGATTAATTGAGATTAGAAATTACTCAGAGCTTATATAGGGAGTGTACTGAGAATGTTCAAACAATTAGAATGTTCTAGAAGGGCCTAGAAATATGGGAGAGCCAACTGGTGCAAAGGAGTGGCAATAGAGTAAATAAAAAAAGAGTTTAACTAACTCTAACAACTCAGAACTGTCAGGTGTTGACTCAAGTCAATGAATTAACTGAAAAGAAACACAACTTAATCCTAACCATTGAATAAGAAGCAACCAAGGGATGAGATCAATTGAAAGGTTGTAATCCGGCCACTAATCAATCCACCAATCACAATTAAGCTTCTAATCCTATATAAATCCCATCCCGGCCATTGAAGCAAAAAAAGAGAGAACATCTACAGAGAGAGAGCTTAAAAAGAGAAGAGGTAGTTTAAGAGGAAAGACAAGATATACAAGAGGTTGATCGGGTTTTCCAACTGAAATTCATTTAATCAAGTCAAGTTTGAATCTTGATTATCCACTCACTCATCTCAGGAAGCATCAAAGATTAGATAATTGTTGCCAATTGTGTGTAATTTATAGAGAGATCAATATGAACAAATCGGTAACTTTCTGAATTCTTTGAATTTTCTTGTTATTTCTCAATTTTGTTGCTTTCGCTTTGTTTCTGTCCTTTCTCTTCAATCCCTTTGCTACTCCTTGATGTTGATCATGATAAGAGGATATATGAGGAGAGATGGAATTCGGTTGAAGGGTTTTTGTAACTCTCCCGAGCATTATTCAAAGGAATGGATCAATTATTCTTGCAATTGTGACTAGTTGAAGGGTTTATGTAACCCTCCTGATCTAATTGCGAGTTTGAACACTCAAATTGATAGCAATCAATTGAGATTCACCGCAAGGTTGATGAATTAATCGGATTGTGCGTTCATCGTCTCCTTTTCTTTGATACAGTAATATGGAATTGGCTTTGAATTCATGCTAAGGTCATAGAATATGTTAAATGAAGCTGTATCACAAAGTATAGAATGCACAAGGGCTGTGAACAAAGATTGAGTGATCAAAATCGCAATTAATCTCATAACTGATACCGAACTGTACCAACTGCCTTTGGATTTTCATTGTAATTCAAGTTAATTACCTGAAGACAGTTAGTGAACATACTAATTACATCAAGGCGATGAAGTATAATGCAAGAATTATAAGAATCAGTGCTCAATTTGATTGAGAAACGAGATTAATTTATCTCGGTACCGAATCGTAAGAACAGTACCAAATCGGTACATGAATTCTCAACAATCTACCACATAGATCTTTAATCAGAAGGTACCACTATACTCCTCCCACTTAGAGTATGGATAATAGAAAAGAGCTCTTGATCACCGAAAACGCAAGTAGCGCGAATCTCAACGTATGGATAATAGAAAAGATGAAGAGATGGGCTAGCACGACTCTTGACACATAAACACGAATCTTAGAGTGCTGAGAGAATCTCAAAGAGATCTAACGATTAAGAAAAGTTTATTGATTTAAACTAATAATTGGGAGTGCATCTGAATCGTTCATCTATTTAAAGTCAATCTCAACACAAATCTAAGGGCCCTGATAAATCACAGTTTAATAAAAAGAATAAGCCGTCCCAGTTCTAATCCAGGCCCAGTTCGTGGGAAATTAAAAAAAAAAAGAGAACAAAGAGAGGATTAATCTTGGTCCCAGTACATTAAGCCCAATAATAAATTAATAACAGAATATTAAAAACATAGAGTAAATAAATCATTTGAAAATGTTTCTAAACTCCAAATTAACTCAAATTTATTTCTAAATTTTTTTTCCCATAGTATTTTTCTGTATAAAAATATTCCAATTTTAAAAATATTATTATATAAAAATAATTTAAAAGCTAAAAATACTATATTGTATTTTCCTATTTAATTTAGCTTTAACTTATCATTTTAGATAATTATAAAATTCTAAAAATTCAAATAAAATCCTAAATCATAATTAGATATATTTTACTAATTTTTTAAGTGATTTTTCATAAAATAATAATAACAATAATAATATCCAATAAGAAATAATAGAATAAATTCTATTCTTTAGCTATTATAAAAATAAATAAATAAAAAGAATGAATCATAATGAAATTTATTAATAATAAAAAAAATATTATTTTTAATCTTTTTCATAAAAATAAAAATAAATAATGATAACAATAAATGATAAATATACCTTATTTTAGAATTAAAAATAAAATTACATAATAAAGCAAATTATATTCTTTTAATTAAAAATTTAAACTCAAATAAAAAAATATAATTATAATAGAATAAATCTTATCATTTTCAGTTCAAAAATATAGATAAAAATATTTCTAATATTTTGCAAATAAAATTCAATGAGGAAAATAATGATTGTAATGAAGAATATAATAAATTTCATTCTTTTAGCTATTATAAAAATTCTAAAATTCAAATAATAAAAATAATAATAAAACAAAAACTTATTCAAAAAGGGCTAAAACTCAAATAAAATCACAAAATTCATTTTCTATTATTGTTTTACAAATAATAAATAAAATAAAAAAGTAATAAAATCTTAAAATTCAATAAATGAAATAAAAATAAAATCCTACTTTAAAAGGGTTAGAATTCAAATAAAATTCATCTTCTATTATTATTTTTTTTACAAGTAATAAATAAAATAAAAGCCTAAAATTCAAATAAGATCATAAATAGAACAAAAACAATAATAATTCTTTTAGCTATTATAAATCCTAAAATCAAAAATAAAAATAGCTAACTCATCTTTTATTTTGTAAATAATTTTCTACAAAGATAAATAGAATTTAAAAATAATAAAAAATAAAATTCTATTACTCTAGCTATTATAAAAATCCTAAAAATTCAAATAAAATCATAAATAATAGCCAACTTATTTCCTATTATTTTTGTAAGTAACTTTCTACGAAAATAAATAGAATTCAAAAATAATAAAAATAAAATTATATTACTTTAGCTATTATAAAATTTCAAAAATCTAAATAAAAATTCTGAATAATAGCTAACTCATTTTCTATTATTTTTGTAAGTAATATTCTACAGAAATAAATAGAGTTTAAAAAAATAAAGATAAATCTACCCTTGTAATTGAGATAATAATGAAAATAATTATCTTAAAAATCAATAAAAATGTAATAATCTTTCTACACTTTAGAGGTGATTAAATATACTCACAAGGGGTAACATAGTGATCTTGCACAAGTAATGCAATATTCAGGACAATTAGTCGGGACAAGAACATCTTGACGCTCGTTGAAGAATGACCAAGACTGCGACATCAATACGAGGAAATATGTCGACTTTAAGAGAAAAGAACATTATGATGTCTAAAAGAAGTGACATCTTAATGACTCGGTGTCGTGAACAAGTAATTCATGACTAGTTGAGCTAGTAAGACTGAACTCATCTGTCGATAAGTTTGTCTTCTAGTTCATCTCCCGAGATTGTGAGATTGAATCGTTCTGTAGTTGATTCATCCATAAAACAGTGAATGTGAACCGTTCAGTAGTAGGTTCTTTCACTGACACACGCCTCAACGTCAAGCTGGCTTAGTGCTTCAGGTTTGACCTTGTGTGCAGTTGTGTTCCTAGGTTTATGGGTCCCCTTAGTGCCTGAAATCCATGATCTAGAAGATCAGAGAGAAGTATCAAGTGGGCCAAATCCGTCCTTCTCCTGATTCACGAACCTCAAGATCAACCGCCTTAGTGCTTCGAGTTGTATTTTGTGTGATTGGTTGTTGACTAGTTAAGATTGAACCGTTCAGTAGTAGGTTTATCTTCTAGATCAACTGAGGTCAAGTCGTTCAGTAGTAGACTCACCTCAAACCCCTCCGTAGAGATTAATCTGATCAGTAGTAAGGTTATCTATCGAGGTGGTAAAGACTGAACCGATCAGTAGTAGGTTCGTCTTTCACTGGATTAACTTTCTAGCGAATCCAAGGTGCTCTAATGATTCCCGATCATGAGGGCACACGATCACTTGACCATCATTTAACTATACTATTTGCTTCTCCCTTTTAAAGATCCAGAGGTGCCTCGAGGTTAACAGCCCAGGGTAATTAACGGTGGGGGCTTGCGCCCACCGGAATCTACAAGAACTCATAATCACTAAAAACCCCCTAAATGTGCATTCAAATTGGTCTAAACGGTAGAATTAACCGACGTTAAATAAATGCACGCTTAGGAGGGATCTCCGTGTCCTTTTTCCACATCCCATCGCCGACCACCCGTAAGGCGGTGCAGAGCGCGCGAAAAAGGGTCACACATAAGTATATACGTGGCTTGCCAGTGAATTAAGTTTATATATAATTTACTTTTTTTTGCAAGATGGTGGTAATTAAGCCCCAAATTTTATAAAATTTGTAATATATAATTCAAGTGTTTTGTGTTATTAGTATAGAATCAATTAGTTGTGTAGACTCTCTTAATTAAAAAAAATATATTTATATCTAGTACTAATTTTATTATAATAAAATTTATATTTTATTTAAATATAATTAATGTAAACTACACAATATATTGATTCAATCTAAATTTCTATCAATTGTAATGTCATGTCAAACGAATAACACATTATTAAAATTTTAAAAATGGGTAAATAATTTTTTTTGTTATATATATAATGTGTAGTGGGCTGAAAATTTTCTAAATCTATATTGATGAGCTGAAAATCTGATCTTTAAACGGTCATAACTTTTGATATAAAACTCTGATCAGGACGTTTAAATACAATATGAAAACCTCACAAAAAGATCTATTTACTAGCTCAATTGAAGGGCATGAGCCGAGTTTGCGCCCTTCAAGTATGAACTGAAGGGTATGAGCTGGGCTTGCGCTCTTCAATGCTGGTTAAACACGATCAACTGTTGAGCATGAAAAATACAATTTGAAGGGCGTGATCCCGAGTAGCGCCCTTCTCATGATCCTCAGTGAAAATAAATTTTGGACGTGACGTTTGATGAAAATATTATGGCGGTATATAAGGAGTAAAAAATGAAGCAGTAAATAAACATTTTGATTTATTGGGTTAATATTATAATAATTCTTGTATTTATGGGGTTCAAATATAAATTCTTTTAAGACAAATTCTTATGTGTCGTTAAATCTACCATATAAATATATGTAATTTGAGGAAATTTTCCCCATTCTATCCATGTAAATCCTCCAACGACCTGAAGATATAAAGAAATTTGGTTATGTTGTAGTTCATATATCTCAATAGCTTTTTCCAGTGTCGTCTTTTGGCTGCCAGGAACAAAAGAAATTGGCATTTGGAAAATTTTCTGTGAGCTTTGTCCTGTTATTCTTTGTGTACTATTGTTTTATCACAATTCAGCTTGTTATATTATTATTTTTTTTTATAAAAGCAGGCAAAATGAATACCCATGTAAGCTGTATTTTTTCATTTCTTCTCGATCAGAAACCCATACAAAGTTCATTATCTACAAACAAAGATCAAGTCGAGAGACTGGAAACGTAATCCCCCATGCATAAAAAACCGCAGTCCCAAATGACCTACAGAAATAAATTACATGCTAAAATAAAATAAAAAATGGTCATCACAAAATAAAATTGGAAGCATGAAATAAATGTAAGGTTTTCAATAATATGGAATTAGAAGTAGGAGAAGACGAATGATCAAATAAATACTTATTTTTAAATTTTATTCAGTATAAAAGTAAGAAAAACAGATTGGGCATATAGTGTCACACCCCATAAATATTAAAACGGATTAGGGGTGCTTAATCCCGCCACGTACGCACGACGAGACGTGCGTACGAAAGGCTAAGTGAATAAAAATAAAGTAAATCTCAGAATAAACAAAACAATAATAATATAAATATACATGACCATACAGTCCAGAATGAACAAAAAGAATACAACGTCTACATAGACGGGGCTAGCTCCATCGGAATGGGCAGCAATCTCTCAAATAAAAACCCAAAAAAAAAGAAATAAGACTCAAAAACCCGATGGATCCTATCCAACTACCCGACTCACATGCAAATGCGGCGAAACATCCCTGTCATCGCGTAGGACTGTCCCTAGTACTCGCTCCAAGAAAAATCCCGAACTTGAAATACCTGGATCCCACAACCACCGTGGAAACGTGAGTAATTTAAAAATTACTCAGTACAGATTTAGATCCAGCCTTAAGATTTGATCTTCTTTCCTAGACTGGACCCAAATACCTATACTGTACTTTAAATACACTATATTAAATATGTATAAATAATAATAATATTTTATGCACGTTTGAGAAAAAAGCACCTATATGGATGACATGAAATGACAAATAAACCCGAAGTGAAAAATCTGTGGAAATACTAATATATTATATAATAAATATATATAAGGTATGAGAATTAAAACACCCGTATAAATATAATCCCAGTTGCAGATCATCAGTTCATCCACAAGCGGGCACGTGATCGGGCCCTGGACTTGTGACTTACCTAAGCGGGCACGTATTCGGGCCCAACTTACAAACTTAGGATTTTCGAGTAAGCGGGCGCCAATGCCCTGAATACCCTGGGAAAATTCGGCCTCCCGGAGCGATAACGCCCTAGGAGAGTGACGGCTAAAAGCACGTACTCGGTATTCTGAATCTGATGATCCACCTCACATAATAATAATAATAATAATAATAATATGAGCAAAGGAGATTTACAAATTATGCTTTCAGTTGCCATATCGTCAAGGATATAACTACCCGTAAATTAACAAATCAGAAACAAATGAGAGCCTACACTGTACCAACCAAGGGTCAGAGGACCGCATCCCGTAAAGTAACAAAACAGAGTATATACAAATGTGAGCCTACACTGTACCCACTAGGGCCAGAGGACCGCATCCCGACTTTCTCTGTACCAACTACGGGCCAAAGGAGAAAGCCCTTCGGACAATACCAGGATCCTAAATAAGCCGGATAAATAAAATAATATAATATCTCGGAGTAGATTTCAATCTTGAATATGGCCGCCCACACTAAATACTTAAAGACATGGTATCCTGATCGCTCAAATTTGGATTAACATTCTTAATTATATTAAGAATAATAATAATATAATATTGATCAAAAATTAAACACTCTGACACAGCCAAACCCGCCAACTGACGGGGTCGGTGGATAACCCGACAGACAAAGATGCGTAGTGCATATACAGACCGGTGGGTCCCATGGGCCTATGGGTCACCGTACGTAACCACAACGGTTTGGTTATGCAAGACAACCTCGGATTGAGAATTACCCGGTCCGCCTCTCAGCACTCCCATGCATTTAATACATGATTAACTACCTGACTTAATTAATAATTAGTGATAGTAATAATATTTTCCAAATAATTATAATCTACAACTTGAATTATTTAATTCTATCTAATTCTATCTCGGGACTATTTCCCGAATCCTACTCCTACCCTATCTACATAAAATATGATATGATATGACATGCGAATGCGGGTATGTCTCGAATATGCTGGTCAATTTACGGGATGCAGATGACAAGTCAATTTTGGTCTCTAATCAAAGTTTGGTCAAAAGTACCGCATATCAGATTTATTTTAAAAATATTTTATTTTCGGATTGGGTTCCTAATTCTGAAGAAAGAAGATTAAATCCCAGGAAACCGTACTTGAGAGTGCTGGCGAGGATCGCGAAGTCGCTCTACTCCGGAGGTGTAACACCGGCCTCGGGGTCGGTGTCCGCGTACGTCTGGTCGGGAGTGACCTCGTACTGCGCGAGTGGATCCGAGTCGACTATATCACCTATTTAATTTAAATTAGGTGTTTATTAGTTTTAACTTGATTTACTTCATAATTAATAATTAAATTAGATTGATAATTTAATTAAACGTTTGTTCGGGTTTTATCGTTTTTTCTTGAAAAATTCGGCAGCATTTCTGCTGCATATATGCGGTGCCGGAAATATTAGTTTCTCACATATCGATCCGTTAAGTTGTGTTTATCGTTCTTGATCACGTTTATACGTTCATACTTTATTTTAAATTTTGAGTTTATGGATTTAATTATCAAATCATTTAATTTAAAATAGAGAAATTGATTAATATATAATATATAATATATCTAATATTTTATTCTAATATTCTTTTGTTTATTCAAAAATAAAGGGTTTAATTAATATATATTATTTTATATATATTCTTTATTTCTAATATTCTTTTAAATCTAAAAATAGGAAATTGATTAATATATATATATGTATATACATACTAATATATATTCATTATATCCTAATTATTATTCTTATTAATTTTACTTTTATTATTATGTATATATATATATTTAACATTATATTTTCATAAATTAAAAAAATAGTTTAAAATAAATTAAAAAGGAAAACTTAAAAGAAAAATTAAAAATAAAAAGAAGTAAACTAATTTGAGAAAATTATTATTGTTTTATTAATGTGTTAGTGTTTTAATGTTCGGGATCATACGCTGACTACCAAATCGTTGGTGCCAATGCAACGATATCCCGAATCGGGGGCAGTCAGGGAATATAATCATTTCCCGATCTTCAAGTTTACGTGATTAGTCCATGGATACCGCCGAACCTTTCGGGGCGGCTTCCAATTAAATAAACCCATTTTTAGTTTCAATCACTTTATTATCTTGAGACCTTTTAAATATTGGGTCTTATATTATTTTGCTAATCCTCATCATATTTAAGTTATTTAAGGCTCGTTTATTGGCCCAATATGATTTCATTGTAAATCTTGTTTCCATTTATATATATGGGCCCATATTCATTGTCCACCAACTTATCAAATTCAACATTCCAAGTTATAACTTAGCCCATATACCACTTTTAAATTTCTAAATCCATTATTCTCATATGGCCCACATAACTAACAAAGAGCAACGAGGTTATCTACCAACAAAAGCCCAAGTGATCAAGTAATTTCAAATGTGACAGAGAACAACCCAGCACCGAAAATAATTGACCCAGCTATAATTACAGAAAAGACAGACAGCCAACAACAGAACACAACATCCCTAAGACAGATCAAGTATCAGGGCACCAATTTAAGCAACAGGGTCATATGGAATCCAGGCAACAGATTAATACAGATCAAGCCATAACTCAACCAATTTAATTCAAACTTGCATCATAACAGTCAATTTCAGGCCAATTTGCACAAATGGGTATATCAACATCCCCAACCATAGCACAGATCAGAATACCAGAAATAACCTAGCAACCAGCATAGGGGGGGAAACCAGACAAGCGATTCAACCAGTACCAACAGGCCAAAAGAACATCCAATAAGGTTAATCCAAAGCAGAATTAGCATCCAATCACAGACAGGCCCATTACCAGAAAATAAAGGCAACTGGTACTAGTAGGGTCGGACAGAAATTAATAGGGGCGTTCACAAGGCCAAGTCCAGAAATTGTCATAGCTATCCGACCCTAACCTCACTGGTACCCAATGGTACCAGTGTACCAAGGGACAATAACCAAATTTTGCATCAACACACACAAAATAACACAGGATAGCAAAGAGGGGTATACAATAGCAGTGTATAGGCGATCAAACCGCCAAATCAACATAAACAAGTGATAAGCCTCACCAATCAGCCAAATACCAGAATCAGGCAGGGGAACAAGCTCCATTCCTGCGTCACTGGTACCTCTCGGTACCAGTGTACCAGGAACAGTGCGCACAAAAATAACCCAACAAGCAACCAAGCAACAACATTACCCACTGCGAAATCGATCAAGAAATCACATACAACTCTTCAACACCGAAAAGAAAAGGTTTATATTGTGTTTACCAGAATGAGACAGAGGGTACAACAAGCACAGACCAAGGTCAAAGCTGATCTCCTCCCCCCCGCTTCACAACGCCTCCGGCCTACGACCCTCCTCAAAAATTTCAAATTTCTCTTACAAGTATAGCACTGTTCTTGTTAAAAATTGAGTCTAAGTCACAACGCATGAGTTAATCCAAAGCCAAGAGGGGGAAAAAGGGGAGCCAGGGGCGCGTATTTAAAAGGGGAGGCGGGTACTGGGGATAGGAGGTGAGGTGACAGGGGGTTCCTTAGAAGGGGGCGACAAGACAAGAGGGGGTACGAGAGACGGCGAGATCTGGCCTCGCTAAGGGGGCCTCAGAGTAGGTCAGAGAGGGGCGGCATAGGGCATCGAGTGCCTCAGCAAGTGGAAAAGAGGGTGACAGAAGAGGAAACCACGGAAAGGAGAGTTTCGAGGAGAGGAAAGGCGAAACCAGAGAAATGAATGGCGGAGCCTTTGAGGGGTTTCTGGCGACGAAAGCAAAGAGGAGGGAGAGAGAGAGACCAAAAAGAGGTAATCGGGCGGCGAGTAGAAAAAGACCAGGAGGGAGAGAGAGAGAGAGAGAGAGAGACAGCCATTAAATGACATTAATTGAGAGAGAGAAGGTTGGGTAATGGGATCAAAGGTGGCTATCAACTGCGATTTTTGTGTGGTAACTCTACCTTTTCATGTATTATGGTTTGATGATTTTTAGATTAAAATTTAATTAGCATCATGATTTTCCTCTTTGTATGTCTTAACGGTCAGCGTTCGGGGGAAATTAAACTATGACTATTAACGTTAAGTTCTTGTTAATTGGCGCGTTAAATTAATTTTGTTATTGTATTTCATTCATTTCTTCGTTCCATCTTAATTGGGTTAACACCAATTAGGGTTAAATCATAAATCATTATAAATGTTCCGATTATATTTATTTAACAAACTTAATTCTTTAATTTAATTTAATTTATTTATAATCCGTAACATAAAATAATTAAATTAGATATTTATGGTTTAGTTTTATAAATTATTGCGTTACGTTAATTCTTAATTGAAATTAAGAATTTGTGATTTTTATTAATATTTTTATTTCTCATTTTTAAGTTCAGTAAATTTTAATAGTGGATTTTATATTGATCTTTGGGTTTTTGGTATTACTTTCTCAATCTTATTCGACTACTTATATTTCAAACTAGTTTAATTTATTATTTATTTACTTATTTATATATATATATTTCATTAACCATTAAGTTAAGTTATTCATTAAATTACGTATATCATTATAATTATTAACTTGATTATCATTATTTCTAAATTAAATTTTACGGTTTAACATATAGCTAGTCTATCAAGATCACGCTAACAATGAATGGATATCCAACACATTTCCTTTATTACAAAAATTATTAAACGATTCTCAAAATTGATGGATCGAAGGACACTCAATAAAAATTATTAAATGATTCTCAAAATTGATGGATCGAAGGACACTCAATAAAAATTATTAAATGATTCTCAACATACGGGCAGCCGGGCAGACGCGTGAAATTAGAAGAAGCGACGCTGAACTGCGGGGCCCAATCGTCAGGAATTCAAATGATGCTGACCCCAAGTCGCCAGCCGTTAACCACCCCAGTTCCGATCGATAATTCTCATGTGGCAACGCAGTATTATTTCTTGCAAATTTTCTTTACAATTCACATCAGCTATATAAAGGCAACCTCTCTACTTTGTTTTATTATTAAAGCGAATAAAATATTTGCTCCATTTTAGTCTTGAAGTTAAGAGTTCCGCCATTACTGTTCTTCAGCTCAGTTCTGAGCTATCTTGATAAATTCTTCCGAATTCTTGCCATTTCTTCCTCTTAGCACTCTCAAAACACGTTTAGAGTGTTATATCAAGTGAGAAAATAATGTCGGAGAGAATGGATTGGTTGAAGCTTCCAATTGATCTGATCTCCGAAATAACCAAGAAACTTCCCGACATCTGTGATTTCGCTCGAGCTCGTGCCGTTTGTAAGACCTGGGGCTCCATCCCTCTCTCCAGCGCTCCTCCCCAGTTTCCATGGGTTCTTGAATGGCAAAATCCCTTAATCCCTGTTCTTGAAAGAGATCAACGATTCTACTCTCTTTCCTCTGGTGAAACCGGTACGATCTCTTTTGAAGAATCTCACTGGGGCAAAAAAATTAGGGGACCCTACCGGGACTACCTTCCTCTTTTGGCTGAAAAAGGGGTTTCTCTTTTGAATCCCCTAACTAGAGCTGAGATAACTCTCCCTCCGATACCTATTGATTGCCACTGGCCAATCTGGATCAGTGCAAATCGAACGGCTAATGATGTTATGTTTGTCTTCCAAAACTTGTTTGACCCAGGAAAGAGAGGCATATGGGCTTACCATCATCCGGACAGTAATAAATGGGTTTTGGTGACGGGAATTTTTGTTAGTTGTTGTTACTGTCATGGAATGTTTTTCAGCACGCAGGTGGGTGAAGATACAAAAGTTTTTGATGTCGCTTCGAAAAAAATGTTGCATGAGATTCCACCACCTGAGAGTGAGATTGCCTCAGCGAATGGTCTGATTTCATCAGTTGCTTACATTGTTGAGTCATCTGAAGAGATTCTTAGGGTGTCTTTGTATATTGATCGGCACGACTACAAGGTTGAAGTATTTGTGTTTCATATCCATCTACTTGAATTTCAAGGAGGAAAAGAACGCCCTCGCTGGGTCAAGATTAATAGCATTGGTGACCAAATTATTTTCTTGGAGGAAATAAATGGTTTCTCTATTAGTGCCAAACCTTTTGCTGGATTTCGAGGCAATTGCATTTACTTTATACATGGTTGGTCTAACAAGATTCATAGGTATGATATTGAGACTGGTACGGTGGAAACAATGCCTTGTCCATTTGCGATGGGCTGTTGGTATATTCCTAGTTTACAGTAGCTTGTTTCTTCAAGACTGCAGTGATGTAAGTCTTTCCACCAGCAATTTCTTTAACACTCATTTAATGAACCATATATGTTTCTTGAATTTTGGTTTTAGTATATATTGTCCATACTTGCAAACTACTGAAAACTTTACATTCACCATATGCTTATGTTATTAACAGCTCAAGTATGTATTACGGTATCAGTGTTCAGAGTGATATTGTTTTTCTTTTGATCCTATTTTTCTTTTTGTGGATAACTGCTGGATCTGCTAGCCCGCAGATGTCGCCTGGTTCAATCCTTAATTATTGAAACTGAACTATAATATCAGCTAATAATTTGCTTTGGTCAAAATTATATGTTGGCATTGAGATTGCTATGTATATGCATTGATATGACCTTGTAATTCATATGTGAAGTAAAATTGTTTCTCTGAAATTGCATTGTTTGCTAATGGTGCTAAATGGCCCATCTTTTTCAAGGTGCAAGCGCTGAGATCTTGGCGCTGGAGCTGGTGGAAGAGAAGGAAAGGATAAGCCGAGTACCTACTTCCATGACTTTTATATTTGCTCAGTTTTGTACTCAAGAAATGAACTGTTATTCTTTGATATTTGTGTGTTGTTGTATTTGCTTTGTTTGACTGTTGCCGGGCTTGCTGTTTATTGTATGTTCAGTTGTTGGATAAACTTTGCATCCTTTCATTTGGTAATATTGGAACCAGTGGTATTATATGGAACTTCTGTGATATGTCATGTTTTTATGTCATGAACTTTGCTTGTATATGGTGCTTCCTGCAGAGCATTAACAACCATTGAGCTTTGCTACCAAAATAAATGACAATATGTAGATGTTTCTATTTTTTTTGTCATTTCTGAATGGGATATGCAACCAAAATTCATCGAAATCAATAATGCACACAGAGAATGCAAAGTAACTCTGTAAATGCACTTGACAAATTGTTTTTCTTGATGATTGATGCCTAAATATAGTTGGTGTATATGTGTACTGTAAATGCACTTGGAAATTTGAGTTACAGAATCTGTACCATTAGACAGTTTTGAATTCATTATTCATGAGGTCCACACACTGAAATGATGTACCTGAGGCATTTGCAAATCGCGGAAACAAACATAGAAATTGTCAAGCTGGCACACAAGCAAACAACAAATGGACATTTATCCGACTACAGAGGATATCATTTAAGAGATTCCATTTTTTGAGCAACAAATGGAAATTAAAAAGCCAAAACAAAAAAAGTTTAATTAAACTTATTTAAGATTTTAACTTCACTGAAATTGTACATGGAGGCATGTCCATGCTGCTACCTTCTGATCCTTGCAGTGGCAGAGCACAGTTGAAGAAAATCACATCAGTATTCAGTAGTTGCAATAGTTAGTGCGTGCTTTTGAAGTGAAGGCAGTTTCTGGGAGAGAGTTGAGTCAAGCTATCCTCCAAAATTCTTTCGAGTTATGCGTACATCTTTAGACTAAAAATGGTCCATTTTGTTTTACCCAAAAGTAAAATATGTGAATATCATTTTCATTCCATATAAACTGCATATGAACTGCATACAATCTCCATATCGAATAACGGTACCGAATCGCGTATCTGAAAAACACTTTCCTTTTCAAATTAGGTTTGTTATAAACTTGATGTAGATTTTAATGCTTATTACATTTACTTTAATACTATTAATTATGTAATTATCACGTAATGAGTATCACCACAGAAGCAAAGATAGTATAACATGCCACCTCTGATTTGAGTATTTTCGCTTTTTGTTTTGGACTTGGATTGCAAATATCTAAACCTCTCCAGATTCATTATATCGGACGAGTAATTAATGTTACATACAAATGAAACTGGACGCTATTCCAATGCATAAAATTTCCCTTAATTCTAAACATAAATCTTTATAACAAATATTAAGTGTTCTCAGCTAATGTGTCACGACACAGATCAGGGGAGAGAGCAATGTGGACTAGAAATCATATCTTCTATAGTACTATACAAAATACAGTTGTCAGTTTATTTGATCTAACAGTTCAAAATATTCAGCACGAATTTTGATGCTTCTCAATTACTATAGCAACTGCAGAAAAACAGTCCACTATACACTCTAAAGTGGTTGTCCACTCTAAAGGATGTGAACTCTGTGGACTATTGGGTTGAGTGCTCAAGAGGATGGATTCTTCAAGGAGCGGGTTATGGATTGGCCTCATAAGAGGGGCTTCGATGCCGGTATATCAATAGGGGTGCAATCGGAAAAGATATTATTCGACTGTATCCAGATTCATATCCGGATAATAGCGGATACGGATATTTGATAATGGATATTTTCGGTTACGAATATGGATACGAAAAACTTTTTATCGGATATGAATACTAATAAGGTTTTCAATTTGGAATAGGATACAGATACGCATACGGATAATTATCCGGATAGGGATATTTTTGAGATTCGGATATCCGGATAAAAGGTCCATTATATATTTTTAAATTGAGATTTTAATGTAGATTATAAATTCAACTAAATTTAAACATAATTTGGCATTTTATTTTATTTTTTATAGTTTTTTAATACGTCTTAACTAATATTTTAATTTTTATAGTTTTTTGGTGACTAATTTATAATGATAATTATCGATTAAATCACTAATAATATAATAATGATTAATATTTAATTTTGATAATAATATAATTTTATAATTAATGACGTATCATGAAAAATATTATGTTATTCTTTTTTAGTTATGTTAATGATATTTTAATTTAGTATCCGAAATATATTAATATTTGTATTCGTAATCGTGTATTATCCGATTCGTGTTCGTATCCGTTTAATATCTGATCCGCATTTGTATCCGGAACTATCCGTATTCGTATTCATATTCAAAAAATTAAAACAACTATGAATATGATTTTAACCGCTATCTGATCGTATCCGATCTGTTTGCACCCCTAGGTATGTAGTATCCATCCTCTATTAGAAAATTTAAATATATAAGCTAACATTTCAAATTTTAAAATTTAAATATTGAGTCGGGCTAATGACAAACAACAACAACAACAACAACAACAAAGCTTTTAATGCCAAATATTTTTCAATTAATTGAATCAGGCTAATGAACTCAATTAATTGAAAAATATTTTCAATCCGTATCTGACGTGCATATTAAAATCCAAATACTTATTTCAATAAATAAACATATGTTTTTTATGGAGGTTTTAAAAACAGTCAAAATTCCATCACCTACTTTAGTTTCACCACTCACATACCGCCATGGCGGGAGAGAGAGAGAGTATGTTCTAGCTAAATTATTTAGTACTTATAAGGGATCAGCCTGCTTTGACAGTTTAAAATAGAAAAAAATCCCTGCCAAAATGTAAGAAATTATAGGATGACGATGGGAGAGAGATAATAGAATGAATAGGGGTAATTTTCAGTGTAATGTTGTATAGAAGTATATATGTGGCTTGTCAGTGGATTAAGTATATATATAATTTACTTTTTTGCAAGACGGTTATAATTAAGTCCCAAATTTTATAAAAGTTCTAATATATAATTCAAGTGTTTTGTGTTATTAATATAGAATCAATCAGTCGTAGACTCTCTTAATTTAAAAAATATATTTATATTTAGTACTAATTTTATTATAATAAAATTTATATTTTATTTAAATATAATTAATGTCAAATGTACAATAAATTGATTCAATCGAAATTTCTATCAATTGTAATGTCACGTCAAACGAATAACACGTTATTAAAATTTTAAAAATAGGTAAATAACTTTTTATTTGTTATATATATAATGAATAGTGGGCTGAAGAACCTCTAAATTTGTGTTGATGAGCTGAAAATCTAATCTTTAAATGATCATAACTTTTGATATGAAATTTTGATCAGGACATTTAAATACAATATGGAAACCTCACAAAAAGATCTATCTACTAGCTCAATTGAAGGGCATGAGTCGGGTTTACGCCCTTCAAGTTTGAACTGTAGGACGTAAACTGGATTTGCGATCTTCAATGCTGGTTAAACGCGGTCAGCTGTCGGGCATGAAAAATACATTTTGAAATATATGCGCTGACAATCTTGCTATATTTACACAGAATAGAACAATTAAGAAGAAATTAAGCTCATATGTTGAATAATGGGACTGACCGACTGAGTAATCAAAGTAAATCCATGGATTCCGACAACGATAATAGACGGAAATAGAAATTTTCGTTTGTTAGTTTAGCAACGTTATTCTTGCACTGCCTTTATGTGTTTCATGTTCTAAGAGGAAAGACCATCTGCTTTTCTGACCATGTTGTAGCTGTATATCACGAAGAAGCGAGAGGAGCAGTGAGCAGAACAAGGAGCCCCTCGCCTTTTCTTTTCCTTTATTTTGGCTATCGCTACTGAACTGGAGAGGATACAAGAAGAAGAGCGCATTCAAATTTTCGCTGATCAAGCGAAGCACGAAATCTGTCGCGAATCAAACGGTCTGAAAATCGCGAAGCACATCAGGATTTGCTTTGCGAAGCACACTCTCCCGGCCGTGAATTGAAATAAGCCAAGGTTTCAGTGCAAATGTCAGAAGAAGGAATTGAACAGCGAATAAATACGGAAGAAGGAAGCGACGCTGAATGCGAGGCGGGCAGGGACAGTTAAAATACGGGCAGGCGGGCAGACGCGTGAAATTAGAAGAAGCGACGCTGAACTGCGGGGCCCAATCGTCAGGAATTCAAATGATGCTGACCCCAAGTCGCCAGCCGTTAACAACCCCAGTTCCGATCGATAATTCTCATGTGGCAACGCAGTATTATTTCTTGCAAATTTTCTTTACAATTCACATCAGCTATATAAAGGCAACCTCTCTACTTTGTTTTATTATTAAAGCGAATAAAATATTTGCTCCATTTTAGTCTTGAAGTTAAGAGTTCCGCCATTACTGTTCTTCAGCTCAGTTCTGAGCTATCTTGATAAATTCTTCCGAATTCTTGGCATTTCTTCCTCCTAGCACTCTCCAAACACGTTTAGAGTGTTATATCAAGTGAGAAAATAATGTCGGAGAGAATGGATTGGTTGAACCTTCCAATTGATCTGATCTCTGAAATAACCAAGAAACTTCCTGACATCTGTGATTTCGCTCGAGCTCGTGCCGTTTGTAAGACCTGGGGCTCCATCCCTCTCTATGGTACTCCTCCCCAACTTCCATGGCTTCTTGAGAGGCGAAATCCCTTAATCCCTGTTCTTGAAAGAGAGCAGCGATTCTACTCTCTTTCCTCTGGTGAAACCGGTACGATCTCCGTTGAAGAAACTCACTGGGGAAAAAAATTTAAGGGACCCTGCCGGGATTACCTTCCTCTTTTGGCTGAAGATGGGGTTTCTCTTTTAAATCCCCTAACTAGAGCTGAGATATCTTTCCCTCCTATACCTATTGGTTACCACTGGCCAATCTGGATCCGTGCAGATCGAACTGCTAATGAGGTTATGTGTGTCTTCCGAGACCTGTTTCAGCCAAAAGACAGAGGCATATGGGCTTACCTTCATCCACGCAGTAATGAATGGGTTTCGGTGAAGGGAATTTTTAGAAGTTGTTGTTACTGTAATGGAATGTTTTTCTGCACGGAGGAGGGCGAAGATACTAAAGTTTTTTATGTCAATTCCAAAAAATTGTTGCATGAGATTCCACCACCTGAGAGTGAGATTGCCTTACCAGACAGTCAGGTTTCAGTAATTGCTCACATTATTGAGTCGTCTGAAGAGATCCTTAGGGTGTCTTGGCATATTGATTGGCTCAATGACAAGGTTGAAGAATCTGTGTTTCATGTCCATCTACTTGATTTTCAAGTTGGAAAAGAACGCCCTCGCTGGATCAAGATTAATAGCATTGGTGACCGAATTATTTTCTTGGAGGAATCAAATGGTTTCTCTATTAGTGCCAAACCTTTTGCTGGATTTCGAGGCAATTGCATTTACTTTATACATCGTTGGTTGAGAAAGCCTCATAGGTATGACATTGAGACTGGTACAGTAGAAAAAATGCCTTGTCCATTTGCGAGGGCCAGTTGGTTTATTCCTAGTTTACAGTAGCTTGTTTCTTCAGGACCTGCAAGTGATGTAAGTCTTTCCAACAGCAATTTCTTTAACACTGTTTTAGTGAACCATATATGTTTCTTCAATATTTTGGTTTTTGTATATATATATATTGTCCACTCATACTTGCAAACTACTGAAAACTTTACATTCATCAATTCAGTGTGTGGACATCAAATGGTATTAACAGCTCAAGTCTAGATCTGTATTACAGTATCAGTGTGCAGAGTGATATTGTTTTTCTTTTGATCCTATTTTTTTTTTGTGGATAACTGCTGCATCTGCGAGCCAGCAAATGCCGCCTGGTTCCATTTTTAATTATTGAAAACTGAACTATAATATCAGCTAACAATCTGCTTTGGTCAAAATTATATGTTGGCATTGAGATTGCTATGTATATGCATTGATGTGACCTTGTTATTCATATGTGTAATTGTTTCAAGGTGCAAGCACTGGGATCTTGGCGCTGGAGCAGGTGGAAGAGAAGAGAAGGATCAGCTGAGTACCTACTTCCATGACGTCTTACAATTGTTCAGTTTAGTACTCAATTAATGAACTGTTATGCTTTTATATTTGTGTGTTGTTGTATGTGCTTTGTTTGACTGTTACCGGGCTTGCTGTTTATTGTGTTTTCAGTTGTTGGATAAACTTTGCATCCTTTCATGTGGTATTATATGGAACTTCTGTGATATGTCATGCTTTTATATCATGAACTTTGCCTGTATATGGTGCTTCCTGCAGGGCATTAACAACCATTGAGCTTTGCGTGGTTACGTTAGATAATTTTTTGCACCATATTTTATAACTATAATTAATTTACAATATAAAAGAATATATTTGTTGGTTGCGATGACTATCAAATGAAATGCGGCTTCAAATAAATAAAAACAAAAGTAGATGCACTTATGTACTAGAAATGTAATTTAGCAGATTTATTTTTGCATTAATTCCAATTAGTGCAATAATTCAAGGGAAAATATATGACAATATGTAGATGTGTCTATTTAGTTTTGATCATTTTTGAATGTGATATGCAACCAAAATTCATCGAAAACAATAATGTACACATAGAATGTAAAGTAACTCAAATTGTACATGGAGGCAAGTCCATGCTTCCATGTACCTTCTGATCCTTGTAGTAGCAGAGCACAATTGAAGAAAATCACATCAGTATTCAGTAGTAGCAATAGTTAGTGCGTGCTTATGAACTTGTATCATTAGGAGTCTTGATTCCTGATTTTTTTTTTTTTTTGCAAAAAAAAAAAGAAACGGTTAGTGCATATTTTTGCTATTTACACAAAAAAGAAAAATCTAAGCATTCCGAGTCCAAGACTTCTATGTGCTGGAAGATGAACAAACTGTTGACTGGGGAACTTTAGGATTTTGACTGTCATGTCATCGTTGGTTTCAAAATTATTTAAACATCCGTACAAAAAAGCTTTCCTGAACGAAGAACTAATTATATCACAACCTCCACAAACAATTCAAAGAAGACAAAACACTATTTAATTTGTCTCTTTTATCATATCTATAATTACAGTATATTGACTTGTCCTTCTCTCAATGACACTACTAACCAGCAGTGGTGCATGCAACTCATAAAAAAGTAAATCACGAGTGCCTAAATCATCCATACCCGTTGGGTGGCAGGTGGTTGGAGGGGGCAAGGGGGAAAGGGAGGATAAAACAGGGGGGTCGGCGAAGCATCAGATGGTGAGGGTGGGAAATCAGAGCTCGTCGCCATGGCTTGCACACAGCACAAACATTGGCATAGTTGGCGCTGGTGGCGATCTTTTGCGGGATAACGGTGATAAGCTCCGAGGGGAGATATGCCCAATCCAGTTCCATTCCAAGATCAATTGTACCGTGCGTTGCGGTGCAATATGCTTGCGAATTGCGATGGCATACAGATACTGGGTTCATTGTGCAGCACTTCAGCACCGAGCCTTTATTAGAAGGGGCAGGAGTAGGTCCAAAACCCATCGGACCTATCTCAGTTCAATCATAACTTTAATCCGTACAATCAAACAATGTATGAATTTCAAAGCAATTAAAAAAATTAAAGTACAAATCTTAAAAATATTTAACGGTGAATGGAGTCATCAAATAAAAAATGGGTTCGATGGGCTTTGAACCTACTCTAGCCCCTTATTAGAAACTAGGTATGCTATCTTGTTGGGCTGTTGGGCTTTTTATTTGTATTTGTTATTCGGCCTGTTAGGAAATTAGAGGAATGGACAGCGGTGTCGGATACGAAAACTGTTCTGAGCGTTGCATTGCTTTTTGCGAGTTAATTTGCTTTGAGGAGGAAAATAAGGAAATCAATTATGACCTTTCATCCTCTATGCATTTTTTCTTTTCATTTTACCAACTGGACTTGAGTTCAGATCTAACTAGAGAATATTTTCTTGAACCGAGAAAGTGAATATATTATCTCTTTTTTTCTCTGCCAAAAGCATCACGAATCTACTTTAACATTATAAAGTAAATAAGAAATGGACAAGTTTCACCCAATTATAAAATGTCTGAAATACAATTCTCATTCCAAATAAACTGCATATTGAAGTGCTCTATATCGAATAACATTATCAAATCACGTATCTCCGGAACATTTTCCTTTTAAAATCAGGTTTTGTTTGATGTTGTAAACTTGATGTAGATTTTAATCTTTGCTAAATTTATTTACATATTATTAATTATGTAATTATTACTATGAAGTAATGAGTATTGCGGCAGAAGCAGGGATAGTATAATACGCTACCTCCAGTTGTGACTGTTAGTATTTATTATTTGGTTTGGGACTTGGATTGCAAGTATCTAAACCTCCCAGATTCATTGTATGGGACGAGGAATTAAGTTACATACAAATGAAACTGAACGCTATTCCAATAAATAAAATTTCCCTTGATTCTATAAGAACGTATGAATTCTAATATTAACTCTTATAACAAATATTAAGTGCTCTCTGTTCACGTGCCTGCCGTGCAAATCCGACGCTTGTCAACCTCCTCACACGTGATAGGTTGTTCTTTGAGAACTTAGGAAGACTTGGTGTATTCTCCTATGCCCTGGCCACACTAAAATCGCCTCTTAAACTGATTAACTTTGAGGAACGTTTTGTGAAAATTCAAAATTAGTTTAGACCAGGTCTAGCTATTAATTTTCAGTCCTATATTTGTCAATGAGTTCTTCAATGAGAGAGGGTTGTGGATTGGCTTCGTAAGAGGGGCTTCGATGCCGGTATGTAGTATACATCCTGGCCTCCTTTATAATATGTTTCAATCATTCAATGTTTGGACTTTGGACTATTAAAATTTTAAGCTGTAAAATATTTTTTGACTTAATTATGAAAGCCCGCTAGTTAATACCGTATATGTCTTCTTTTATAAACCCACTAGTTATTATTATATTTGTTTCGTTCTCTTTTGAATCTCTTTCATAATTTTAGTACTAATGAGTGACATTTCCTTTGTTTCCTTTCTGAAAGAGCTATTTGTTTCCTTCTTCTTTTTTTTTTTACTTTTCTCTGTCAATCAAATATCGCTTATATCTAATCTCTCCTAATCTCTAAGGATGTGTATGGATGGTGTAGAATAGCACTGTTTTCGGGTTAGCAACTATTCAAATACAAAATTAAAATCGAAAATAGAAGTAGAACAGTGCTAATTCGCAAATCCATAGAAAACGTTGGGTTAGCAAATTAGTACCCATGAGGGCAATGAAAATAAAAAAATTATATTAGTATGAAGTAATATTAAATAAATATTGTTATGAAATAAAATACTAATAATAATTAATTATTTTAACTATTCTCCCCACTTTTCTTGAATTTCTATCCAAACAATATTTATTTTTATCATATTTTCCAAAATATCAGACCCCACACTATTTTCAATTACTAACCCAAACAATATTATTCTTATACTAATCCTTTTACCATCCAAACACACCCAATACTCAGTGTTTGTGTCTCTTGAGTCTTCAAGATCTGCTTTTCACTATTGCCTTCATGCTTTCGCTTAACACAACTCATAAGGAAGGACAAGGACACTCCTGCTTTTGACAATTTTCCTTCCGACCAACATTTTTGAGTAAGCATTCCTTGAGTCTTGAGTCCTTGACAACAAGTTATTAGTACGAAACATTTATGCTTCAGCCTATAGATTCAATAAATCGGAGACAGTCAATTCCCAACGCTAGATTTAGTACACAATAGAAAGAAACTTAAGAATATATAATAATTGATTATTACTCTGAAACTTATTGTTATTTTTATTCAGATAAATTAAATACTAAAATACACACTTGATGAACTAATTAAATTATGATAAGTATGAATTGTATCATGTATATATTTTTTAATTTTTCTATAGGTTTTTTAATATGAAGCGAAAAATAATAGAAAGCTTTTTTTAACCGGTTGAAGTTGGTACAAGCTCCCAGTTCGACAATGGATTGAGACTCAAACTGAGAGCTTGTACCAACTTCAACTGATTTAATATGTATGATTGGTAGGAAATCGCAGGGCTAAATTGAAATTAATAAAAATATAGATCTAGTCTTTATTTTAGAAAAAAAAATTATTATACATATAATATATTTCTTTTTTATATTATATTATTGATGTTATAATTTAAAATTTATTTAGTATTGTTGTCAATATAATTATTATTTAATATTTTTTATATTATACTTTTAATATGTTTTAATTATTCTTGAATTCCGTAATCCGGCCCTTTATAATCAAATTCTGACTCCGTCTCTAAATTATTTGTTACATGGTCTGAAGTTTCATGAATATAGTAGTTCAAAAACCGGTAATCGACTCGATTGATCTGGCAATTCAATCGATGGACCATTTGGATGTCAACCGATGGACCATTAATTCGAAAGAATAGCTGAAAAAAATAGTCTTGCTAACTTACAACACCAACATCAAATCTTTATCAAAAGAAGAAATTGATCTTAGCACCTTACTAAATTAGATATGGCAAGACTTAAGGTGTTGGTCAGAAATTTTACTTTTAAGTCGTATGAACTTTTGTGCAAAAGTCAAGGATCTTGATAAGTCCCCTCCTTGTAATATAATGTTATGATTAATTGATATAATAGCATATAATAGCCTCGTTTTGGATTAAGTGCTTTATTTCTGAATATTATGATTTGACCAAATAACAAAATCAATAAGGTACACTACAATTCCAACGCCATTTTTTTATCTCATAACAATCAAAAATTTCAAACATTAAAATAAAAAAAGCACTTCGCAAATACACTGGAACTATTAGTTTGACTATAGAGGTCTCAAGTAAACCTCACTTTTTAATATATTCAATATGAGCATTCTCTCTTAGCCATTCCAGCACCTTGGCACCCTCTAATACATCCTGGACCTGAATTTCAACGCAGAAAGTACCAGTTGTTATGCTAGTACCACAACTGAATAACAATGATAAAAAAATCCGAAAAGTTTGTCGAGTGGATTTGGTGTACAAGTATGTCACCACCAAATTTTGGTTCGACAATGCATACAATAGGTACCACAAATACCAGAAAAGTCTGACATTTTCACATCAAATAATTCTAAAAACCTTGTTTCAAAAACAAACATTACCTCCCCATAGGAATATATACTTAACAGAGTTTTTTAAGTTCGATAAAAGTTTGTTTTCAAACCTGCTGTTTGATCCGATCTTCATCATAGTCTCGGCTGTGCTTCTTAAACTCTGCTACTGTGTTCCCAACTTCTTTCACAAGCTCTTCTGTTAAGAGCTGTCAGAGTATGGCAGAAACTAATCTTGTTAGTATCAATAATTACTTTTGAACCAGGTATTAGTGAAACAACAGATGGCAAGGTTTTATGGTACCACAATGGTATAAGAACAGTGGCAAACAAATAACACAGTTGCGTTTTAAAATTCACGATCAGTAATAATAGTATGTGGGAATTGGAATTTATTCCAATTACCACTGACAGTACACAAGTATTACCAAATTCAACCCTACTCAAACTCAATTTCATATGAAATCCATATTTGGTCACTGAGTTTCAAATTATTCATTTTTAGTCACTGAATTTCAATATATATCCAGTTTTAGTCACTATGTTATTTTTTTTCGATTAAAATCATAACAATGCCGATACAACATTCTACATGGGATATGTAATATTGCCAATAAAAATTACAAAACTAAAAATGACTAAATGAGATAAAAAAATGTTTGTTTCTTATCACTAGGAATACAACTTTATGTACATGATTTGAATAATAAACTTTTATTATAGTATAACTGTAAAATATAGGGTCCATGTAGGATGCGATGTCAGTACAGTTAGATGTTGAATTAAAAAAATATGACAAAGATGACTAAAACTGAATACATGTTGAAATTCAGTGATTAAAAATGGATAATTTGAAATACAGTGACCAAATATGAATTTCATATGAAATTGAGTGACCTCTCCGAAAATTTACCCCTCAAACTTATAACAAACCAAAATATGAATCCCATGAAAATTAATGAGTCTGACCCCATATAAGCTATCATGGATCACAAATTGATAGAAACTTGGAATTACCTGCAAATTTTCACACTTGAAAATCTCACCAACTGCTAACATTTGTCTTGTTATGGCTGAAATATTCTCTTTTTCTTTTTCTAAGTATTCTCTTACTGATTCTTCACTTGAGAGGGATTGTAGTTGGTTCTCGTCTAGCCTCCTTTCTGCCTACTCAAATAATAAATAATAATATGGATAAATTAAAATATAATGACTCAGAAGAGAAACCTTTTATATGGTTATTAACTTATCTTACTTGTAACTGAAAAAGCTTATCAGCATATAATTGCCTGCCTTGTTCTTCAAATACAGACTGCGGTATATCAATCTCTACTATCTATGGAAAGAGATAAAAAAATAGTTAATCAATCAAGGATATGCAATGTCATATACATATTGCATAAAGACATCGCATATGGTTTGTATTTTATCAATTGAACTTTCATACTTTATGAGACGTGTGATCTGTAGAGGACTGGATTTGTATGACTAGAGACAAGGATACAAAAGTTCCAATCACACAAGGAACCCCGTTCAAATCTCAATTAAATCTCACTTGAACTCCTATTATTAACTCATGTCTCAATTGACCCTGAATTTTGCAGTTTATGCATCTGCTGTTTCCACTTATAGTAAGGACTTGAACAAAACAGGTACCACAATTTGATATGCACTTTACAGATCATAATATTCACATTATTGAGCTGACCTTTCCCAACCTATCCAAAATAGCATTGTCTGTTGCCTGATCAATGGCTGTCTTCTCAACCTCTTTACATCTTTGCAAAATTAGTTCCTTAACCTACGTTTCGATTAAGAGAAGAAGACAATTGATTAATAAATTAAAATAATCTGTGCATTGAAGTAAGAGAAAAGAAGAAAAGAAGAAAAGAAGAAACCTGTTCCAGTGTGGTACATCCAGGAAGTAGCTGTTCAGCAATGGAATCATCCAGGGGAGGCAAGTCTCTATAGAAGAGCTCTTTACACTCAACCTAAATCATAACAACAAACAACAAAGGCTTCAGTCATGAAATTGATGTACTTTTATAGAATTTTCAATTGTGTTGATTGAAAGGAAGAGAGCAGAGAGAGAAAGAGATTGAAAATGATGAATAGTTTTTCTATTCTAATTGATATTTGTGATTTACAAGTTGCTTTTATAAGCATGTCCTCAATGGCTAGTTAATTAATGTTACAATTAGCATAAATGGAGTTTTTTGAGTTGCTTTTTTTAAAAAAGATCAGCATCTCCTTACTCTAATTATTTTGGGACAATGATATAACTGCCCATGTCCTCAATGGCTAGCTAATCAACAACTTTTTCTTCCTTTTCTTTTTCTGCAGTATGGCTTTTTCAAATTTAAGGCCAGATAAATATTTGTGAGAGAGAGAGATAGTACTCACTGTGTATTTAACGGCGACACCTCTGAGACTCTCTTGCTCCCAAGATTGTGGAAATTCAAGAGTAAAGGATCTTGTTTCACCTTGTCGGATCCCAATTATTGAATCCAAGAACCCGGGAAGAAGGCTATTTGACTCTGCTGTGTCTAAGTGAAATCCTGAGAAAAATGAAGTAATAAGAAGCAGTTAACCTATTTCGGTTCATACTGTTCTCCTCCTTTTCTAAATGGGTTATTGTCTTACTGTTCTCCTTCTGACTATTAATTGACTAAATCATTCAAATTCATAGTTACTTCTATTTAGTTGTCAAAAAATTTCACAGTGAAGTAATATTTTTTTACTGGTAACAAAGAGAGTGGATCTGGGAAACTAGCAGCTTTGATTAAGCAACAGTGGTGATCCAACGTGTCCATCACTACATTACCAGGAATCAACTAACCTCAGGTGCATAAAAGCCAAAACTAAGCACTTTTAATTAATTAGTGAACCCAATCTGGCCAAATCTAACATCAATAAGGGACGTGAAACTAAGTCATGCCAACGGAAAACCATGAGGAGCCCAAATCAACAGTCTGACTAGTATCAATATTGTATCAGTTGCGCAAATCATTATCAGATATGGCTGAAATTGTGAAATAGAACCAAAACCAAATGCACTAAGAATGGAATTGCTTACCTTTTCTCTCAGAATTTGGAATTTTCTCACTTTTTGTTTCCCCGTCAGCAATACCCTCTCCACATATATCAAGCACAACAAGATCACCTGACTATATAATAATATGACAACAAAAAATTTGGATTAGTACATGAAAGCAAGACTATCCAAAAGAATAAAACAAATTCAAGCAGAAATTGTTAAGTATTAACTTAAATGATTAATGATGCAACCTGCAATCCTCTGTCAGTCACAATTCGAAGTGCACCCAGTGCTTTATGCCGGCGGTTAAATTCTATCTCAGATGCCTTTTCAGCATCAATTATGTCATCTATCTCCACAACAATCTTTAGATCCTTGTATTTGGTATCCAGTAACCATGTGACAGTTGGTACAACATCAACAACAACATCATACCTGGGTAAGGACTTTAGTGTCATAAAGCAGTTCTGTATGCAGTTTATATGTAAATCCAAACAAAGATGATAGATAAAACTGCAGACGCAATCTTCTTATATTTTCCCAGTTCTTTTATTAATATAAGGTCACGCTTGAACATACCTAAACACACTCTCAAGAGAGAAAGAATCACTCAAATCTTCAAACTTGCTTGTTATTTGAAGAGAGTCTTGTAAAGCACGTCCTTCTACCTAAACAAGAAAATCCAATTCTTAATACTTGCTAACTGCTAAGCATTAACCAAAATAACAAATAAAACTGAGGAAAGCAGATATGGTAATACATGCCTAATCAAACAAAATTTAACATTCTTCTTATTTTTTAGAATTCTATATATGCTATAGGCATGTAACAGCAGAAATAGTAATCTCTGCTTTAGCAATTAGAGAGGAACATTTACTGAGGACATTGCTTGAGGAAGGGTTTTCTTTAGAATAGACTCAATTGCAGCATTTCGTAAGTTCTCTTTCCCGACATAATTCACTATCAGATTTTCTGGAAGCCTCTGTCCAGGTCGAAATCCATGAACCTGACAAAACCATAACAACATATAACCACTCATTGATATCAATGAAATATATATATCTATAATGTTATACCAAGTGGTACCCGAGTTCTCGGTGTTGTTGTTGAACATTTACTGCTAGATTATATGTTTCACTTTGCGGGTGAATTCTCAAAGAAAAGATATTAAGCCCCCAATAATTAGGTATGTTAACTCAATTATACCAATAAAGATCACAAACATGTAGAATTTAGAGCACGACTCCAATTTATAAATAAAGATGGTGCTGCATAACAAATTTGTGTTTCCCAAGGAATAGGGGGCAAGAAAACACCTTTAGCTGCTTGGAAATCTCATCCAAGGTTGAATTATAACACTGTAAGCATACTCTTGGAGAAACCTCCACCTGCAATTTAAGCTGTAAAAAGATACACAAGTTAAAAAAGTCTCATTAATGACTTTATGCATTTTCAAAGGAAAGAAGGAGATTGAAGCAGCTGGGAGCCTGGGACTGCACAGGGAAGGGGAGCCCCCACAAGTGAACAAAATTTGTTTGTGGTCTGAAACACAAACTGTGCAGGCTCATGGGATTTTCTGTGGAGCTTTGCAAAGTTGTTTGCATGTTATAGGTTCAGCAGCCTTTTCCCCGAATTTTTCATCAAAATGTTTTAAATTATTAAAAAAACTCAATATTGAACAAAATTTATAGCTATATTGTCGCAAGGGGTTCAGGAGTTGAAAATTCAGAGACGTGGAACCGGAAAAAAAATAACTTGTAAGTTATATTATTCAAAATATTTTAATCTACTACATGTTTTAACAGTGATCTGTACAAGATAATAACAAGGATGAGAGATAAAACTCTTAAAAAATAAAGAAAAATTACAACATTTTTTACATGCAGGATTATATAGCATTAGCAATTTTGATGACGGGACGTATCACGTAACTTATTATATATTAGATACCAAGAAAATCCCTATTCATCCAAAACCAGGGTAAATTAAGGAACTAAAAAGCGAGAGAAAGATAATGTACTAACACATGAATTGGGCTGATCAGACTCTGTTACTCGAATTCCACTAGCCGGGAAGTACTCTTTCTCGGTTTTTGTGACCTCGAGAGCACTGGTGCGTACCGTGACACTTCTCAGGTTTCGCGAGAAGAGGAGGGGGGAAGAGGAGATGGAGATTGATCGGTGAGGAAGAGTGATGCTGCTGCGAGAAGAGGAGGGAGTTGGGATAGAGACATGGCGGATGGAGAGGAAAGAGCGGATGGAGAGCTCCATGTTCAATGGAGCGGTGGGGAAGAGGGAAAATGAGATGAGGCGAGGTGAAGTGATAAGTGGGTTGGATGGGATGCGATGGGATTGAAGGTTTTAAAATACATGTGGTTAGAGGTGGCAATCTGGCCGGCCGGGTCGGGTCGGGTTCGGGTTCGGGTTCGGGTCAGACGGGTCGGGTCGGTTTGATTTTTTAGAAGAAATCGGGTTGGGCCGGGTCGGGTTAGGGTCGGGTCGGGTCAATTTATATGTTGTGTTTTTTCAGATCGTTGATAGATTTCGATTGGATTAAAGGTCATTTGATCTCAGGTCGGGTCGGGTCGGGTCGGGTCGGGTCAGTTTGACTTTCTTAAAAAATTAGATCGGGTCGGGTTTAGGTCCGGACGGGTCGAGCGGGTTTCTCGGGTCGGGTCGGGTTCTGCCACCTCTACATGTGGTTGATCATCGTACAGTGTATATGCAACATATGAATGTATATACGGTTCAGTATACGAATTATATATACGAATATGTATTTTAATTTTTTTTATAATATTTGAATTGATCATTTATTTTTGAAGAATTTTAATATAAATTGAAAAATATAATAAAATATTAATATAATTTTGAATATTTTGCATGAAAAATATAATATAATTAATTTTATAATCTTAATACGATAAATATTTTAAAAAATAATATGTATTATTGAATATGCGAATGCATACTCTTATACATGCGATATAATACCGCATAAGTATAAGCGGACCGTATATGCGATCATGTGGCCGCATTTTAAAACAATGGATGGGAAGATGATAAGGAGAGCGCACGAGAAAACAGGTAAGGTAAGATATTATTTGCGTCTGGGAAACAACAAAATGTCAAAATTCATGATGTTTTGGTTCACCAGTCGAGCAAGGGAGAATCAGTGAAAGGCCAATATAAAATTTAAAAAATTAAAAAATATCACTCTAAAATTATAATAATTTAATTATAAACTCAATTAATTTTTAATTATGTCACTCTAATACGTTACATTTAGAGTATAACTGAGTTTACAATTAGTTTACAATGACATTTAGAATTATATTGCAGTCTATGTTCATGTTTGGTTGGAGAATAAAGTTAAAGATGCACAACTATTTATGTAAAGTTATGATGTCATAAATTATTTTTTTTGGTTGAGCAAATGAAAGAATAAAAAGAGCTTATGTCATTGCATTAAATAAAATATAATATATTATCGATAATTCAATAAAAATAAATGTTATGATGAGGAGGATAATGTCACAATATATTATCTTTAGATCTATCTCTACTGTGGCTGAGTACGGTACGGAACAATATGATTTGAGGACGGCACGATATGATTGTCGAGCACGGAACAGTACAGCATGGCACGGTTCTGGATCCGTACTTTAATCGTACCGTATTTAATTTTAAAAAAAAAATCAACACAGTACGACACACAACAGTACAGAATCTAGACACGACACGATACAACATGAAAGCACGATAAAAAATGAAAATACCGCATGACACGATACGAGTTCAGCATTTTATAATTTTAGCAACAAATCAAGGTTATGTTCCCAAACTTTAGCATCAATGTGATATTTTTGTCGTTCTGGTGTCCATAATAGCTTTTGAATCATGTTTTAGCATACCTAACATGGTTCTAACTAAGGGTTTAAAATGCGGATTTTAATATGTGTGTGGTTGACCATCGCATAACGCATATGCGACATACGGATGCATATGCAGTTCACTATGTGGATTATATATGTGGATATGTATTCTAAAAAAACTTATAATATTTGAATCAATCATTTATTTTTGAAGAATTTTAATGTAAAATAAGAAAATATAATAAGATATTAATATAATTTTTGAATATTTTGCATGAAAAATATAATATAATTAATTTTATATATTTAATATGATAAATATTTAAAAAAATAATACGCATTATTGAATATACGGATGCATACTCTTATGTATGCGGCATCACACCTTATAAGCATAAGCGGACCGCATATGCGGCCATGCGGCCACATTTTAAAATAATGGTTCTAACTGACAAAAGAACGAGATTGGATGAGAAAATATTTCAAGCTCTTGTTTGTTGAAGGATTGGGACGATGCAGAAAGTAGGCTTCAAAATAAGTCGCGAATGTACTCAATTGATTGAGAAGAAGTTATCACTGCATCAAGTTCTTACTCAAATGAAAGGATGTCAGAGATGAACTAGCACTGTGAGGAAGAAGGTTCATTTGCGAGATACTCAAATCCATATATGTACAACTATGAAGAATATGATTATACATTATTAAGACATATTTATCACGATTAAGTCATATTATATTGCATAAACACAATACGATTATACACGATATGATTAGATATGAGACGATTGAGCACGACACAGTAGGCACAACGTATAATATTCGTGTCGTGCCATAATTGTATTGTGCCAATATGGCATGTGGCACGATGTGTTTTAACATTGTACAATACGAATTTAGAATACTATTTGTAGATCATTTAGGTATAATTTGGCTTAACATAATTTTTTTGTCAAATGATCTTTTTACATTTTTTCCTACTTATTAACGAGAATGTAGAATTGTTAGAAAAAAAATATAGTTCATGGATTATTTGTGACTCGTTAGAATTGATTCAAATTTGGTTCGTTTGTTAAGCTCAAAAAGTTAATGATATAAGTTTGAGCTAGACTTGACTCAATTCACTCAATTTGATAGGCTCGTTTAGATTGTTAAACTACATATTTATTATTTATATTATTCTATTATGATTTTTTAGTATAATATATAAGTTATAATTTAATATATATGAAATTATTTTATGAAATATGTATATATTTACGTCATTCATTCTTTTGTTTTTTAAAATTTTAGTATAAAGTTTGCATAAAATATTATTAATTATTAAATGAGCTGTTAACGAATCAGTTCATCTCGCTCGTTAATTAATGAGTTAATCTCAATCCATCATTTTTGGCTCGTTAAGTTAATGAGCTGATCTCAAGTTTAGCCTAGTTCAGCTCGATGTGTCTCGTTTATAACCCTAGAAAACTGAGAAGGAGACTCACTAGTGAGTGCACGCACCACGCTCAATATCTCATCTTGCAAGTCGAAGTTCATTGAATTATTTTAGCATAACTTAGGTTTTGTACTTCTAGGATTTCCCCTTAAATAATAGGTTTTATGTTTTCTTACGTAGATTACGACCTAAATTTCTATTTTGAGTCATAATTCTCGATTTAACTGTTTAGCTTCAATCCTAAAATCTAAGGCAATATACAGTTGATTAAGATAATATATTAAATTGATGAACCAACAAATATATTATAATTTGGTTAAGTTTTGAACTAAAAATGGCACATTTTAATTTAGGTTTAGTTTTTATTTAAAATTGCATAAGTTCTTATTATCGTCGAAAGCTTTGTTTGTATTTTAGTAATAGAAGAAAACTCGAGAAAAGAAGAAATTTGGAGCTTAACTAGAGTAATTGGAGCAAAAGTAGATGAACAATACAAATCAGTCAGAATTACGGATTGAAAGGGTTGAACTACGAATTGTAAATTTATAATTCCAAGTTAACAGAGATTTTCTATGGACCAAAGTTGGCCATATGTGGACCTCAAATGTGTGTAACAAGGCTGCCAGAAAATTTCTACGAGTTGAAGGAAATAATTACATTCATAATTTCTCCTGCACCGTGATGGTTTTTTATTCTTGTCCTGATGATTTTGTCTATTTTATGTAGTTTTCTGATAAGATGGGGTCAATAATTAGATAAGAGATATTTTGGGCGTGTGAGAGAGAAAAGGAGATTTTCTTCCAGAATGAGAGAGAATGAGGCATAGGAAGAGATCAAATTGGGAATACTTTTATTTTTATTTTTCATCTTTTTTCTCAATTTTATTGACATGTATTTGTTATTTTATCTCATGAGAGAGTAAACTTTATCTAGGGTTAAACATGTAACTTAAAATTTATTGTAATTAATCATACTTATTTTGTTTCTTTGTTTTTAATTTCTGTGAATTATTTTTATGAACGAATATGAATTATGCTGAAATTAAATTATTATATTTATATTAGTAATCCGCTTAGAATTAGAAACTCTAAGTAATATAAGTTGATAAACTATAAACAACCCGTAGGTTAGTATATATTTTGAGAGAATTATTTAGGTTCTAACCAAAATTTAAATGATACTCAAACGCAAAAGCAGTTTCTAGTACTAGGTCAAGTATTTAACCGTGAAGTCTAAATTAAATATTAATTTTTTGAATTATTAGAATAATTACTTAGAAGTACTCAATTGTGAATAATAAGTCTTTAATAATCTAGAATTACTAGAATTTAATTAGCTTGAATTAATAGAACGAAGTACTTAATCGTGAATTTTGACTTGATTCAAGTATGATGTTGAACCCTAACCTGAAAATTAACATTAAATTGAATGGTAACCCTTACATAATTAAGAATAAATGTATTAACTAGTAAATTAATGCTTAAATTGATAGTCAAGCTGAAACCTAGATTCTCTTTTATTTTGATAAAACTCAGATTTTATGTCCAAATTACTTTATTTTAGAATTAATTTAGTTTTAAATCTGAACTAAAATTTACTATCTAACTTAGAAAAATTATCTAATATCAATAGTTTAAAATAGTCTTTGTGGACATGGTAGGTCATTCGCTTGCGACTGACCTTTTAAGGGTCGGCTCATCCTTAAGAAATTAGGCCCTTTGAGTATGACCATTGTCAAACTTGAGTCCTTACTCCACATGTTTATAGGCCTGTTAAGTTCTACCCTTGAAACATTCGGCCCAACCATTAAACATGATGCTTACCTTCTAATAGAATTTGCATGTGATAATGTGCATTATCGCGCTGCAAGTCAGAGAGAGCGTTGGATTTCATCTAGATGAGTGTAAAAAAAAATCAGGCCCCTATTGTTCACCAATTAGCATGCATACAGTGCGGTAACATGTATCAGGGGATCTTGACTCTTCTAGTAGGCGTATAAATAGATTAGGCACAGACATAAAATGGTTTTATCATATCCGCATATGTTACACTTTTTAGGATATAAATTTAAATATTGATACAGATTAAATATTCGACGGATATCCAGATATGGACAGGATATCAAATGGATATGAATATATTTCAGATATTAAATAAAATATTATATGCATCATTGAAAAAATTAATACTATCTTTTTGATAGAATCATTAATTTTAAAATTAAATATTAATTATAAAAAATAAATATTAATTATCATTATATTGGTTTAATGTATCAATAAATTATAAAAATATAAAACATGAGCACAAATTAGATATCAAAATTAATTAGATTTTTAATATACACTAAAAACTAATAATAAATATGTAATGAGAATTTTTCGGGTGTGTTTGGTAAAATCAGATATTATCTAATAATACTGAATATCTATACTATTATATAAAACAGCTAAGGATTGGAGAGTCTATTTTTTATCAATTCCTTCAAATATTTTTATATCTGAAAATAACATTGTTGCTTTTGATCTGATTAATTCTATTTAATATTAAAGGTTGTGATTGTTTTGAATTTAATAAAACCATTTTCAGTTGTATTACATTCATAAATGGTAATTTTTAAAATTTCATCCATTTTTGCTTGTCATCTCCTCAAAATTTTATTTATTACCTCTTGCCAAAAGTGACATTCTTTGCTATATTTACTTGTTTCTTCTGTCTCTTTTTCTCAAAACACACTCTTTTAATTATTTTTCAATTGTTATGGCTGACCTGGGATTCGTTCCATAAAGAGCGAAGGAAATAGTCGAGGTCAGACAATTGTTACTTGGCTGCAATAGTAGAGAGAGGAATTGACAAATGGAGTTTGTACTTTTCTAATTATGTTAGATATGGTATGACTTAAATCATAAGACTTGACAACATGTTAGTAAAGGTACCCCAAATAAGGAGATATAAAATAATAATATTTTATTCAGAACATATTCAATACTATAATATATTTCCTCTTAGTCTCCTCTTTTTTGTTTGTTTATGTTAGTCAAATTGAAGAGGACATCATAGCAATATGTAAATGAAGCATAAAATTGAGATTCATGTAGTAAGCTGTCAAAAAAATGATTTAGCCTCTATTATAATACACGTACTGGTTTGGTACACTAATTTTTTCAATCTATTTTTTTCTTACGATGATGTCATTATCGCTATACACAAAAATAGTTTGCAAGCATAGAAAAAATATAATTAATGACAAAAAGATAAAATATGCCAAAAAAATAGTATTTCTACAGTTATTCTATTCTAGTACATCCATTTTGATCAATTATTATAAGTTATACGGTCTCATAATTTTTTATTTCATTACAAGATGAATACTAAAATTTGCATTTGTACAATAATTTCATTTTTATTCCATTAATTCATTTGAAACTAAAATTTAACTTTTTTTCTGCGCTACTTGTTGTCAACTGTGTCGGCATACTCCTTTTATTTTAGTTGCCATTTTGCTTGTTTACTATTTATAGGGACAAAAGTATATATTTTTTTAGGAGAGGGGGTCATGCCCCCTTGGTTTTGTCAAATTATGTGTATTTTTTACAAAACTTTTATATTTGAACCCCTTATGACATTAAATATTTGTTTATCTTACTTAAAATTTATTTCTATTAACTTATCCCTAATTTTTATTTACAACTTTCCTTTTTAATTTCGTAGTTGAGAAAAAAATGAGAGAGAAAGAAAAAGGAGGTAAAAAACTATACTAATACGACCACTTGTTTACCCTCCAAATCAAAATGTAAAACTTTACTTTTTAATTTTTCTTCCATTTTTTTCTCTTTCATTCCTTTCTCTTATCTGATTTCTCTAGAGCACAACTTGCATTTTAAACTTTAAATCTTTCTTTTCTTTTCTTTTTTCTTTTATTTTTTTCAGAGTCAACTACTCAAAGCTGGGGCTGGTGTTGAAATCTGATTCTGAGTTAATTGATGGCAGGGACGAATGTAAAAATTTAATTATCGGGTTCAAATCCATTAACTAATCAGATACTAAATAAAAAAATTAATAATTTATCATACATTTTTCTCTAATAAAAAAATATCAAAAAAATATCTTTTATATATTAAAAAAATAAAAAATAAAACTCAAAATAATAAATAATTATGCCGATGAAGAAAATTTTCCTTTATGGAGTTCATATTTTAGAATTTTTACATAATTTTTTTACTATTCACGGTACTAAAAAAAATTTCTCAATAAAAATTGATCAGACAATCCAGAGGAGATCAAAAATTAATTCCAAAGGGGATAATATTCGCAAAATCATAACCTAAAAGCACTATTTTTAAAATCCAGGGGATCAATTATTTAAATCCGGCAGTTTTTTTAATTATAATTATTCAAATAATTCTAATTTCGCATTGCAAAAACGCCACTGACAATGACGTCTTTTTTTTTTTTACTTTTCAGTTTTTTCTTAAAAAAAAAACTGAAAGATGCCAGTGGGAATGATGTTTTTTTCCCACTAGCGTCGGGACCAACACCAAACAACGCAAACTCTAAGTTTAATAAAAATAAAAGACGTCATTCCCTGTAGCGTCTTTGCACAAACGCGTCAGTGAGATTAACACATTTACACAACGTCACTCCACTGATTCGTTTGTGCAAAGACGCTACTGAGAGTGGCGCGCTACCATTCGTATTCTTAAAATTTCAATTTTATCACTATTATTATTAAAATTAAGATTATTTGAATAATTATTATAAAAAAAACTGTAAATCCGCCCATGATTGATGGGCACTACATTCTGTTCTCTGAGATCCTCTTCTTCTTCCCTCGGGTAAAAAGGGATCTGAACTCCTCAAAGCTCAAACTAGACATCCTATCTTCATTTTCTCTCTCTCACTAAGATGGAACCTGCTTTGATTTTCGTTATTGAGAACGTCGCTTCAAATTCCATTGAAAGTCTGTACAATACCGCTATTTCCTTGGTGGATGATCATTTTTCATTGGGTAACAAATTCAAGGAGCAGCTAAAATCTCTCGATTCCCAACTTCCCAAGGTGAAAGCTGTCGTGCACGCGATCAACAACAGGGGTCTTGGATTGACAGATGATGCGAAATACCTCAAAGAATGGTCGTGGCAGTTCAAGGATGCTGTCGAGGCCGCAGAGGATTTGCTCGATGAAATGGCGTATAATAAGATCGAGAGCCAGTTGCTTTCCGAAGGTATTCCAGCAACTAGTGCTAGTAGCAACCCGTTTTCTGTTTGTAGAAAGAAAGTTGGTGAATGCTTGGCTAATTGTAGAATTTTTTCTGGTATAAAAAGAAAGTTTGATGAATATCTGAGTGAATATTTGGTTGATTCTCGATCTGTAAAGAAGGAAACTGCTGAGAGATTGAAGGAGGTTGTCAATCAATTACATAATGTTATTAGAGATATGCAGCCATTCCTTAATATGGGAAGGCCTAGCATAGATGCTAGGTGCCGGGAGCATGAGAATTTTCTGAATGCCCGTGAAGATGCTGGCATACAAACTGAGCGTGTGTTTGGGCGAGAAAAGGAAAAACAACAAATATTTGACTGGCTTATGAGAAGTGAAGATGAGAATCCTCGAATTAATGCTCAAAATAGCATTTCAGCATATACAATTGTTGGAGTAGGTGGAATGGGAAAGTCTACCCTTGCCCGGTTAGTGAAAAATGATTCAAGAATAAAGAGTCAATTCGATCTAATTTTGTGGGTTTGTGTTTCTACCAGATTTGATGTTTTGAAAATTACGAAAGACATCATACAAGAAGTAAATATAGAGCAAACTTTACCTCAAAGTCTAAATGCACTTCAAGAAACTCTTAAAGGCCAGTTGCTGTTGAAAAGTTTTTTTCTGGTACTAGATGATGTCTGGAATGTGGATAATAGGCTTCAATGGGACAAACTGATGGCCCCATTGAAATTTGCCAAAAAAGGGAGTAAACTTTTAGTCACCACCAGAATGAACTCCGTAGCAGAAACAATTGCTAATGTAACTGAAACGAAAAAGGAAGTTTTAATATTGGAGGGGTTAGAATATAAGGATTATCTTCAGCTTTTCAATCGTCATGCTTTTGCTGGCTATAATCTAGACGATCATAGAGATTTGAAGTTAATTGGAGAAGAAATAGCAGAGAAACTAGGAGGTTGCCCTTTAGGGGCAAAGATTTTGGGCGAACAACTAAACCAAAATTTTCACGAGAATTACTGGGATAGTATTCTAAAGGAGCAGATAAAAATAAATGCTGATACAAAAGAAAATGGGTTTAAAGCGATTTTAAGATTAAGCTATCAAAAGCTCGATGCTAGTTTGCAAAAATGCTTCAGATTTTGTAGCATATTTCCAAAAGATTTTATATTCGAAAGGGATGAATTGATCTATATGTGGATTGGATCGGGCATAATTGTGGAAAAGAATCGACATTTAGAAAGCACTGGTCGTGAGTACATTGATAGTCTTGAAAGACAATCTTTTTTTAAAAAAACAGATGCTTCCACTTCATGTTATGTCATGCATGACGTTTTGCATGATGTGGCACGATCTGTGTCAGTCGAAGAATGCATAAGCATTGAAGATGGCCCACTCAATGCAGACTTCCCTAAAACAATTCGCCACTTGTACATATCTGTTGAAATAAAATATAACCATTTGTTCTATGGAATTGCACAATTAAAGAAATTGCGCACCCTTATTATAGCTTTCAAGGGTGATGATCCTCTGAGAAATCATGTGGTTTTGCTCAGTATAATTTTGACTGAGTTAAACAGCTTACGGTTGCTCAGTATAACAGCAACTTTCTCCTGTGAGTTGCCAGATGTAGTAGGTAGCTTAATACACCTTCATTATTTATCTATTCATCAAACTTCAAATGTTTCAGTACTACAGTGGTTTCCTGAAACAGTGTACAAGCTCTATAACCTACAAATATTGAGATTTTCAGGCGGGTCAGGTGGAGATTATGCGAGGGTAAATATCAAGGGCCTGACCAACTTGATTAACTTGCAGCACCTGGAAATTCCGAGAGCCATAAAAGACAGGATTCCTTGCATCAGTAAACTAGAACATCTCCAGGGTTTAGTAAATTTCCATGTTAGAAAAGATGAGAACAAGGTAACTGAACTGAAGAAATTAACTGGTATCTCCAGACTTTGCATATTCAGTCTTGAGAAAGCAGGGAGTTTTCAAGAAGCCAAAGAAGTAAATTTAGTCAAGAAAGAAAATCTTAGGTCTTTGAAATTAATTTGGTCAGTTGACCCGAACAGAGACCCAAATAATGATAAGCGTGTAGCTGATGAACTGTGTCCCCCAACAAGACTTAGAGAGCTAACTATGAAGGGGTATAACGGTAATTCTCCACGTTGGGTAACAATCTTTTCTGCGAAAAGGTACTTCCTGACGTCCATTTCAATAATTCAATGTCCCAATTGGAGTGAGCTACCAGATCTCAAGCTACTTCCAATACTCCAATTTCTTCAAATCAAAGATGTCGGTTTAGTTTACATTCCCAAAATATTTGAGGCTGGTAGTTTAAACCAGGAAGACTCATCATCATCATCTCTTGAGAAATTTGAGATGAAATATTGTACAAAACTAAAAGACTTACAACCAAATGGGTTCAAGAACATAAACTCCCTCAAATCACTGTGCATTGGTGAGTGTCCCAATCTGACCATAACTGAAGCTAACAGTGAGTGTTTACCCACAACATTGGAGAACCTGTCAATTGGGTCCTGTACAAACCTTGAAATTCCATTTTTGACATCATTCAAACATCTAATCTCTCTCAAAAACTTGAGTTTGGAAAATTGTACAACTATAACTGCCCTTCCAGATTCATATGTTTTTTCAAAGCTCGCATCACTGACGAGCTTAAAGATCAAGAAATGCGTACCTCTAGAATCATTGGGAGGACTAGAAGCACTTCCCTCGATACATTCCTTGACAATTTTTGGTTGTGATAAACTGGTTGAGAGCTCATTGTCTCAACTCAATCCCTTGACAAATTTTGGTACCGACTGTGGAGGTGCAAGGAACAGAAACTCAACTTGGAAGCTTAAATTTTTGCACATTGACAAAGAACCTCTCCTGTCCATAGAGCCTCTAAGGAATTTAATAGCAGTGGAAGAGATTAAAATTGGAGATGCCTCAGATGTGAACACTTTCCAGGCTCTGGTAGCGAGCATGAGAAACCTCCCTCTCTGAAGACATTGTACATCTGCAATGCAGCTCAGGTTGATTCCCTTCCAAATTTCCCAGCTTCACTATATAGTCTTCACATATGTGGTTGCAATGCTGCTCTTCTTCGCCAGCACCAAAATGGTGCAGCGTCTAATATCAGGTCCGATGTTATTCAGGAGGACCAATGTAGGGACCATCAATTATTTATGAGTGATCTCGAATTTGATCGGAGCGATTTGGTCTAGTGATGGTGAGCAAGGTACAGCGATATAAGAAAAGAAAGTTTGGAGATGAAGTGCTAGAATTGTTTCTTTGCTAATGCATTTGATATTGTATTCTATTAACTTCTTTCATTGCCTGCATTTTTTTTTTTTTTGCTTTTACACGATGTTATTTTTTTGCATGCTGTTGCATAATATCGAAATGTTTGGTTGTTTTATTTGTTTTTGCTATGGACAGCTCATAAAACTGTTCATATACAGGCATATACAAATTTATTTATTTTATCAGGAATTATGATTAGAATTTTATCCGAAGCTTCTAGTGCAAGTTCGGATTAGTTAGTGGAACAGTTATTCACCACTCGCCATGTCCCATGTGTATTAATATATGTGTAGCCTGCATGTTCAATTCAAATATGAAAAATGATTGGATGCTTTCAATAATATTATGCCCCTATTGTCCCTACCATTTGCCCCTAAAATGCTAAATTGTGTAAGAGGTGACGGGTGAAATGGACAGGCACTGTATCAGTGTCCTTCAAATATATATGGGTTATATTATTTGAACATTTTCATAAATAATGGCTATGTGGCAATCAAGAATTGTTTTTAAAATAGCTTGTGTGCATCTAATATTTCCCCACACTTGTTGTAAAGGAACAAGAAGTGAGAATCTAACAAATATTTCTTTTTTTATTAAATATTAATTAATTTATAATTAATGTTAATTAGTGTATAATTAAGGTATATTTAAGCTTCAATTAGTATGAAATTACAAAATTACTTCAAAAAAACACAATTAATCGGGTCGGGTCGGGTTGACTCGAACCCAACCCGACCCAATTCGGATCAAAAAAATTAGACTCATACCCGACCCATTTATCTTCGGGTCATGTCGTGTCGGATCAGGTTCGGGTCGGGTTAATAATTAATGCCCCTAGTTAGATTCTTAAATAAAATTAAAAGATACTTTTGGTAAATGTTTTCATGCAGGTCGGCTATCAAGAGCATATATATCTATACTATTATATAAAGCATCTAAGAATTGGAGGGTCTATTTTTTGTCATGGTAATTTTTTATTATACTCATTTTATCCCTCAATTAGACGGATAATATTTATTTTTGGTTGATCGAACGTATGTGATCGCGTCCATTGATCCCTCTTTCTCTCCATTTCTTTCCCTTATATACTATTATTTCCATAATTTTTTTTTATTTAACAACTTTTGTACCTATCTTTGAGTAGTGTCCTTAGCAGCGTCTCCATGTAAGTTGATCTTCTTAGTTCCAATGTCTTATCAAGCCATGATATATTTTCTGAACATACCATGAGTTGAGTCTGAAAGACACCAATTGTGTTGTCCCTCCATAGTACGATATGTTATTTGAGCAGTTTTATTTTTTGGGCCAGCTATTGTGGGTTTTGAGCAGTTGGGTCACTGTTCCATTGAGTAGTGACTAAGTCCTTGAAAGCTTTAATTTTGAGCCAGTAGTTTCCAAAATAAAATATATTCGACATGGCATAGTATGTTGAGCATTGGCATAACAATGGATAATGATTCGAGTTAGGGTTTGGTAGGACCAGTTGGAAGGCATTAGGGAATTTGGTTGTCCATGTTGGGGTAATTAGAAAATGATCAAGTCTCACAAAGGTTGGATTATCTCTTTCGTTGCTTCAGGTGATGTTTCTTGATCCAAATTTATGAGGTATAGTTGATGTATAGTGTCTTTAAATTGTGTTGTCACTTGTGATTGTCCTCTTGAATTTAATCTATCATGCGATGATAAAGTTAGGTTGAAATCTCCGCACAACATCCATAGTGTATTATGGGATGATTTAGCATGTATTAGTTCATCTAGGAAGGGTGTGCGGTTACTGTCCGTTGAAGGCCCATAAGCTCTTGTGATCTTGATTTCAGAGTTATCTAGGTTGAGTATGAGGTCAACTGTGGCCGAGTGTGATGATGTTGAGGATGCTACGAGCTTGAAGTATTTAGTTTTTCATGTTAATAATATCCCTCCAACTGTGTTTATGACATCTACAACAACAAAGTATGTGAATTGGCCCCTACAATTTGAGTTAGCAGCCTTCATCCATTTGTAAGAGTTTAGTCTTTGGGGACATATTATATCAAGCTTGTGCATTACAATGGCTCTACGAATCATCCTTTTTTTTGCTGACATTTAGACCCATTAAATTACAAGATATGAAATTGAATTTTCTAACCATTCAATATAGAAATATTATAACCCGTAAGATAAGAGGTAGAATATATGATTCATGATTGTAGGGTTTTGGAATGCCCAAATCTCATTAATGCTCAAGCTGCGGAAAGACCGTAGAACAAAAATTTTACTTCTACTTAAGTTAGGAATTAAAGTATGTCGGATAATTACCGAGAGATACAGACATTTAATCCTTTACAAAAGACGGTAAAATATTATTTTACTTCTAACTTAAGCTTAGGGTTAAAATGATATGTCGGATGATTATCGAGAGATACACGCCTCTTTAAACCTTTATTGATCTACTCCATGATTGATTTCTAAAATATTAATCTACTTAACAATTAAATAGATTAATATAAGATGTTATACCTCGCTTCCAAATTTTAATTGGAATGAAAATCGGCTTGTCTCGGAGCACCAAACATCTGATGCCTCTATAGGTTATCCACCAGGACTAACCAGAGAGCGGCTTATTTCTTTTGCCAGAAATACCGTAAACCACGGTTTCTCGCAAAAACACTATTCACCTGAGAAAAAGATGAAATAGTATTATTCACGACTCGCAGTAATTCTGTTTCACAATTGTGCAGAAATACCGTAACTTTCGTAAAAACACTATTCACCGATCCCGTGAATTCTGAAACACCGTATATCGAGAGAGAAAGTATAACTGATTTTGATGTAACTTTCTCTCTCACCCTACCCCTCTATTTATAGAAAATATGAGATTGACAAATTACCAAAATACCCTCATGAATAGTAGGGAGGTTCCAATGTGAAAAGACCAAAATACCCTTAAAGTTCATCCAATTTACCAAAACGCCATTGGGGTTTTTGGCCAAATTATCGAAATACCCTTGGGTTTTTGGCCAAATTACCAAAATACCCTTGGAGGTCGGCATGGGATTTTCGTATTTTGGGCTTTTTCAATTTTGGGCTTTTTTGGCCTTTTCTGATTTTGGGATTTATATTATTAATTAAGGCTTTAATTATAAATGGGCTTTGACCCATAATTCAAATCCATAATTAACATTTAAAATCCAAATTAAATATATATAATTGTCATCTACAATTATATTTTTCTCGGTTGTTGTTTCGGCGAATTTATACGACGTGTCCAACACGTTATAAATTCAATCGATTTTTGCTTCTTGTCATCTCTATGACAAATATAATTATATCATATATAATTAATTATAACCATCTTATTATTAATTATAAACAATTTATAATTAATCAATAAGATTCTCCGATTAACTATACGGTATGACCGACGGGATCTGTGTTATGTTGGTAAATAGAGTTAAAGCTGTTTTAACTTCTATAATCATAGGAGGCATCTGGCAGAATGCACTATGACCATCAAATTACACAGATGATGATGTACTGTACAATATCATGATATAGTAAACTATTTACTTGTATTTAATTCTTTTGTCTCATAGCTATCAGATCAGTTTCAAGGTAGGTATGTGTCATCCTTGTAAACTTAATCTTGTAAATATACTGCTAGCAGATAATATTACTCTATCAAGGGGCCCAGTGATGCTATAACTCGTATAGAAATATGAGGGACAATAGTACTTTTAGCAAACCATCTCTTCCTCCGCATAAGTTATGTATACCGAAAAGCTACCTTTATAGCCACATTTTACGGATAACGTTTGGTAGAAATCACACACATACATATCTTATGTAGGAAAGATGAATACCACATACTTTAGAATTTAATACTGAACGAAAACATTAATGACACGAACACAATTCCATTTAATGTTTCATTTGGGGTCTATCAAATACGATGTTCCTAAAATATCTATGTGATTAAAATGACAACTCTTTGTCTATGGTCTGTAAAACTTGACCATCATTTTAAGAGTATATTCTATATTATGAAGTTTCACAATTCCAGTCATGAACTCAGAATGATTCATAAATTAATAATACTCGAGGAAACAAAATATCGTTTAAATATCCAATTCATGAACAAAGCTTTATATAACCAATTTATCGTATTATTGACTTCAAGATTATTACAAACTAACAATGATAAGATATAAAAAATTATTGGCATGTATACATCGTCTTGCCACATCCTAATCAAAAGTGCTTTCTTAGGTTTAACCCTAGGATTCTCATTGAAAATGTCACTAAAAGAAAAAAAAATTGCTAATCTTGAAGCTAAACAACATAAGAGGTGGTACCGGTGGAGTCAAAATCTTAGAGGTGGGAGGTGGGACACAACCTAGAGCTGGAAGCTGCCCATGGCTTGGGCAGACACTAAACAATGAACCATTGTGATTGTGGAGTCTGTGGAGATAGTCGGTTAGGCCTCTTGTTGGAAGGCGGCTTCTATCATGGCAGTTATCTCGTCAGTTACTTGAAGGCATGATCCATGTAGAGCTGTAAAGGCTTAGGTGAGTGTTACTGATGAGACTTGATCATATGGGATGAAGGTGGGTCCTTGGTGCTTGGTACCCTGACGTTTCTTCATATTCTTTGGGGGCTTGTGCGATCAAAGGTCGAGAGGTAGCCTTGAGGCGAGGGCTGTGATGCAGTGCAGGGGTAGTAAGTCGTTGATGTTGTTGTCGTTATGGGAGCTATTGGCGGGATCTTTGATTGTTTGAAGCTGGGCGGGTTCTGGCTAGGCCTGAGTGTAAGGCCTATTTTCTAGAAGTCTGGGAGAAGGTTGGCTGAAGAGATTTGTGGAGCTTAATATGGGCCCGTAGGTTATAGATGAGTTGGAAGATGTGCGATGGGCTTCTGTTGAGCCTTGTGCATGCCCCTTGGTTAGAGACAAAGGGTGAGGCATATGTGGCTTCAAAGGTGAAGCTGCTTGGTGTCGAATTTGAAGAAGCAGTGACAAGACTTACAGAAGAAGGGACTCATACTTTGAGGTGGGTGTGGGAAAAGATAGTAGTAGTCGGGTTGGATCGGTAACGGCTTGGAGAGATTATATAGGGTGACAAACAACTGAGAGCCGTTGTGGTGAAGGTACGTCACTATCAAGAGTGATTTATGGCTTGGTGGTATCTTCTGTGGCGCATTTGCTTTTATGATTCTTGTCTTGGGTTTTCAAATTCCTATTATTTTGCAGCAATGATCGGTTTTGGTCGCCATTATTATTACCGTGGGTGACTAGGGTGGTGAGATAATGTGAGAGGAGGATCCAGAGTCATTCGGTCCTTCAACTGATGAGGAATCATGGTGCACTTGAGGGAGTCTGTGGCGTTGATTTCTTAGAGGTGGTGGGGGTTCATCGTTGCTGGAGTCAAAGTGTCAAATCATGAAATTTAATTAAGCAATAATAATAATTAAGAGGATAATTAGAATAATTTAGCACAAATTAACAAATAACATAATCAACAGTTAAAAGAATATATATATATATATATATATATATATATATATAAATAAAACTAACATTTGATAATAATAATTTTTCTTATTAATGATGACTTAGGTAAATTAGTAGATGAAAATTTAATACCAAATAATCCAATAAAATCAATTAATTAAGTTGGATAACAATATGAGAAAATACGTATGACTAAAATTAGAGGGTTAACGAATGTAGAATTTAAATTTTTATAACAAAACCCAAAGATAGAATTGAACCGCTATTAAAATATAATAACTTAAAACTTAATAGATGAAATTAAACGAAATGCCAGATATAAATCTGAAACGTTAATATTTGAGATTTAAGACTTAAATAATAATAATAATGATTAAAGTAGCAATCATAAATCTTAATTTCAATTAAGATTTAATACAACGCAGAAATTAAATACAGATAAATTATTTTAAGACTTATAAGAAATAAATACAGATAAAGGTGTATTTATTTACGACTTTATTTAAGGAACAAATAAATAAACGCTTAAAATAAATTAAATTAAAGAATTTAATTTATTAAATAAATACGATCGAAATATTAATAACAGGTTATGGATTTAACCTATTTTGTTTTAACAAAAAAATAAATGGTCTACAATAACAAAATATTCATATTTGACTAAATTTAATAATCAGAAATGAATAAAAATCTTATTTGCCACACCAAAGGCCATAAAATCTCGGCCATAGAAAATCTCATCTCTCCCATCACCTCCCATTAATTAACCTTCCCTCTCTCTCTCTCTCCCATTAATTACCCTACTCTCTCTCTCTCTCCCCCCGTCCCGTCTCTTCTTTCTCCGTCCCTTATTCCCCTGGCGACACAACACCGAAGGGGGCATTCCCTCATTTCTTTCTCTGCTAACTCGAGAAGCCACCTCGTCGGCCTGGTTACAGCCCCTTTGCTAAGCTAATCGAGCCCCCTCCTTGTGACCTTGCCGCCTTGAGTAAGGCCTAAGTCGACCTCTCTAGCACCGTAGCCACTCAATGGTGTCGACCCCTCTTCTCGACGAGCAACCTTTGCTCGAGTCGAGCCTTTCAACCTACTTGATGCCCTTCTCGTTGACCACTGAACCAAGCACAACCCTTATCACTTTTTGCTGCCTTATGCCTTTTTTGGTAACACCTTTCCTCTTACTCCTCCGGCCGTGTGGGCCATGTGCCGAGCTGAGCTCGTGCTTTGCATTTGCTTGTGCGGTTTAGTCTGTTTGTTGCCCTTTTTGCTTGAGAGATTGTTACTGATTGTTATCCTGATGTTTGGTTTGTGTTGGTTGATGCTTGTTGATCTGAACTGTTATATCAGTAAACCCCTTTGTCATTTCGGTTGCTGGTGTCATTTTTGTGTTACGGTACCAGACCGATACTAAAATATTCTTACCTTCTGTGCTTTGGTGCACTGGTACCACTCGGTACCAGTGAAGCGAGGCCATTGCCCCCGTGCCCAGATCTTTCCAGACATTGTTGGTTGGTATGAGTGGTGTCGGCCTTACCTTTCTGCTTGCTGGTTCCTGGTTCCTGCCCCTTTTTACTTGTTATTGTGATGAGATTTCCTAGCTTTTGAATTTCTAGTTAGTTGTGGCGCTGCCGTATTGGGTTGCTTGTGTTGATTAAGATACCTTGTTTGTCTCCCCTGGTACACTATTACCATCTGGTACAGTGACGCGGGGGAAACTAACATGGGCTCCCTTGCTTGTTTGTGTGTTGTTCTGGTCGGGTTGGGCTGTGCCCACCTTGATGCTTGGAATTGTTCTGAATAATATCGATTGTGCTGGTTTGTGACATAGAGTCTGATACCGGTAAACTGGATGATACATATTTGATGTTAAACGTTGCTAGCCTCGAGTTGGAACGGGTAATAGGACCTGATAAATACTTGCCTTAGCTGACACTGACCCATATCTCAATTTCACTGATTTTCTGATTTGATTCTGTCTTGATGATCCATAGTGATGTGTGTGTTGTCTTGTATGTTCTTGCTCCCTTGTCTGGCCTTGAACCCTAAACCGACCCTTACTCTGGATTATTGGGTGCTTGTGATTTCAATTTCCGTCATATTGTCTTGTGTGTGGTGTGGTTTCGGTACCATCTGATAATGTGCTAATTATGTGCTTGATTATTTGGTTTAGTCCTGCTTTGTGCCTTGTTATTCGGTTTGCTATGCTAGTGGAATTTACCTATGCTACCTTGTGGTTGGATTATCTGAAATTTTGCTATGTTGAATTATTCATGTGCTGACCCCTTGCGTTGTCTGCCGAATGATGAATCTGATAAGTTTAAGGGTTAAAATGAACTTTTGTGGTAATAACTCTTCTAAGGTTATATGCGCAAAATATCACCTTGATGGAAAATTATAAATGTAGAAAATAAATTGATCTTAACTACGTGGGCCGAAAGGTTAATTTGGATAATAGTGTAATTAATTAATTAGCAAGTGTCGTAAATTTAAAAACGTGCGTAACTAATAATTAATTAATACTTAAAGATAAAAATGGGAGATGATTACATGATTTGCCTCAATAATGAAAGTCCGAATAGATATAGTGGTTTCGGAGGCAGCCTATGATCCCAAACACATTAAAACACCAACACGTTTAAATAAATAAAAATGTTTAATTTAAAATTAAGTTTAATTGAATTTAATTACTTTCATTTAATTTTTATTTTTATTTTTAATTCTAGTTTTATGTAGTATATTTTCTAATTAATGAAAATAACATAAACATATAAAATAAAATATAATTAAAGAGTATAATATAAATAATTAGGAACTTTAAAGTAATAATTGAGGTATGATAATAATTTATAATATAAAATATATATTAATCAATTTCTCTATTTTAAAAATTAAATAACATTAATTAATATATATAAATATATATTAATTAATTTCTCTAATTAATAATGGAATAATATTAATAAATAAATATATATATATATATATATATATATTAATCAATTTCTCTATTTTTAATAAGAATAATATTAATTATATAATATTATATATTAATAAATTTCTCTATTCCTAAATAATTAATTATTCTAATTATAAAAATAAATTATAATAAGTGATAATAATTAGTTAGCTTAATTAATCAAAATAAAATTTAAATCAATTATATTAAATCAAAATAAATATATTCTTAAAATACGAACTTAAAATAATGATAATTTCAATTGAGGGTCCGGTATACCTTGACCAAACCAGACCCAATGTGAATAGAATACTCGCCAATTTAATCTATTTTTGACTTCATAGGTTTTCGAAAAATATCTTGACGAGCTGACAAACGATTACACTCAGGATGAGACGGCTCATCTGACAAGATCGTGATGCGCCACCAGAGACTTAGCAATTTGACGTTTCTGACCTAACCAATTATTCTCAGGTACGGTTTTCTAGAATTTGATTTCCTTTCTTCGAATTAGGAAACCCAAACCAAAAATAAATGTTTTTAAAATAAATCAACGAGCTGCGGTATTTTCGACCAAACTTTATTTAGAGACCGAATTGAATCGTCATATGCATTTAGTACTTGACCAAAGATATTCGAGACATACTAGCATTTGCATGCCATATCATATCATGATGCATGTATGTAGACGGGATAGGAGTAGGACTCAGGAAATAGTCCCGAGATAGGATTATGTTAGAGTTAAATAAATAAAGAGATGGATTATAATTAGTAGATTAATATTATTAATATCATTAATTATAAATTAAGTTAGGTAATTAATCATGTAAAATGCATGGAAAAGTGCCGAGAGGCGGGCCGGGTGATCTCAGTCTGAGGTAGCCTTGTATAACCAGACCAACAGATTATATTCCTTTGGTCTGTATATACACTGCGCACCTTGGCTTGTCGGTTATCCACCGACCCCGTCATTTGGCGGGTTCGGTCGTACTAGAGTGTTTTTCTTTTGATCAATATTATACTTTTAATATTCTTAATATGATTAAGATTTCTAATCCAAATTTGAGCGATTAGGATACCATGTCTTTCAGTATTTAGTGTGGGCGTCCATATCCGAGTCTGGATTCTACCCTGTTTTGTTATTTCTCGGGATACGGTTCTCTGGCCCCTAGTGGGTACAGTGTAGGCTCCTATTTGTATCATCTGTCATTTTGTCATTTCTCGGGATGCGATCCTCTGGCCCCTGGTTGGTACAGTGTAAGCTCCCCTTTGGGATGCGGTCCTCTGGCCCCAGGTTGGTACAGTGTAGGCTCCCATCTATATTATATTTCATTTTGTCATTATTTTCGGGATGCGGTCCTCTGACCCTTAGTTGGTACAGTGTAGGCTCCCATTTATATTAGTTTCCGATTTGTTATTTCCTGGGTAGTTATCTCCTTTTGACGATATGGAAACTGAAAGCATAACTTCTTAATCCATTTTGTTTTATTATATTATTATTATTCGTGAGGTGGATCATCGATTCGAATACCGAGTACGTGCTTTTAGCCGTCACTCTCCTAGGGCGTTATCGCTCGGGAGGCCGAATTTTCCCGGGGTATTCGGGGCATTGGCGCCCGCTTACTCGAAAATCCTAAGTTTATAAGTTGGGCTCGAATACGTGCCTCTTAGGTAAGTCATAAGTCCAGGGCCCTACCACGTGCCCGCTTGTGGATGGATTGATGATCTGCAACTGGGGTATGTATATATACGGGTGCTTTAAATCTCGTATCTTATATATATATATTTATTATATATTATATTATTATCCACGATTTTTATAATTTGTGTTTATACGTCATTGCATGTCATTGTATCATAGAGAATTGTTAAAGAGACATATTAACTATAATTTTACTATTTAAATAGATAAGCGTTGCATTTAAAATATCAAGTATCGGTGTTGGGTCCTCTAGGAAAGAAGATCAAATCTTAAGGTGGATCTAAATCCGTCTTGAGTAATTTTTAAAATTACTCACGTTTCCACGATAGTTGTGGGATCCGGGTATTTCGAGTTCGGGATTTTCTTAGAGCGAGTGCTAAGGATAGTCTGCGATGATGAGAGAGATGCTTATTTGCATGTGCACGTGAGCGGGTAGTGGATTAGGATCTATCGGGTTTCGAGTTTTACTTCTTTCTTTTGGGTTTTTATTTGAGAGATTTTTGCCCATTCCGATGGAGCTAGCCCCGCCTATGTAGGCGTTGTATACTCTTTGTTCATTCTGGACTGTATGGTCATGTATTTATATTTATTATTGTTTTGTTTATTCTGAGATTTTTCTTATATTATTCATTTAGCCTTTCGTACGCGCGTCTCGTCGTGCGTACGTGGCGGGATTAATCACCCCTAATCCGATTTAATTATTCTGGGGTGTGACACATTTAGCCTTTCATACGCGCGTCTCGTCGTGCGTACGTGGCGGGATTAATCACCCCTAGTCTGTTTTATTATTTCTGGGGTGTGACACAAAGTTACTTGGTTGTCTTCTGTTTTGCCTGTGGAAGTTGCCAAGCTGATGGTGGCCAAAGGGACCATCATCATCATGCAATTCCCCTCTAGCAAATACCATTCAAGTATTGAGACACTGATAATTCTTACACATGGGTCCTCTCTGTATTGAAAGTGCATGGGTATTTCCGTCGAGTCGGCTGTGATGATAAGGACCCTGAGAGATCTGAACTGGCCTACTAGGAGAAGGTAGGGCTTGATCGTTTCAATGTATCCGTATGGTGCACACATTTGCCTTATGGAAGACCTGTTCCATGCTTGTAATGGTGCTCCTATAAGGGAGAGCTAGACTCGGTATTGTGGCGGCGAGAAGACCATCCCATAGGATGGGTCCCATGGGAAGAGACAAACAGAGATGTTGTGTGAGTTCATATATCGCTCATTCCTCTCCTGGCATATGAGTTTGGCATATAGCATCTCGGTTGGTCGGTCTCCTACATTTGACTAGGAAGGGGGTTATTTCTGTTGTTTGGACTTTATAGTCTTCGGGATGCCAACTATTTATATGTGCCATTGTGTTGGTTAGCACTGGCATGACTACAGTTGGGTTTGGTGGACCTTTGACCATGACCACCATCGTTGTTCTTGTCAGGAAGCGGGTGTTGCATGGCATCCGCTATCTTAGTGGTAGGTAGATATTCTGCATGTGGGGTCGAACATCTACGGAAGGTTCCATGGTTTGCTGTTGTTGTAGAGGTTTTTGTTGCTGATTATGCTCTTGTTGTTGGTGCAGTTTGGTATGTTCTTTCTCCGTTTGCTATTTTGATTGTTGGTTCAGCTGCTTGTGTCTACTGGTTGGGGGGGGGGGTGTTGAGGAGCTGGTTGGAGTAATGTTGGTGTTGTATGGTTGATTTTGGATGGGCAGTTGCTTTTGTAATGCCCTCAATAATGACAAAGTTCACATTTAATAGGAAGCTTGCACTGCCTTGAATTGTCCTGAGAAATGACACTTGAAACACATATTTTGTTCTCATGTAGTGCAAAGATTTTGTTCTTTGTGTCTTGTGATTATTCGTTTTCACTGTTGTCTGCCATTGCGTTGTAGCTGTTTGTGGCTTGACAAATCTCGACTTGAATGTAGTATCTGTCTAGTGGTTGTGCATCTTCTCCAAAGTTATTGCTTGAGCTGTGTGCTGGTATGGTTCATTGATTGGTGGTAGGAGAGGGGGAAGCTGTGATGGAGGTTATATGCGTCGTTGAAATCGTTTGAGAGATCGCCTTTGAGTTTTCGCTCTTTTCATCATTTCCTACGTGTTTTTTAAAATAGTTAGAAAATCACTTGATTTAATTATTATGAGTCATTCAAAAAGATTTATTTTCTAACTATCTAAAAAATAGTAAATAAATTCTAAAAATATAAAATTTGATCCCTAACTAGATATTCATATAGAAAATATTTTGAATGATTCGGATCGATCATTTAGACTTTGAAAACGAAGAATTAGTCCATAACACGGAATCGATCCGTATTATGCATAGTACCATAGTCCAACTCTCTATATATATTCATGACAGTTTAAATTTATCTCTATATATATTCATGACAGTTTAAATTTATTGACATTTGATATAATCATATTTATAATTGAAAAAATAATTTACACAGAGCCACCAATGTATGGACTATATTCTGAATTACTTCAGTAATTCAGTACTTCCTCTTTTCGTCAAAACATTTCTCTGTTTGAGACACATGTTCATTTTATTCCTTTTCGGCGAAATTATTCTAATAATATTTCTTGATTAGCTTGTTTTTCAACTCATACTTCAATCTATTTTGTATGCAATATCATGGCCAAAAGAAGGATATTAACGTAAAAGAAATGAAAGCCTCAAACAATTAATATATGGTACCGTTTATCCACCTTTTGTTATTTCATTTTATTAATTTTAATTTTTAATATTTTAGATATTTATGGCAGCTACTTATATTTTCTTGCTTCGTATTGATCATGGTTATATATTATTATATTTGACTAGATGAATAGTTACCTCGAAATTGTTATGTTGTATATTTGTGTGATTTTATCTCATGAGATGACATTTTGATATATGAATTATATTATGAGTAAACTAAGGTGATGTTTTAGACATATTTTGACTATTATTTTATATTATATTTGTCAATGTTGAAGATTTTTTTTTTTAAAAAAAAATAGTTACTAATATTTTTTTATCACAGCAAATTAGATATAATTATACAAATCAATACTATAATCGGTTCGAATTTATTAACGTGCATCTCTTTATGATTACAACTTTTTAACATGATTTATTATTAATTCGTTTTATGTTAATATTTTTGGAATGGACAAAATAAAGAACGATGAGACGCAGAAACCTAATGACCAATTAATTAAAAAAAACAAAAAAAAAATGAGCAAAACGGGCTGAAATAATCTCAAACCAAGTGCGGTACGCAGTAAAATTGGCATCGAGTCCATCAATCCGTTTTATAATAATCTCAAAGAAATTAGTTGTTCTAAGGTTATAATTTATAAATGTAAGCGAACAATTAATTTGAAAGTATACCTTACGCGTATTACAGGAGATCAAAAAATTTGCGGACAGTTCACTATAGTAAGCAATTTCATTGTTATAGAATTAAAAGAAATTATGCCAAAAATGCTACTAAAAGCAAGGCGACTTGAGAGATTATTACTAAGCAATGATCCAACACTATAAATATATACATGCATACTTGCTTGGTTGAACATGAATAAGCATTTGAGTATTTTAGTCGTTTTTCCTAATTAAATCGTTTGTCTTGTCCCTTTTGTCTCATTCAAATCAAATTACTGTATGGAATTTCAAAATAGTCACCAATGCCTCTACGAGAAATACAAATGCATCTGATTCCAATAAGCATGTGCTTATAACAATTGAGGATCCGATCATAAAACACAACAGCATAACCTTATGCGCAATATATTTCATTGACGGCAAACAAGTATTATAGTCAAAATATTTTGAGGAAGAACATTTGTTTGATATTATAAAAAGGAAGTCTATTTTATGAAATTACCTGTATTACATAATCTCTTAAAATAATAAGATAGTTGATGTATGCATTTTGCTTACTATTTAGTTTTACCCATTAATCTAAGTAGTTGGTGTTGGAATCACAGTTGCCACAGATTACATTTATAATGTGGAAATATATGAATAGGAAAAATATAGTCGCTGCATTGGGAATAAATTAAATGTGGGCATGGTCCCAATTGCCAAAAGGTCAACAAAATTAAATTCCTCTTTGCACTGAATGTGACTTCCATTTTCTAAAATTTTCTGCTTTGCTTCAAACCCTCTTTCCATATCATCTGCTAAGACTTCATATATAGATACATCCTCTCTCTCAAAAAAAATTTCCATAAAGAATCAATTTCAAGCAATAATCTCACAATAGTGTCATCATGTCTCTGGTTTTTGATGTATCACTAAAAATCATTGACAATTTCATTCGCAATACAACTCCTCTGTTGAAGGCACGCCAGTTGCCGAATCACACAGAAATTGAGCTCGCAAGGTTGCAAGAGAATCTTCCAAAACTCAAGAAGGTTTTAGCAGTTGTTGAGAATAATAACCACATAGTTGAGGAAAATAAGGCGCTAGATGAATGGATCTGGCATTTCAGGGATGCTGTTGATGCTGCCGAGGATGCGCTTGATGAGTTGGAGTACTATGAGATTGAAGAGAAAGTGCATTCTCATGATGACAAGGTGCGTGGATCTCTCTATACCTATAAAAGAAAGTTTGCGAAATTTTTGAATCGCACGTTTAATGACGTTTCATTGAAGAAGTTGAGGGAAGCAGTGAAGGGGTTAGAACAGGCAGTAGCTGATGTGGATCTCTATTACCAACTTGCAATTGGGTTACATGGTGGTGATGCCAATCACCAACAACCATGGAAGCTCAATAGTGCTCGTGAGACTGGATCCTTGTTGACTGAAAATAAGGTATTCGGTCGAAGCAAGGAGAAAAGTGATCTAGTGGATTGGCTCACTAAACCAGAACCTGAAACAGCTGGTAACAGTTTATCTGCTTTAACAATTGTTGGCATTGGTGGAATTGGGAAGACTACGCTAGCTCAACTTGCGTATGATGATGTCAGAGTGAAAAGGAGCTTTGACATTATGATGTGGGTTTGTGTCTCTAATAATTTTGATTTGGGAGTTGTAACAAGAAAGTTCATAGAAGCAGCAAATGAACAGTGCCCTTCAACTGACAATATAGAAGCACTGCAAAATACACTTAAAAATAAAATAGAATCTAGAAAGTTCTTTGTTGTTTTGGATGATGTATGGGATGAAGATGATGATGATAAGAGGGCTGAATGGGTTAAATTGTTTGCTCCCCTGAAATGCGGAAACCAGGGAAGCAAAATTATCGTGACCACTCGAATGGACTCAGTAGCAGAAATGATCATAGATATAACTAAAGGGGAAAGGGAATGTCTTGAGTTGGAGGGTTTAGAAGAGGCCGATTATCTTTCACTTTTCTATAAGCATGCTTTTGCTGGTGTAAATCCTGAAGACCATAAACATTTGCAATTAATTGGTGAGCAGATAGCACAGAAGCTTGGAGGTTGTCCACTGGTAGCTAAAGTTTTGGGGGCACAGCTTAATTCCTACTTGGACGAGTACTACTGGGAAAAAATCTTGAAGGAAGGTATTTTCCAGGTGCGCAACTGCACAGATGATATTTTGAGGATATTGCGATTGAGCTATAACCATCTTTCCTCAAACTTGCAATACTGCTTTCGGTATTGTAGTATATTTCCTCAAGATTATGGGTTTCAAAAGGAAGAATTGGTCCTTATGTGGATGGGTTCGGGATTAATACCGTATGATCAACAAAGATCAGAGGATACAGCAGAGAAGTATTTTAATGAACTTGTTCAGAAATCTTTTTTGGATTTCAAGCAAGAAAAACTTTATGTTATGCATGATCTTCTACATGATTTGGCACGATATGTTTCCCAAAATGAGTGCTTGAGGATTGAATATAACCATACAGGCATTGTTCCAAAAACAATTCGCCATTTATATGTGAATGAAATAAATACTTGTAAGATTTTGAGAGAGATCTCCTATTTGAAAAACTTGAGAACCCTCATAATAGTGCTCAGAGGTAAAAATGCCCAGAAAAATCAATTACCCATTATTCAAGAACTTTTTAAAAACATTAGGAGTCTTCGTTTGTTTAGTATAATTGCCAACTTCTCATACAAGTTACCTGATGAAATTAGTAATCAGATACATATCCGTTATATCTCACTTGACCAATCAATAGATAAACTTGAATTATGTTGGTTCCCAGACACTGTATACTCACTGTACCACTTGAGAGTAATGAAGTTTTCAGATCAAGCACATGTAAGTTCCAAGGGAATTAAACTGAGTGGCATGAGTAACTTGGTTAATTTGAGGCACATGCTAATTCCCAGTAAAATAATGGTTAAAGTTCCTCAGATTGGCAGGCTCACATCTCTTCAGAGTTCACTTGTGTTTAAAATTGGAGAAAAGGATGGTCATACAATACATGAGCTAAAGTATCTCTCAGACATTTGTGAGCTTTCTCTATGGAATGTTGAAAAGATAAGACACCCATATGAAGCTAAAGAGGCCAACCTCATGAAGAAAACAAATCTTAAAGGATTGTTGTTAAATTGGTCTGAGGATCTCTCAAGAGAATCAATGCCAGATGAAGAGCTCATTAATAAACTCCAACCAGAGGTCGGACTGAGGGAACTATCTATTATTGGTTATAATGGAACTAAATCTCCATTTTGGATGGTGAAACTTTACTATTCTAATTTGATAACAATCTCATTTCTAGGTTGTCCCAACTGGGAGCAATTGCCGCCGCTTGGCCACCTACCCTTTCTCGAAAATCTTCTTCTCGTGGACATGTCATCCATAAAGAAAATAGACTGTTCATTCCATGGAGAAAGCACTGGTCCATATTTTCGATCTCTAAAGGATTTGAAATTTAAGAACATGAAAAAGTGGGAGAAATGGGGTGAAATATGTAATTGTCAACTATTTCCTCAGCTCCAATATTTGACAATCGAACATTGTCCTAATCTGAAGTCAATACCAACTTTGCCTTTTTCTCTCACTGAATTATGTATTGAAGATGTCGGAGTAGTCAAATTTCCAAAATTTTACCAGAGAGACCAGGCATCCTCATTACTATCATCATCATCCAGTCAAAGTCCTCTACTGATGAGTGAGAAACAACTTGAGTTATCTCTGAAAAAAATAAGAATAAAAAACTGTACAAACCTCAAGCAAATTTCACTAGATTTCTTCAGGGACCTACGAGTAGTTGAATCCATTGATATAATTCAGTGTCCGGAGTTAATAACTGACGAGATGGGTGATGGCTTACTACCTTCAACGGTGGTATTCCTCAATTTGAGGTCATGTGGCACCCTTGATGTGTTGCTTCTTGGATCATTGTTTCATCTAAATTCCCTTATGATTTTGATTCTGGATGGTTGTGCAAACATAACTTCTCTTCCGGGGAGAGAAGTTTTGTCTCAATTGAAATCACTGGATGTCATGGCCATTCAGAACTGCATTAATTTATTCTCGTTGGGTGGAATTGATGCAGTCGAATCCCTAAAAGAGTTGAAAATATCAGGATGTGACAAGCTTCTTCTTTGTTCTCCATCAGAACCAGGTATGCAGAGCAATCCATCAAAGATCACCAATCTTATAATTGATTGTGACTCACTGTTACTTGTGAATCCGCTGCGAAGCCTCAGCTCAGTTGAGACACTTCGCATTGGTCGGGTTTGTGGTCCATTTCCAGAGCAATGGTTGCTCCAAAATGGTTCATCCCTTGAAAGAATAGAGATATATGATGCGAGTTCTCTGCATTATCTACCTGAAAGCATGGCAAGCTTTACATCACTTTGGAGGTTACAGATATGCAAAGCAAAAAAGATAGAGTCACTTCATAACTTGCCAGCCTCATTGGAAGAACTTCATGTGTGCGGTTGCAACTGTACTCTGAAGACACAATTGCATAGTCCTCTGACTGAGGATCTTCACATTCCCTATGAACAGGATGTTGAAGTTACTGAAGAAGAATGTGGCGAGGAATTATTTCATCCACAATATCACAAGATATCCAACGAGGAAGAAGAATCAGATGATACAGAAGATGAGGATACATCATCATCATCAGAGGAAGAAAATGTTGAAACTTCTGCAAGAGTTTTAGATGATAGTTCACTCGTGCTTACGCCTTCCTCCTCTTCATCTTCAGTCGCAATGTAAGTTGTTTGTATCATTCATGTTCTTTTTCATGTTTTAACCAAATGTTGCACTGTGATAAGCATTTTGTAAAGCCTGTGGAATTTTGATTATCGTAATCCAATGCAACTTACTTTTTAAAATAACTAGAATAATTTCTGTCGCAGGAAATAAACCCTTCCAGCAGATGCTCTTAATAAAATATTACATAACACTTAAAAACAAAATGAAACGAAGGTACCTACTTTCAAATATAACTTATACTTATCATCCATATATACAGTTATTCTCTTCGACCAAGTTGCTGAATTTACACAATCGAAACAAATTTGGAGACCGACAGTGATTACAACTTTCTCCTCTGGCTAGTTGACTTTTTGTCGCGCAACAAAAACCTCGGCAGACTCAAAAGCGAGTTGACTCTAGTGATTCCTTCAAGTGCCGACCATTCCTCTTCCTCTGACATCAATATACACTCTGCAAGACTCCTAGTAGATTGGCTCTTCTCTGGCTGCTTGTATGGTATTTCCTCTTCTTCAATCACCGGTTCAATTTCAATCTCACTGCAACTGCCTGACAAGGTATCAAATCTCGCTAAAGAGGGATTTTGTGGTTGTGTTACAGGGTTGCTAATTTGTTCTTGTACTTCTTGCTCTTGCTTTTCAGGTGAACATTGTTCCAGCTTTTCTGGTTTCTCTGATGGAGTGAAGTCAAAGAACAAGCAAACGACAGCACAGTCATCTACTTTTGAAGTTGGGTACTTGAGACGCCAGGACCGAACTGCACAGTCCACGAGAGCTCTGGCAGCAGTACTGCAGGACGGGGCTGATGCAACTATATCTATAGCCTCCTTGTTGGAGAGAGCATCCCAAATCTACAATTGAATCATGATTAAAATGATAGTCCCAAAAATCCTTTTTTTGCTTCATGCTTTTTGCTGTGCTTCTTTTTGTCACCTTGTAAATCAATGTTATGAGGTGTAAATTTTTTCATCAGAATCTTCTTGTTTAGTAAGTAATGTAACAAAGTTACTAAAGGTGAGGCATGCACCCAAAATGATCCAGTTGTGGGCTGTTCTTATCTACTGGTACAAACTGCTATGTCATACTGGATGGTACAATTGTATGGTCAAATAAAAATAACCTAAGCCAGGATAAACACATCCCCAGGAAAAAGAATTATACCAAACACTACTACAGGCCAAACTTCCTCAAACTGAAGCAATCAAATTTAATTCCTCAGTAGAGGCATATACAATTACCCCATCAGTGGCAAGAATCACAAATGCATCCTTCTCTGTTAGTCTGTGGTATGATACATCTGGCACAGATATCAAACCATAGTCTTTCAGGCAGAAATCCCCAAATGCACGAGCCATGGCCAGACCAGGAGAATCATTATTGGGCAACCAAACCCTTGACACATCAGGCTCATCTTGAAGTGCAAATACTCTTCCTCTGCACTTTTGAATTCTTTCAGCCTCCCCTAAAGTATTTAAAGGAAGAAATTTTTTTAGATAACTAGCAGATTATGGAAGTTCAATGCTTGAAAAGTTAACCTTGTACCCATAATTGTCTTTCTTTTATTGTGGCATTTCAAAGGTTGAGTTATTTTGTTGTCTTATGTACTTTTACTTTGTGCTCAGGCCAACTCATTTTGCAAAATTAACAAATTGTCCAACTAGTAGAAAAAAATCAGACAATGTAGCTTAATTTGTTGTAAAACTGCAAAAAGATGTTGGTTCAAGCCTAATTAAGATGTACAGTTTGTTCCTACCAAAAAGCACATGAGTTCGGTCCTGTGTCATGTTCATCAAGTCCTACATGAATCATGCAGAATAGTAATCCTTGGTCAAGAGAATCGTACTAGGAAGATTAGGCTTCAAATCAACAGTTAATTGCACAGCCATCAAATTGTTATCATCATCTCTTGTGCCCAAAACAGCTCTAGAATCTCCAATATTCCCAATTATAAGATCATGTCCCTAATATGTTACAATTTGCAGAAGTTTTCAATAGCCAGCATAATCGGTAGATGGAAGGGACCAATTGTTTTAAATCCACCAACAAGAATTGGTGCCTAAAGTAGTTGGGTTAAAAATGGGATATTAAATCTGTCTGCTAGAATATCAAATCAGTGTAATAACGTATCAGTTCATGTTTGTCATTACTGTGGTAAAAAAAAAGTGCTTTGAAATATGCAACAATACAAAACAGGGGAAAAAAGAATGTTGACCTGAGTCAAACATGCAATTTCAATAAAAATCAAATGTACATATTATTTTTCAAGAGATTTTGTACTTTTGTTAGTACCTATACCATCAGGACTAGAGCGTTTTTATCATGTTGGTTTACCTACTCTATGCAGTTTCGGGCAATATTATTACATATGTAACACAATTAAGCACAAAACACAAACCCAGGAAGTTCAACTATTTCATAATGTATGAAAATTTGGTATAACAAAAAGTTAAAATATTTCACCTGTTTTACTAAAGTAACAGCCGTGCTACCACTGCAGAAGCAATCGATTGTTGGGTGAAGCTTCAACTCTTTATCCACCAGCTTACATGCTTTTCTAATGGCCAGCTTAAGTGGGATATAAACCTCTGGGAACATCTCATCGCCGTCACTACAGTCTTCTTCGACACTATGAATCGATGTTGCTTCCTCTGCATTCATGCTGCCTGGGAGGCTACCATTCTGATGCGGTGGTGTACCAGTGTTTACACTGTTATTTTCAGGTTTCCACTGGGCCAATAGTTTCACAGGGAAAGAATTTCTCACATTTCTGGCCACAAAATGCCCATATGGGCCATGACCATCAAATATCCCGCAGAAAACAGAGTCACTTTCTGATGCAAAATTCTACAATTAAGTGGTGGTAACAAATGTCAAATGAGATATTTTATACAACATCCGTTTGTAGGCGAGTTTGTTCAAAAGAGAAATTCTTGATTTCAACATCAGCAATTTGTTGGTATCTTTATCATTAACCCATTTTACCAGGTTAAAAGAATATCAACACATAGCAATAAAGCAGTGGATATGAAATGTAAACTACTATAAATTGACCATTCGAATAACATATTTAGATACCAAATGAAAACCAGTTCCTTTGCAAATTAATTTCAAATGATATATTAACTTTAGGAAAATCCCCCGTAAAGCCCAAAAATATATTCAGAATAGGACAGTACAAAAGAAAATCAACACTTTCTTTTCTATCGATTACTATGTTAAAAAAAAAAGAACAGTAACTTCTATAAAAAATATATAAAAAAAAAATCTACCATCCATTTCTGAGGTCCAGAACTAGTGAATTTACCTTGAGTAAGAGCATGCATTCTATTTATTTTGTACAATACATTCAGGGTATTTCCTCAAAAAAAAAAAGAAAAAAAAAAATCAACTACTTGTAGGGAAAAGAATCAAACAATAGAAAATCGCTCCACTAACAGAAAAAAGAAAAGAAAAGATCGAATTACCTCCCAAACAATCATGGCATCTTGGTTCGTCCCCTTCTTCCCTTGTTGCGTGTACAGACAAGCCACGTTACTACATCCATTAGATACCATCCGATGTGGCACCTGATTGAGCTCATTCTCCATCAAATCAACGACGGCGCCGCCGCCACATCGCTCCGCCGCCACCTCTTTGGTTTTCGATTTCCTCCGGAACGATCTCATCTCTGGTGGCCACCGCCTGGAGGCGGTCTCAGTCGAGATGCACATACCCATCACGTGCGATTTGAGAATTGAGAGGGAGAGCGTGAGAAAGAGAGAGGGAGGTGGAAGAGTTGGCTCCGTTGTCCTGTCGTGTCTCTTTTGGGGGTTTATGGCTGGGAGAAGTTTGTCTTTTCTTCAGGATGATTGCGAACTTGTTATTAGTATAATTTTTCGTATTATAGGGGTTAGATACTTAGATTGGATTAAGGGGATATGATAGAGAGCGCCAGGTTGAAGTATCGTGAAGCCATCTCCATAAAGTAAAAGCCAGTAGACGAGGGGAAGTCCAAAACCAATATTGCTTTTTATTAGTGAGCCTGAGGACTGGCCAAGAATAAGTTAAAACGAAATGCCAGGGTTATATAAGTCTAGAATATGATGCACATATTTTCTAGTTATATTCTAGATAACACGAGTAAACTAAGATAGACAAGGAGATGATATATTTTGAATAAAGCATAAAAGTGAAGTAAAGAATAATTTATTGATGTGTTTTCAGTGTGGAAAATCACAGATTCAAAATGCAGATAAAGTTTTTGTGGATAATTAAAAATTAATGACTTAGACTCACATATTTACTAAAAAAAGCTTATTGATGTATAGGCTTCACAAAAAAGTCAATATTTTATATTGGAAAATTACGCATTTTATACTCTTTTTAAAGTGTAAGAAGATCCAATATATATAACTAAAAGAGGATTCATTTAGCAAGAGATAATCTCCACTAAATAGACTAAGAGACATGGTAAAAAAATTATGTATTAATAAGTGGTTTAGGTATTATCAGCACAAAGTATCAATAATCAATAATTACCTTGACCATGATACTTCTTTTAATATGTACAGAGAGTTATTTTTTAAATATGGTTTGCGTTTCTATTTAGTGGGATACCGTTTTTACATAGTAATAATTAAAATACAAAATAGAACTTCAACTACTTGAATGATTATTTGATTGATTGCAAGATAAATTGTATATATAAAATTTGAAAATATACGCTATATATTATATATGGCCATATTCTATTTAGACAAGCATTTAAAAATAAATCCATAACCCAACCCGATAAATCTCAACCTGGTAAAAAAAATAGATTGAATTGAGTAAACATACGCTACTATTTAGACAAGTATTTAAAAATAAATTCATAATCTAACCCGATAAATCTCAACCTGGTAGAAAAATAGATTGAATTGAGTGGGATTAACGGATCAGATAGATTATGTACTTTTTTTGTACAATCCTAGTTAGAATAAATTATTTCTTTGATTTAAAAGATTTCTATCGAAAGTCCATGAACTAACTTTGCTTTGTAACCTTTATTCATAATTTCAGCACTGTCTGAAACAAACCTTTTAAAAACATTGAAGCATTTTTATTCCTGAACATAAAAAAATGATCTAATGATGATTGTAATACTAAAAAGTGGGTATAAATGGAAAACTTAATGGGCAACTTTGTCTCCTTTTTCTTGATTTCTCTTTTTGACAAAGGAAGAGGACGGTGTTAGATTTCGAGGGAGAAAAGTTTGTTGTCCTGTCTTTTTTTTTTTCTTTTTTTTTTAAGTAGGGTATCTTTGAAGTCTGAGATAAAATGTCCAAATATCTATTTTTTTCTGGACATAGAAGCATGGTCACATTTTTCAGAAAGCACCAATACTTAACGTGAGATCTATAATAAGTTTTTAAATGAGGTTAGGAACGCAAGAAGCCAAGAACCCATTTGTCGTCTCCAACAGGACCAACACAGTACATAAACTAACTAAAATAATTAGCACTACAACATATCGCTTTCTCATAATGGTTTTGGGAAAAATGGTGATGTTTCTGATCTACAAATCAATTATAGAGGTGATAGAATCTGACCGATCTGAGAAACTCTTTCGATCCGTTCAGATTTGAATTCAATTTGATCTGATTTTTTTAAAAAAAATTGATCCGATCCGACTCGAATCCAACCTGACCCAACCCGACCTGACCCGAGATCAAATGACCTTCAATCCAATCAAAATCTATCAAAAATCTGGAAAAAAAAACATTTAAATTGACTTGATCGGACCCTAACCCGACCTAGCCCGACTCAATTTCTTCTAAAAAGTCAAACTAATCTGATACGTCCGACTCAAATCCGAACTCGACCCGACCCGACCCGTCCGGTTGCAACCTCTAATCAATTCTTCCTTTACATCGATCGCTCGGCTGCAATTTATTTATTTTTTTTCCTTTTCGGAATAAATGCCGGAAGGAACCAACAAATTAACAATTATTTGTCTTGGCATTCATAAACGATGCATCGAAAAATGATACATCTACGTAAAATTTTGTTGGATGTTTTTATATTGACTTTTTAAGTTATTTGTATTGATTTATCAAGATTATTAATATGAAATATTTCAAGGATTAACAGTAAGATATAAGTACCGATGATATAATTCTTCATTCACGTGACCTAGGATGCCTACATTTTTCGACAAATTTCATGACACATTGCTAACTATATCATATAATTGTACAGAATTTTTATTTATTTGTTTTTCAGTAAACAGAATTAAGCAAACATCTATTTTAGTGAATATCGAATTATTGGATTAAGTACAGATTTAACTTTACAGAAAGCTTTCCTAATTAGTTCGTCCCATTATTATATTAGTTATCAAAATCATCTTAAAATCTTATACATGATATGCAAAAACTTTAATTTCGAATACTTCTTAACTGACAGAGGACTAATTAATGTGTGAAACGTGAAATCAAAATTTACACATTAATAAAATAAGTGTCTCGCAAACTATCATCAATTTGAAAAGTGCTTGCTTAATTTGATAAAAACAATTATCTCTTAATTAATCACGGTTCATATTGATAATGCCAGGTTCATTTTTTAGTGGGACGAAATTGTAAGAGCATGCCCATCTCCACTTCAAACTAATTTATAATATATTATTATTGTGACATTACTAACATTAATTGCAAGAATATAAATAATATATATTTGCAAGCTTTTTCTTTAAACAATTTAACTAAAATTATCATATAAGCATTTTCAACTGATTTTGCACAAAAAAAAATATCATGGTGATGTTATAAAACTTTATAAAGTGCCTAAACTTGAGTTATAAATTATGGTCAATGCATCGAGATCTTTAATGTTCAAATTGTATATATCAAGTTCAAAACCAAAATTCGGTGGAATTAATTGCTGCCTTTAAGTAAAGAGGACCACAGGTTGGAAACTTGGACCACACAAAATGGGAAAACTTAACATTGAATGCTGATGTTTTAAGAAGAAAAATTTTCCGAATCATAAGCTTCCAAAACTTATAATCAATTTTGCTGTGCATTTCCGATGCATCTTATGATACCTGAATGTGGTACCAATTGTTGTATCTTTTGAACCCGTTGTTTCTAAGAAAATAGGTGGTGACAACCTTTTTTTTTTTTTTTTAAAAAAAAACAACAACAATACGTACATAGTCTTGTTGTCAACTCATAAATCTCAAAATCACATATATGATATATCCTTTCGCTTTCAGATTCACATGTTTTTCCTTTTTTTTTTTGAGAAATGTTGACAATTATAAAAATACATGCTACAAACAGACTAATACAGAACCACACAGATATGTTATATGGCCGATCCGCAGAAGATCAAAGCGAGCTCATACAACTTGCTCATGGCGGGACCTCGTGCCACACTTCCATAAGTTGCGTTAATTGAATGCTTCTACAACGCATAATGCATTTTCTAAATAGTGTTATTCAAATAAAAAAAAAGTTATAGAAATAATCAATAAGCACACGTAAGTTAAATTAAAGGAAATAAGAAGAGGTAAAATTACAAATAAAGTTAGTTAAATAAAATATGAGTTAAGTTACGGTGCTACGCATAGTACGAATGACTCGTGTGTTATGGATCGTTTTTTCGTTTTTAAAGTTCAAATGATCAATCAGACCGGTAAAAATATTTTTCATATGAAATCTAATTGGAACCCAAATTTTCTATTTTTTTAGAATTTTTTTTTTTAAATAGTTAGAAAATCACTTGATTTAATTATTATGAGCCGTTCAAAAGAAGCGATTTTCCAGCTATTTTAAAAATGATAAAAAAATTCTAAAAAATATGAAATTTGATATCTAATTAGATTTTTATATGAAAAATATTTTGACTGGTTGGATCGACCATTTAAACTTTAAAGATGGAGAAGTTATTCGTAACACACGGATAATCCGTACTACATGTAGCCTGTAGCCCAACTCATAAAACATTATTATCAGTCAACATTATTTTGAAGTATTATAGTTGAATGCATTGTAGTCTCTTGAAGTAAACTTAATTTGATTTATAACAGTCAAAAACACGCAAAGGTTGATTAAATTACGCCGACAATTTCTTTACAACCTAACGATATAGTACTCTTTCATGCATCTTTCTAGTGGTTCAAACACGCATCAACCATTCCAAACTAGCCCCCATTTTAAATTAATAATAATAAAAGTTGAGTGAGAGTTGAATCTGTTGGTACGACAAATCTGTATCTTCGTTTTGTAAAATGTAACTATTTGACCTAAACTATTTAATATGATATATATCTACAAATTTACTCGTAGACCCAATTTGTTTACTATTTTGTTAATAAAATAAAAAAATCATCGAATTCAATTATTATGAATCATTCAAAAAATAATATTTTTACCTATTTAAAAGAACAGTAAAATAATTATAAAAGGATATAATATGAATCCACAGCACATATCGATTTTTTTTTATGGGATAATGATTTAGAGGCTTACAAACTTTTTTGTTTTGATAAGTTAGTCCTCAAATTTTTAATTTGAATAAACATCCCTCCATAACTATGAAGTTTGTGACAAATTGTCCCCAAACAATTAATTTACTATCTAATATTCAACCTTAGAGTATGAAATGACTCCAATATACCCTTATATATATGTCACTTATATAAGCTGGATCGAAGCTGGATCTCAATTTAGGTTTAGGGGAGAGAAAGAGACACATAAGAGTGGCAATGAAATAGTAACACTTCGTGTAACAATCACGAAAGAAACGGATTCAACGCTTCAATATGCTCGCCTCCGGCAGTACTGCAAGTTGAAATATAACTACATCAAATAGCATATATTAATTTTAAAATTTTAAAATAAATCTGGACCGTTGTAGGATCTGAATACCTAGATGATTAATAGGAACTAGATCATTAATTCTTGTGAAAAATATGACATCTTAACATCATTTAAGAAATTTTTATTCAACGAGTTTTAGATATATAGTAAGACAAAGAAATCATAACATAACAATGTCAAAGGATTCAACTCAAGCTATCTTAACCATCTCTAGAATATTTGGTTTACAAGTTGAGAAACATTGAACATGAATTGGAAATCAATCGAGTGCAGAATAATTTGAACTTTGATTTGATTTTTCATATTTACCTTGTATTTTCTTAAATAGTTACAGTATTATAAAATAATGTTTGTTCTTTCCAGACAAATTTATTCAAATATCAATATCTTGATGATTTATAATAAAATGAAATATATATATATATATATATATATATATATATATATATATATATATATATCTAAAAATGACTCTTTTATGTATATTAATCACTCGATATTCTAAAATAAATAAGATAGTACGTATCAAACAACTATGGTCGAGATGAAATGAGTCAATCAATGTGAACTCGAATTAGACAAAGCCTAATCAATCAAGAAAAGTTTGAGCAAAATTTGAACCAAACACAAGTTTGGTGAGTACAAGCAACAATCTAAACCAATAGCCCTGTATATATATGATAAAAATCTTGCATTTATATGATAAATGTAACTGCATATATATGATAAAAATCTTGCATTTAAAACCGGATAGATCCAATCTATTTCTTTCGTTGTGCATGAATAAGAAGACATGCATGCATTTTCGTAAGTCATGTACACTAACACTACATATGTATTAAAAAAAGGAGCGACCGGAGTGCTACAGAACTAGTATTTTCTACATTCATCCGACGGTCAGCCAACCTACGTCGCCAACAAAGAAAGAAAAAAATAGATAGAAAAAAAAACGGAATCAACTTATAAAACTTAGTAACCGGTTATTTTACGACGAAACTTCTTTATAACAAGTTTATAGTAAAAATAATGTTATAAATCAATTTAATCAAATAAATATTCTATTAAAATAAAATCTTAGAGTAAAACTAACTTTTTAATGTGTTTCTATTTGTTAAACAACTTCAATATATTCAAATTTTTTTTACATATATCAATTATAAAGAAAGTACAATGCAGGCTTTTCTATTTAAACCGAAATTAATATATTTTTCATGCAATAATTATCGAATATCATCTAAAATTATACCTATTTTCATTATTATAGTAAAGTACATAAAATTCATTACTTTCTAATTATCAAAATAAATCACTAATGTATGGACATGAATTAAAACATGATTCAAATGAATTCGATCAACAAAGACAATCGAAAATTAATTAGCTCATATCAGATATGTTGGTAAACTAACACAATGTACTCAGTCTGATACACACATCCGATGTACACGGGCTTTTCAACCCACATCCGTTGTGTCGTAGGCTTATACCATTAAATAGTCTGATTTCAGTTCAGATCGAATTAATTCAGATGCATAACTATTCAGACATATCAAGTAAAATATATTCGGACATATCAGATTAGTTTGATCCAGCACCATGCCCAGGTCTAGAAAAGTAATATAACCCCCTTTCCCAACCGGTACTGGGCACAAAAAGAGACAGTTTCAAGATGCGCATAGTGAATCTGTTTTTCAGAGTTAGGTTGCAACCTCGGCCTCCTATATATTACTTAGCATATATTTCAGACCCACATGGTACCCCCACAGAGGAGTTTATTTTGTGACGTCCACATGTCCAAATCACACAAGAAAATCAATTATGTAAACAATTTAAGCGGATATCAGACAAAATGACATATGCATAAATATTTATTGTACAATGTGTATGATGCATGATGCAAATTCAAAGTACAATATTGATATTCAATATACATAAAAGATAATTAATAATGCAGTTTTTAAAATCCAAACAATTCAGATTTTTAATTCATATCACTACTCATAGATCAATCAATTCAAATAAACTAATAAAATGAAATACAAGTCATAGAGAAGTCCGATTATCTTATACAAATTTTTTCAGATTTACGAGTCAGACCGTAACAACGATATTTGAATCCACACCGACGTTCTCAGTTCAGAATCCAATCCGTGATACCTATTCGAGTTATATTGATAATCGTCAATTTAATTTCCTGTAAATTATTAATTATCAATTTGTACCATCAGTTTCTGTTCCATTAGTCCTAATTACCTATTCTTGAATATTTTAATCTTAGCACAAAGGTTCAGACTTAAGTCTTCCATAAGGTATAACTAGGTTTGCATCATATATATATGATCTTTTGTATCTTTGTCAATTATCTTTTATTTGATCCAACAACTTCTTTTAATAAGTTTCTAGTTAGCTTATTAAATTGATTGTTCTAACAAAAGCACTAGTATGATTTGGAATAACAATAGAAGGGCTCGATTTTGAAACAACAACCATAACAGAGAACATACATGATAAAAATAATTAAAGGAAAAAGATTAATAAATGCTCACAACTGTAGTCTTTTGACAAGGATCTCAATTCTTGTTACCATCTTTCTTTATTTCCTTTCCGTCTCTTTCTCTTTCCATTTTTTTTTATTTCTTTCATTACTTCTCTGTTTTATGTTTTTTTTAATTACCGCCAACAGGGTAGGAGGAGATAAAGCCACAAGGGGTTGCTACCGCCCTTTGCATAGAGCCACGCGTCAGAAGAGTAACAACCAGTGCGTGTTGCGGCGGACTCTTTTATTTAAACATAAAAATATTATAAAATAAAAAAATTCACATTGATCTAATATTAAATTATAAATTCACCAAATTATAGAGAAACCCTATAATAAAAATCAGATTTAATCTTGAATGAGATTTTTTGAACAATATGAGTTAATAATTCATGGTGTTTATGGTAAGAAAAGGAATTACTCCAATATATATTATCACCATTAATTTCTTACCAAATATGTACAAAGTTGCTAATCATAACGCATACCTTAAGTCTTAAATCAAATTTTTATATCATAACATAAATAAAAAGATTTGAGTATTCTAATTTATAAATCATGTACATAAATGAAAATAATAGTATAGATGAGAAAGAAATGGAGAGAAAGAGAGGATCAATGGACGAGATTGCATACGTTCGATCAACCAAAAATACATATTATCCGTCTAATTGAGGGATACAATAGGTATAATAAAAAAATATCATGATAAAAAATGAATCATTCAATTCTTAGCTGCTTTATATATATAATGGTATAGATATATTTTTTCATTTTAAGTGACACCCAATTTGTTTTGTATAAAAAATCTTAGGGCAGCCACGTGCCACATGCAGGTAAGTTAATAATTAAAAAAAATAGATTTTTTTTTCACTTTGCAATTAAACCCTCAAGTGATTTAAATTGAAAATTTATCCCAAAAATAATATCTTAATAAATTTCACAATGTTACAGACTCATATAATTGATTCATTGTGCTCACATCAATTAAGTTTAAGGGGGCACTGCGTAAAGTAGGTGTGGCATCAGCCATTTAATGTCATTTGAAGCAAGGTGTGCTTGGTTCTCCGATCCTATTATTTGACAACCAATTTAAGGAAAGTTGTATGGTGACAACTCATTGACAAGTATAAAATTGATTGATATTATAATTTATCAAAAATGATAATCGAGTTATTCTCATGTAGATAGATTATGCAACCAATAAATTTCAGTGCTACAGCTCAGAACAAATAAATATGTAACATTTGAGGTTCCATAAGTTCATATATTTGAGTTTACTCATTGCTATATATGAAGACGTCATATTACAATTATTTGATCTGGACTGTCCGACTAATTTAGCTAAAATGTAATTACCCAACTTATATAATCACAGGATAGAGTTTCAATGTGATTGGTTTGAATTTTAATACAAAAGACAAATATTTAACAGATAATTACAAGCATAAGCAGATCGATCTGAGGAGGTAAAATAAAGAAGTAAAGACAATAGTCCTATGTTCCTTAAAAAAAGAGAAAAAAAAAAAGCAGAGAGAGATCAGATGATGGACCAAAAAAGGGTCAGAAGGAAATCGCATACAAGGAATGAAAAATTAATCTAATACATACATTGTTCAAGATGAGCAGCATTCGGCACACATCTGGATCGCAGACTGATTATCATCTCTGCAGCATTGAACTTTGGAAACGATGAAGTACCCTCATAAAATTTAGGCCCATAGAAGCACAAAAAAGAAGTACCCAGTTTATACATGTGATCAGAAATAGACCCCCAATCTGGTAAATCCCAAGCACCAGTACAATTTAACTACTAGTTTTAGTTTAACCGAAGGAAATGGATCGGGTATAATACAAGCGAGTCGCGTACATGAGTACAATGGCAACCACCAAATAGAAATGATAAAGATATCCAGATTCCTGTCCCCCAAGGGCCAAGGCCTCCACAAATCAAGCAACCAAAAGGCTCAGTTATCTTCATCTAATTCCAAAGCTCACATTGGCAACAGTTCATACTGAAAATTCTTAGCTAGATATCTCTGGAAATTGTTTACTCCACACTGTCAGATCCTTTATAGGCATAGTAAGTTCCTGAAAGTGAAATCTCATATTCAGTTGAAACTCCAAATCTCATGCTCATCATCTTGAATTTCAACCTCTGAGAATATTTAAATTATTAGATGCTTTCAACAAACTTACTAGTGACTGTGGATAAAATTCCAGTCTCGCAAACTTTAGACAAGTTTAATTTGATGAAAATAAAGAAGTTTGCCTAATATTTCAGAAATGCTGACAATTTCTTTTAATAATGATTTAGGACCAGCACTTTGCAAATAAAAATTTTAGTCTACAAATTAATTCACTATTTTCTTTAGTTAAGTGAAGCATGCTATAAACTGGTCTGCAATTGGAAACATTTTATTAGTTAGCAGGTGTAGCATTTACAACAAGCGGGAAATTTCAATTTAATACCTTTGTGTACACCAAGTACTGGTGTTTGTTCATGGAACTACAACCTAACATCTCCTTCACACTGTAAGCATGGGTATGTGATTCAGAATGCTTCCATTTGCTGTCGTCGGAATCTCTCTACACTTTGTATTTGAGTAATCGTTACCATCAACGGAGATAATTGGATTCTCACCAAAATTCTGAAATTTAAACAAAATAAATGAATCAACTTAAATGTTAATGAGAAATTAATGGATAAAGAGAATCCTAACCCCAATTTATTTGGGATTAAAGGCTTTGTTGTTGTTGTAATGTACAATGAGAACACCCTTAATCAGAAGAAAATAAATTGAAAAAAATAATAAGCATAGGAGAAAGATATGCATACTCTGATACTCACATTATTATTGAAAAGAAGTACAAAAGAGACATTGGAAGTCACTGTTTCCAGGATTTCACCACACCCACCTCCTCCTCCTCCTCCTCCTCCTCCTCCTCTCCCTCTCCCTCTCCCTCCACCTCCACCTCTTCTTCTTCCTCTTCTTCCTCTTCTTCCTCACTTTGAAAGTCAAGATCTTGCAGAAACACTGGTTCATATCCGCATGATTTCTGAAGGACCTCAACATTCTCTTTAAGAACATTCCAGACAAGATCCGTGCTATTGTTATAATGTTGTTCCAGCGCAGGATGACAGCCACAGAAATGCGCACTTTCTGTTGATATAGGAAGGTCAGGCAGCAACTCCAAATTAGAAGCCTCACATATCATTAGCACTTGTAGGCAATTCAGCGATGCTATGCTCAGTGGTACAAATAGCAAGGAGTTTGCATTGCTTATCAGTATCTTTTGTAGTGTGGCACTGCTTTGCAAGAACAATTGCTCAGGTAAGGATGCTGATGCCTGGACCATTTCAACTGTCTGGACAGAGCTGACCTGTCGTAGTTGCTCAGTTGATAGGATAGATTGGTTATCAATATTCAAGAGGCTAACCTTCAGGGACTTCTCCACAGTAATGTCATGACTAACATCACAAGCAAGAAGGGATTGTGATGGAGAGGCCATAGATAGTTTGTCACATCCAAATATTTCTAAATTGTCAAGCGATGCAAGAGCATCTATCCCTCCTAGTGACACCAACTCCTTGCAATTTTTGATCTCTAGCCATTTGAGCTTTGTCAATCTTGAAAAAACTTCAGCTGAAGGAAGGCTGGTAATCTTCGCACAACCTTCTAAACTCAATCTGGTAAGAGAAGTTGCATTTCGTACTGAATTGGCCAATGGTTCTTCCAGCTCACCACAATTGCCAATGCAAAGCTCTTCCAATGATGACGGTAAGAGTGTACCACTGACACATGCTTTCAAGTTAGGGCACTTAGCTACTGATAGTGACGTGAGGGATTTTAATTTTATAAACTCCTCCAAGGGTAGATGCATGAGATTGTTGCAACGCTTAATAGATAGTACTTCAAGTGAAAGTTCTCTTGTTTGCAGTCGAACTATTGATTTTGGTAGTACCGATGATAAAGATGAGGTGACATCCTTACTAAAGCTAGAAACTTGGTAAAGTGTACTTAAAGACACTAACCCAACATCACTGATATGTAGTCTGCTAGTGATTGGAGGTAATGGAGGGAACTCTCGCAACATGGGGCATTTTTCCATACTTAGCATATCAAGTTGAGGGAAACATAAACCATTATTCAATCCCATCCATAGCTCCCAATTTGGCATATCATAAAATCTCAACTCCTTGAGCGATGGAAAGGAAACACCATTCTCTGTACCGTAAAATATACCATCAATTCTCTTTATGGCCAGCAACCGATTCAATTCAAGAATTTTGAGATTAGGCAATTTACCCATACCTGGTAGGTGCTCCCATTTAATACAATCAATTAAAGAGATGGATGTCAGGTTAAACAGAGAAAGATCTGACATCCAGCATGGAGAGCGAATGCCATTATACCCTTGAATGCCTAGGTTAAGTAGTTTTGCACATGGTTCAAGGTTGTCAATCAGTTGTTCATCTCTCTCTGAACTCCTTGATGAATTTCTTGACCAGAATAGAGATAATGATCTGAGGTTCTTTTTCTCCACCAGCTTCAGCATACTAGCTTCTTTTGCAATTCTTACATTTTCAAGACCACCAATAGAGAGCAAGCTAATGTCTGCTATGTTTTTCAATTCACCAATTGTGTAACCAATTTCCTTGCGAACATCGAAAGCAATAGAGCCTTGCAAATTTCTTAGCTTGCCAATATGAGCAACACTGATCATTATTGTATCAGGAATTCTTAATTGTCTCAAATTAGTCAAATTACTGAGTCCGTTGACATTAATTTCCTTAGAATCATTGTCATATTCAGATTCACCCAACAAGCTCAACACTCTCAAGTTGTAAAGGTTGCAAACTGATTCAGGAAACCAGTGTAGTTTTGAATCAGCTGTGATTTGTCGAACAGCTAGATGACGGAGGTGTATTAAATTACAGATTTCATTAGGCAACTTACAGGAAAAGGCGGATGTAATGCTTAATACACGTAGGCTTTTTAATCCATTCAAAGTATCTCTAAGCATTTTAACATGGTTTTGTTGAGGATCATTGCCCTTGAACACTATGACAAGGCTACGTAAATGCTGCCAGTGCAAAATTTCTCTGAGTAGCAAATCATTTCTTGCTTCGGTGAACACATAAATATGGCGAAGAGTTTTCGGTAAGTATTGAAAATTGTTTTCTTGAATATACCGACATTCTTCCGAAGAGACAGATCGTGCTAAATCACGAAGGAGATCATGCATAACGTAATATGAAGTTGAGCTATAGTATGTATCTTTGAAGTAGAATGATGAATTTTTTAAGAGGTGCTCAGTGTATTGTTTTCCAAATATGTTCACCTGCTTATGATCATCCATTTGAGTTGACCCTGTACAATGATCATGCAACATTTTAAATTCAAAGAAAGATCTTTTCAGGAGATGACCGAAATAATCACGCCCTACATTCTCAGGCTTTTCATTTCCATTTTGAATTAATCCAGAATTCAACCACATATATGTCAACTCATCTCTTTCAAACACATAATTTTCCGGAAATATAGCACAAAACCTGAAACACAACTGCAGGCATGGGGGTAGGTGGTTATAGCTCAACTTTAAAATTGCCATTATTCCATTTTCTCCTTGATCTATGTCTATGATATCTTCTTTCAAAATTTTCTCCCAGTAATATTCATCCATATGCCAGTTTAGTTGGCCACCCATAATTTTTGCAGTTAGTGGACAACCCCCTAATTTCTTTGCTATCTGGCTTCCAATTAATTGCAAAGCTTTATGCTTTTCAGGATCTACACCTGCAAAAGCGTGACTATTAAAAAGTAAAAGATAATCATTCTCCTCCAGGCCATCAAGTTTAAGCGATTCAGTATCTTGGTTTGTTCGTTGCGACACCATTTCTGCTACTGATTGCATTCGAGTTGTTACTAAAATTTTGCTTCCTTTTTGCCCAAATTTCAACGGCTTAATCAACTTATCCCATTCAGACCTCTGATTATCATTCCAGACATCATCTAATATTAGCAGAAATCTCTTAGATTCTAATTTTTCTCTAAGAGTCACTTGTAACTCATCTAAATTTTGTGATCTAGAAAGCACTTTAGCGGCTTCAAGAATATTTCTTGTTATAGTTATGGTGTCAAAATTATCAGAAACATATACCCACATAAGTAGTTCAAAATACTCTCTCACTTTTTTATCATCATAGATCATTTGAACAAGGGTAGTTTTCCCCATTCCGCCCAAACCAACTATTGTAAAAGCAGCGATACCGACATCATTGGATTCTTTGGTGCCATTAGAATCTGGTTTTGTAAGCCAACGAATTACTTGTTTCTTTTCCTTTTCTCGGCCAAATACCTTACTTTCAGTCAAAAGTGCGCCGGTTTCATAAGTTTTCATGACTTTCCAATGCTCTTGATGCTTACCATCACCTCGATCCACCCCACGTGCGAGAAGAAGGAAATCATCCACACCCGTAGCCACATTATCTAAATTCTTCACAGCCTCTTTCAACCTCTTCAAAGTCTCATCTTGGAAGGGTCCAGCTATGAAATCAGTAAGCTTTCTTTTGTACCGAGAGAGAGATAATGTACCACTCAGCTTATCATTTTCTGCTCGCACATTCTTCTCGATCTCATTATATTCCAGCTCATCAAGCACATCCTCGGCTTCCTCGATAGCATCTCTGAACTGCCAGAGCCAAGACTGCAAACTTTTGTTTTGGTCAATGCCAGATCCTTCTTTTTCGATCTTAATGAAGAAATCCTCGATTTTGGTACGATTTTGGTGTAGTCTTGCTACCTCCCTATGCATGTCGCCATCTGGAAACAATTGCTTCTCTCCGAAAGAGGCCGTTGTGCCGAGGAGTTTCTCGATGAGGTTGAGTGAGAGCGATTGGAGGATATAATTGAGAGCCATGTATGGGAACTCTTCTTGGTACTCTTTGGGGTTGCGTTGGGGATGAGAGCGAGGGAGGAAAGGGGGGCGGATGAGCTGGGTTGACTTCCAGATCAAATAAAGGAGTCATCGTGATTTCCCACTTTCTCACATGATCGGTTCTTTCGTTACGCTATCCTTATTCCTTACCCACTCGGCCAGTCGCCAGTCGCCAGTCGCCACTGACCACTGTGCGCGAGTGGGAAAATAAAAATTCAGTGAGACTGAGACATCAGTGAACTGCGGGCCATTGGGAACTTAACCCATTTGGTATTCAGTTCAGTACAGGCCTGTTGGGCCATCCAAATTCCCACACGACTTGTACCTATTTGCTATAAAGGAACCTTATTATCCGCTGTTATCCGCAGGACCCTGTTATCTTCCATCGTCATCATCTGTTTCGCATCTATTTCATTCAACGGTAGATATAAAAGAGTCAGTGACTTATGGGTATGCCTTCCCCTTTTATTCGGGTAATTTTTTGCTGCCCCTTTATCCGGAAATTTTTTTAAAGGTTGCCTTCTATAAATGGACTAAAAAAATCTGAAAAAGTCAGAAAGATGTCACAAAAATCTATTTTTTTTTCATTTATGCAAAATACATATGAATAAATAATGATACAACAATAGAATGACACTATTCTCTAATTCCGATCCATAAATATATATTTAAAAAATAGTAATAACACCAACAATATTAAATTGTAATCACAGCCTATACAACTTTTAAATTGCACTAGTTAAATAATAAACAATGCGAATGAAATAAATATGAAACAGGGACAGCCACAAATTACTCACCTTACTATATCCACCATCGAATAAAATAAATACGAAATAGATGGTGAGATGGAAGATAGCAGGGTCCTGTTATCAACCGAGAATAACAACTAGGATAGCAATATAGTCCGCGGTCTGATGAATATGTATGTATCTGTCCGGCTCAGATAATGAATGGATAGGGTGAGCTGGACTATCCTACGAATCAGGATAGGTACGGGTTTGGGATTAGCCCCGTCCGTCCGGTTCGAATTAGTTATATATTTATATAATTTATTAATATTTATATTTATATTATATATCTAAAAATTATGTACAATCTTAATATAAAACTAATATCATTTAAAGTATACTAAGCATTTAGTTATGATATGATTATGTGAATAGATATATTTCCTTTGAAGCATAGTATATTCAGCATACACCTTGGTATCTTTTTAGCCGTATATTTTAACTCAAAAATTCAATCAATACAATATTAATTTCTCTAACATCATGACAATTATCTCTATCATTTTCATATTTTGAGCTCTTCCAAAAACAGAGCATATCTCAAAAGTTCGTATTTTGAATGTCATAACCCGCTGAAAAACTTCAGACATCTAGAAACTTTTTTAATCACATCTCTCTGTTGAAAAATTCAATTAATATGATATTAAATCTTCTAAAAAAATACACAATAAGATTTGCAACTTCTATATTTTAAGATTCAGTTATGATTTTGACTAACCCAGTTTATTGTGTTAGGTTATGGATTTATTTCTAAAAATCCGTCTAATCCGAACCCGACCATATAATCATATATCGTATATATTTTATAAATATTATATATAAAATTTGTTAGTAATCAATAAGATAACCATTTAACAGTTAAAATTCTACATTGTATTTTAATTATTACCATCTAGTTTTTATTATATTTTTATTTCTTTAATATTATATATCACTTTCTTTAAAATATAATAAATCTTTAATTTTTTTAATCCACTATTCATAATTAATGTGAAATTATCATTAATTTTTATATTTTATATTTTATTTTTATTTTTGAGTTGTGATATTAATAAAATATATTATTTAATTAAAATATCAACCTATTTAACTCGTAAAAATTCATATACAAAAAATTATATGGGTTGGATTTGAGTTACGAATGAGTTAGCTAAAAAAATTAATCTAATATAATCAAGTTGAATTTAAATTTTCATAAAAAATCATTAACCCACTCGTTGTAGATCCTAAAACAATGGATACTTCTAACACAAAATATCTTTTTGAAGTAAGCTATGAGAAATTTATTAGTGCTTACTGGCCGGACAAATCGAGAGCACGAGATGTGTGTCCAATATTACTCCTACAATGAGAAATAAATTGGATCGTAATAAAAAATCACGACACAATCCAAAAACTATCTCTTTAATAGCTCCAAAAAAGAAAAAAAGCCCAATCAAACCCCTTATCTTATTTTTCTCATTTTGAGGTAATTTTGGTTGAATTATTATGCGAGTATTTATGGGGATTGTTCTCCTTTCCGTATTTACATCCTCTACAATATTATAAATTTTATAATACTATATGAACTCAATTTTAAACGCGCCGTGTGATTTTTAATCACTGCTCATTGTATTGTGCACTAATTGTTTCTCTTTCCTTCTTTTTGTTGTCCAATATAAATTTTACAATATTATAGAGAATTCAGACTCCCCCGTTTCAACAATTTCTACTTAGTTTTTGGCAATTTTCTGTAGGCTTGTGGTGTGCTTTTGTGTATTTTTTTTGTGTGTGTTGTCCTGATAAGAGAGAAGATAAAAGTGAGTTAAGAAGTATTATTTTAAAGTGCGATCACATAACCGTATATGCAGTCCGTTTATATTTATGCGGTGTGATACCGCATACATAAGAGTATATATATAAATACATACTCTTATAGTGTGTGATATTCTTTATAATTTTTATCATATTAAATATATAAATTAATCATATGATATATTTCATATAAAAAATAAACTTATACTAATATCTTGTTATATTTTTTATTTTTTTATTAATTTTTTAAAAATAAAAGATTAATTAATTTTTTTTAGAATACATATCTGCAGACGGAAAGCTGGGCCCGCATTCATAAAAAGTAGGGGCCATGAGCTTGGCAAGCACAAATTCGACCTCTCTGTCTGAGACACGGTGCCAATTGAACTGAGGTTCTCATTGGAAATGAGAGAAAGAAAATAACTAAAAAAAAAGAAAAAAAAAAGAATAATCTACATATTAAACCGTATATATATATATATATATATATATATATATATATATATATATATGTATATCATATATGCACTAAACAATGGCTAACATACATATTACAATCCGCATTTTAAACCTTCACTCAGATCCTACCTTTTTCGATCGATTTCTATCATCCGCTCACATTTCCTTTATATTTTTTTCTTCACAGCGATGGAGCTTCCTCCCAACTTCAGTTAAGTCAACCCTTCCATGGCACTTAAAATTTTCAAAATTTAAGTACTTAATAAGTATTATAACTATTGGTTATATTTAATGATTATGTTTGTAGTGCATTAGTAAATTTTTTAAATGTAAAAGAACAGAACTAAAATATCATAATTTGTCTTTATTAAGATTTAATGACAATATAATCTAGTGTTAAAATAATAAATAATCGTCTCATCATTAATAATTGTTAAAGGTTTTTAAAATCTGGGATAAAACTAGCATTGATATATATTTTTTAAAATCTAGTGTCAATGAGTTTGGGTCGGATCTTAGCATTGATATATATTTTTTATTATACTATTAAATCTAAAATAACTAAAAATATAATTAAATAGGCCGAATCAACTCAAACACGACTGATCTGAAACCGGATAAAAAAAATCTTAATATGTATTTGTCCCATTTATTCTTAAGTCACTTTGAATTGAGACAGACCCGTGGGACCGAATCAAAAAATTGATTTATGTCGAATTGACACCCCTGATCAGTCACTTTGCATTGAGATTTGAGACAAATTTATGACACCAAATTGTCGCTTCTGATCAGGGACAGAGCCACATTGTGAAAAACTGAAAATGATGTCAACTGACACATTGAGATTTATAAATTTTTTATATGACTTTTAAAAATAACATATATATATTAATATTTTTTATCAATTTGAACCTACTATAATTTATTTGAGATTTTCACTATTGACCTACTAATTTTTTAATCTATAAGAAATGAAAAGATATATACTTTTTAATTAGACAATTAAAATTCACTTCTATATATAGTTTGAAATGTCTTTTATTTTAACCTAACAGAAGATTTCATTAGCATAGTTTAAATGATCCCTCAGTGTGTCGTAAAAAGATAAACGTTTTCAATTAAGGAAATGTGAAAAGTGATCCACATTTTTTGGTTTAATTATGATATGAAAATGTGATAATTTTTTTAAACTTTATTATAGTTTTCTTTCTCATAATTTATTCAATTATATTTTTCTTTTTTTACGTGTGTTTACAAATTGATATTAACACTTTATCTAAGTATGTTCATTTTCACGTTGTTTTCCCATATAAGAAAATGAAGAACTTTTTAAATAAGGGATGAACAAATTTTGTGGTCAATGAACTAATGGGTTTTCTTGGACACTATATTAAGCAAGAAATATGAACCATGTTAGTAATATAACAATCATTCATACATTCGATTTAGAGAAAAAAATATATTTTTTTTTATTTTTTACTAAAATTAATTATAACTCCTCCGTTTTCAAATTGAGATGGAGAAATATGTTTCTATGTATTTTTTTTCTCGTTTGCTAATCCTTAACATTCTGAAATTTGACACATACAAAATACAATTCAATTAGTTTTAATATCTTAATATTAAAATTGCAGATATTCAATTTTTAAAAGTGTACAAACTTTTATTACTTTAATGGTTTTGGAAAGATGATCATCTTAATAATATCGATATTAATATTTTTTGAAAAAAAATGAATAGTAACGCATCATATATTTTACCAGATTTTAAATTAAAATGTTACTAAAATATTAGATCAATATTTTGGATGCAAAAAACTTCAAATTTTGAGTCATTACTAATTCTTTGGGAATAAAAAATATTTTTATTTAAATTTATAATTTATTTTAAATAATATTAATTGACACACCGCCAGTTAAAAGTTCTGTCTCCCTGATAAAACTAACAGCAATCACAATGGTCTTTATTTAACATATTGCTTTTAGTTGGGGGGGGGGGGGGGCGCATTAGTTCATTCGTCATTTAATTGTTTTATATTTCACAGTTTTTAGTAATAATAAGTTTTATTAAATTAATATTATTAAAAATAAGAGTGAAAAACGTAAAATTTCAAATATACGAATGACAGCGCGCCACTAGCAGTGGCGCGTTCACTGCGCGTTTGAACGCGCGCACCGGCAAATGGCGCGTTTCATTATTTTTACGAAACGCGTCACGCCGGTGGCGCGTTTCATTATTTTTTACGAAAAAACGCGTCACGCAAATGACGCGTTTACTTCTTATATATACAAAACGCGCAAGTGAGATGGAGGCGCTGCGCGGGGTTTGGACGAAACGCGCCACTGGCAGTGGCGCACTGTCATTCGTATATTTAAAATTTTACGGTTCTCACTTTTATTTTTAATAATATTAATTTAATATTAATTATTAATAATAAAAACTGTATATTTCATGGTAGGATTAGTTTGAAACAGGGCCATCGACTGTTTCAGGCCTTAGGTCTCATGGCTGATGGCTCTATCAATTAGGAAATAGGAATATTCTTATTAATGAAGTAGACCCAGTGAGTGCGTTGTGAAATAAATGATTACGCAATCGAGGTTGTTAGATCACAAAATGTCTGAGGTTTGAATAACAAATACGGATAGAACGGATAAGATTCGTGTTATGAATTAGTTTTTTATTTTTAAAATTAAAATAATTAATCTGAACTGTTTAAAATAATTTTCATAATTATAGACTAAATTTTATATTTTTTAGATAGTTAGGAGATCACTTTTTTTAGATTACTCATAATAATTAAATCAAGTGATTATTTTCTAACTATTTAGAAATAGTTAAAAAATTCTGAAAAATATATAATTTAGTTTCTATCTAGATATATAAAAATCATTTTGTCCCTTTTAATTGAATTAAACAAGAAGATTTTATTGAACGATTTAGATCAACCATTTATACTTTGAAAATAAAAAAAATGATTCATAACACGAGAGTAATCTGTACTATGTATAACACCATATCCGAACTCTCTTTCTCCCTCCGTATACCCCCCTCTCTCTATATATATATACACCACTAAAATTGGGCCATTAAATTCTAAATCGACATAAATTAATGTTATGGTGTTTCTCAGTGGAATATGCACGGGAAAGTGAGTGCACAGTGCAGCGCCACTAATGAGTTTGGACTTTGGACACGACACGAATCAACCCACTGAATTACTCTTTCCAGTTCCGGTCAGAGTGCAAATAAGAAATCTTTTTTTTTTGAGGAAAAATAAAAAATCTTTAATTCCAGCACTCTTTTTGAGCCTCACGGCCCTCACGACTTCATTTGGTAATTGGTACAGTACAAAATAAATATTCAAAAAACTAATAATAAGCGGGATTAGGTTTCCCTCAATTTTAGACAGAAAATACGTCCATGTGGACTAGTGGTGCTTAACTTGACTTATCATTTTCTTTCTTCCATTATTATGTTCTTTTCTGTTAGTGACTTAGTGTTAAAGGATCTGACTCGTCATAACAAGTCCTAACCTCTGATTTTTTAAATTAAATGCAATAATGTCTGGTTCCTAATATTCTGATATACCAGTTACCACCGACTTACGTAGTTACGTTGTATCTGATCCCTGATTGGATTCTCTGTGGTTGGGTAAATAATAGAGGGAACGGTGTGTTCACGCTCCACCCGCGTTCTCCTTTTCCCGAGGTACATTCCCTCCGTTTTTCTCTTCTTTCTTCTCGTCCAATCAACCAAAAGGGAAAAAGAAATCACTAGTCCCGACTTCCGATTACGAATCATGCACTGATGCGAGAAGAAATATAGTTTTAGGGTTTCAACCAACCCAATGGCGGGAAGCGAGCTCGACGACCAGCGCGCGCTTCTCAAATCTAGCCACCCGTCTTCTTCGTCCAATCCCGATCCAGAGAGCCAATCAGATCTAGACACGGCCATAGCGGTCGTTACCCCCACTTCCGCCAGGAAAAGCGGGATCAACGAGTTTCTGAGGCACTTGGATCGAGGGTTGTCGAACCGGGGTCTGAACCGCCATCAGTCAGACCAGGTACCTTCTCCGGTTCGAGTGGGCGATCAGTCTCAAGATGAGCTTGGCGATGGAGCGCCGCCTGAGTGGGCCCTGCTTCTCCTCGGATGTCTTCTTGGCCTTGCAACTGGAATTTGTGTAGCTGCCTTCAATCACGGGGTAATGTGAGGTGCCACTGGTTCCATGATTTTTTAATGATTTTGCAACGTTTATCTTTATTTCGTACTACTACGTTGTTTTATGCTGATAAATGGAAGTAATAAAGTAGTTCTCTTTAGAAGGCATTTAGTCGAGACATTTCGTATTACTCTAGTATTTCAACTATTTATAGGTACTCAGAGAGTCAGTAAGCATCTGTACTGACCAATTGAATTAAATTCCTTGAGTCTCTTAGTAGGCGTTGCTTGTGGTTAATAGCTACTGATTGTAGACAAATCAGACAGATTTAAGACTGGTCTGGAGCATTGTATAACTCCTCATGTCATTTCATGAACAGGTACATGTCATACATGACTGGGCATGGGCTGGTACCCCAAATGAGGGTGCTGCCTGGCTCCGTTTGCAACGGCTAGCAGACACCTGGCACAGAATTCTCTTAATCCCTGTGACAGGTGGTGTGGTTGTGGGCATGATGCATGGCCTTCTAGAAATTTTTGAGCAGATTAAAAGTGCAAGAACCATACCACAGCAAGGCATTGACCTTCTTGCAGCAATATTTCCCACCACAAAAGCAGTCCAGGCTGCTGTTACTCTGGGAACAGGCTGTTCTCTGGGGCCTGAGGGGCCTAGTGTTGATATTGGGAAGTCGTGTGCGAATGCATGCTTTGCTATGATGGAGAGTAATAGAGAGAGAAGGATTGCACTTGTTGCAGCAGGTGCAGCTGCTGGCATTGCTTCCGGTAAGTTGATCATCATCTTTTTCATCAATTATTTTTTGGAGGCAAATTGTACATGTATTGTACTGGTCTAAAGATCACTGCATCTTGAAATCAGGGGAGCTCTATTAGGAATGAAGTTTGTAAATAAAAATGAAGGTCTAATCTGAAATTATTCATCTTGGATTTTGGTACTAAGCGATCTAGTACAATCATTATGTGCAGAAATATCAGTCTCACAGTGTGAAGCTTCAGAAAACACTCTACATTGCTAATTTTGGTGCTAAGAAGATTTATTATTTATTATTTCTTGTAAAGATGCATCATTGCTTATGAATCCATATCAATTGTGTTTCCTTTATTATTCAGCTGCAGTTGAAATGACAACCATGCTTGCTTGTGTAATAGCAATGCCTTTTAGATCCCAGAATCCATGATGGTATTATATTTTTAGCTAGATAGATTTATTGTATTTACTTCTATGTTTATGTGATCATATAGTACATGCATATGTATGATTATAAACCAACCAAATGGATGTTTACTACAAATTAAGCCTTAGACCGATTGATATGTTTAGTGACTTGCATCTGTTGCTTTTTAGGGTTTAATGCTGCTGTTGCTGGATGTTTCTTTGCCATTGAAACTGTATTGAGGCCACTCCGAGCTGAAAATTCTCCTCCTTTTACAACAGCTATGATAATATTAGCATCTGTTATCTCATCGACTGTATCCAATGTTCTGCTTGGAGAGAAGCCTGCTTTTACTGTACCAACTTATGAACTAAAATCTGCTGCTGGTATGTTTCTTGTTCTGTTTGTACCTGATCTTGATATCAATTTGAAACATTGAATGCTTTTGCTCATGCAATTAGTATCTCAATATAGTAGTCATATTGCCTTTTATTGGTTTTCTGGGTAACACCATGCAGTCTAATTATAGTCATATGGCCTTTTAATGTCATGGTTTTAACAACCGGTTTATGACAATAGCTTTGGAAACAGAATTGTGCATTGAATAACTGGATGTTATTCACAGTTGCAACTAGTTGATTTTGTATTTAGAATTAAGACATCTTTTTAAAAAATTATATCATCCTTTGCTATTTTAGAACTCCCTCTGTACCTCATTCTCGGCATGCTATGTGGCGCTGTCAGTGTAGCATTCAGCCGGTTGGTGGTGTGGTTCAATAAGTTCTTTGAGTACCTGAGAGAAAGGTTTGGCATTCCACCTGTTGTCTCCCCTGCCTTGGGTGGACTTGGTGCAGGAATTATAGCTCTAAGATATCCTGGGATTCTGTACTGGGGTTTCACAAACGTAGATGAAATTCTACACACAGGAAAGAGTGCGTCTGCTCCTGGCATCTGGTTATTGACTCAACTTGCTGGGGCCAAAGTTGTTGCAACAGCACTGTGCAAAGGTTCTGGACTTGTTGGGGGTTTATATGCACCGAGTTTGATGATCGGTGCTGCTGTTGGTGCTGTTTTTGGCGGCTTAGCAGCAGAGGTGATCAACTCTGCCATCCCGGGTAATGCTGCTGTTGCGCAACCCCAAGCATATGCTCTTGTACGATTTCTTCTGTTGGTCTAATTTCTAATTTTTTTGTAATCGTGTGTTTGGTTTACTAATAGTTTTGTAATGTGCATATTTCTCTGTTCAGGTTGGAATGGCCGCTACACTTGCTTCTGTTTGCTCAGTTCCATTGACCTCTGTGCTGCTGCTGTTTGAGTTGACAAAGGATTACAGGATTCTGCTTCCACTTATGGTAATTGATAATCTTTAATCTTCATATACAATTTCGTCTCAATCATTCACTTGGTAATTTTGTTATATACTGCAAGCACTGCACCCTTTTTTTTTTTTACCCATAACAATCCAATTAAGAATAATGATAAGGGGTAAGAAAGGAAAACACCAAACTATCCAAAATCTGTTAACAGGTCTGAAGGGTAAACAATCTCATATAAAATGTATGGACAATGAAAAATATATTCATACCTTAAGGCATAAATCATAGTAGTGGAATAATTGTTATTATTAAGGTATACTTTTTGTAAACTCTTAACTGATGACAAGAAATTTAATAATTGAATTTATCATAAAAATAGGGTGCAGTTGGGTTAGCAATATGGGTTCCTTCTGTAGTAAATGAATCCAAAGAAAGCAACCGCATGGAGCTGAGGTCCCCTCGACATGGTTATTCTTCTCTTCTTTCAACAGAGGAAAAGAATGATGCTGCATGGAGACAACAAGAGGCAGGAGAAAATCTCGAGCTTTCTGTTTTGCATAATGATGCTCGCAATGTTTTAAATAACAATGATGAAGCTCTTTTGGATGATCTGAAGGTCTGTTACTTTGTATTTATGTTTTCTCTGCTGGTGCACATTTTGTCTCAAGTCTTAACATTGCACTTAGTAATATCAATTGGCAGTAAGCACTTGAAGTGAGAGCTAAGATCTACTAGCAATATGGTTTGTGTCCTTCAGTATTTGAAGTAACACTTCACCATTCATCCACCCTCGATTAAACCTAGCACACACTGAGTGACCTTAAATTGCAGAATAAATCAAAAGAAATATAAGAGCTGGGAGAAGGAAGGGAGGTATATGGAACGGCTCTAGATTGTTAGGTCATGATATAGTACTTGAAAAGAAAATGTATTGTTTTTTAGGTATCTCAGGCCATGTCAAAGATCTGTGTCAGAGTGCAATCAACACATACAGTGAGAGATGCAATGAACCTCATGAATGAAAAAAAGCAGAATTGTGCTCTAGTGGTGGATGATGAGGATTACCTGGAAGGGATTCTCACTCTAGGTGACATTCGTCGCAGGGGGCTTGAGTTAGGCACGAATATCTCATCTCCAAATGGAGATACATCTACTGTTGATGTAAGCCATCTTCTTGTTTTGAGATCTATCTTCTGTGGTAACCATGGATATATCTGTGTTTTTCTCTAGTACTATCCATGGTTATGCCCCTTCTTTAAGTTCTTAGAAACTTTTGTGTGATAAGAAGCGTCAAGTCTTTTTTGTTTACTATGTTTCTCTCTGAAAGATTCAATAGCCATTATGTAGACTTGGTACATTATTTGAGAGCAGCTTTAGTTCATGAAGTCTAGTTAAGAGTACAAGTCATCCATTGAAGTACATTATAAGCTGGTTGTAAAGTGCATAGGTTTGTTAGAAAATCTGACCTTGGGATTAATTTAGTTTAGAGCATGATGCTTATTTGACCTTATCCGAGACCAGGAAAACAACACTTGTATGATTGGGCACAATGCCTTGATCCTTGATCCTGAAGTTGCCTACCAATGCAACCAACAACCATACTAAAGGTCTACCCAGATTATGCATTATTAATTTTAATGTAATTGCAGGTGAACTCAAGTGCAATATCATCATTCTTCACTCGAGGTTTCCAGTACATGGGAAGTGATCGTGGTCTCTTAACCTGTTTTCCGGACACTGATTTGACCACTGCAAAGGAGCTAATGGAGGCCAAGGGGATCAAACAGCTTCCTGTTGTCAAGCGTGGTGTGGGTTACAGAACTGATAGGAAACGAAAGCCCATTGGTCTTCTTCATTATGATTCCATCGGACACTGCCTTAGGTTAGTTTTTTTCCTTGTTATTTTCCAACTATACAGCTTTTTCCATTAAAACATATCTCTGTCATCTGGAGTAATTATTCTATTAATACATTACAAGCAACTACTGGTTTCGTGTAATTGCTGGATGCTGTATTGTATTGTTAATAAAGTGCAAAAACTGTATTGTAATGCAGAGAAGAAATAGAACGCTGGAAAGCCATATATCAGCAACAGGAGGATTCTCAGCAAATAGCAACTGGTCATTAACTTACTAACTGCTTAATTGTGTTACAATCTGTTTTTTTTTTGCTCAAGTACTTTCAAACTGCTTAATGATGTTGCGATTTTCTAATTTTGTAAAATTAATAGAAATCAGATTGGAAGTATTTGCAATGAAATTCTTTATAGTTTATACTAGTGCAATTTGGTTCATTCTAGCTTAGTGTGTCTCAGTGCAATAAAAACAAACCAGATTTGTGTTAGCAGGTTCTAAGACTAATCTGATTTATTCAAGGTTTTTACCAGTTAAATAATATGATTACCCTTGAGTGTGTTAGCAGGTCTATTTTGAGATTAATTCTTGGACTATTGTACCGTTTTTTTTTAATATCTTCTCAAGAACAGTTCACAATGTTTGCAAAGACTGTGGAGGTCTGATATGGATATATTTAATAGATTGAGCATCTTTCCTGTTGTAAATAGTTGATGCAATCATTTTCTGTTATAAATATTAATTTTGTCAGTTGTGCTATATTTTAGAATAATCCAGATTTGAAATTGGTGTCCTTGTGATTTGCACTGGAAGCCAAACTAAACCAAATATTTACTTTGTGTAGTAATTTGTTGGCAAGCTAACTTTGTACTTTGTTTGTGAGTTGCTATTTCTTTTATTTTTTACTTTTGGCTGTTTGGACAATTCCAAAGTTTGTTTGATTACTTTAACAGAGGTCTTAACATATATATCGAGAAAAAAAATACATGTGAAGTTCCTTCTTTTCATAAACAAAAAAAGGAGCAAGTGTTTGTTGTGATGAGCATACATGAAGACATCCATAACCATAAGCAACTTACAATTTACTTAGGGAGACTAAGTAGAAGAGTGCGGAATAGCGTTAATCCAGGTATACCAACTTATAGGTGGAATACCGGATTAGCTCTAGTCGGAATAGCGATTATTGTTTGATTATATTATATTATATTATTATATTATGATTATGATTAAGATTTAGTATTATTATATTATTATATTATATTTATGATTATAATTTATTATTATATTAATATTATGATTATTTATTATTATTATTATCATTATATTATTATTATTAAATTATTATTATTATTATTATATTATTATGATCAAGATTATTTATTATTATATTATTATATTATTATATTATGATGATTATGATTATGATATGATTATTTATTATTATTTTATTATATTGTATTATATTATTATATGTTGATTATAGTGATGATTAATTTATTATTATATTATTATAATTATAATTATTTATAATTATTTTTATGATTATGATTGTATTTTTATTATTATATTATTATATTATTATGATTATGGTTATATTATTATGATCATGATCATGATTATGATTATTATATTATAATTATATTATTAAAATTATGATTACTTATTATTATTATATTATTATAATTATGATTGTAATAATAATTTTTTATCATTATATTACTATATTATGATTATGTTTATATTTTTATTATATTACTATTATAATATTATTATTTATTATGATTATTTTTTAATACTTTATTATTATTTTATTATGTTGTATTATATTATTATATGTTGATTATAGTTATGATTAATTTATTATTATTATTATAATTATAATTATTTATAATTATTTTTATGATTATGATTATATTTTTATTATTATATTATTATGATTATGATTATGATTATATTATTATGATTATGACTATAATTATTATTATCATGATTATGATTATGATTATTATATTATTAAAATTATGATTATTTATTATTATATTATTATAATTATGATTGTAATTATAATTTTTTATTATTATATTACTATATTACTTAGAGAATCTGTCAAGTCATATATGTTTCTTAAATTTCAATTTCTTTCTTCTAATCTAATTATGACTTTTACCTCATGAGAGTATAAATTACACTGATCCAAATCACCTCCATGAACACCTGAATCAGCACATATTTTTGGCATGCCCAATTATTGCTTTCCATCCCCTGCTTGTCTTTGAGATGCCACCAAGAATCTACACAAACTCAATTTATTTTACAAGCATAGGATTGATTGTACGCATATTGTATTGGTCCTGGGCAAAACATGGGCGACCGTTAGCCCTCTCTATTTAATTTTCGTATCATGTGCAAAGCGAGGTTAGACTCTCCCATCAGACTTCCAAATAAATACAATTATATTTTGTACAGTTCCTCGAGACGGGCGGAGCTTGACCAAAATTAGTCATAGTCTAAAATAATTATATATTAATTTAAAATATTATATTATAAATTTTGATAGGCTACTAATATAAAATATTTTAAATTCTTAATAAATATTATATTAAACTCCGCCTATACGGTACTTGATACACTGCATTACATTAGCTCCGGTAGACAAAATAAGTTCCAAGTCAACTGATCATATGAGATCCGGTTTCCTCGGTGATATATACTCAAGTCATTTTTTAAATGTTTCTTGAAAGGTGAATGCAAACTGTACTCGAAGAATATCCCACAATTATACTCGTTGCTTCATTTACTATTTTTTTTTCTTTGAGAAGGAATAAAATTAATCTTGATCGATTTTTGGAGAGTCAAAACCAGGAAAACAACAGTAAAACGGCTTTTTGAAGCAAAAGGCAGAAAAGAGAAAAAAAATGAAGAATAAAAAGAAAAAAATAAAATAAAATAATCTATTTTCATCTTCAACATTCAAGCAGCTTTTTGGCAATTAGTGTAAACAATTAATTAGTTAGGGGAGGAACCAGAATCGGAGGATAGAGGGGGCGGAGGAGGATTTTTTTTTTGGTGGGGGTAAAAATTCTTGATTTTTTTTTTTTTACTAAAATCATTTAGAAACTACTTGATTTTACCAACTTCCGGAGAACTTGGGGGGGTTGGGCTCCTCTTGATTCCGCCCCTAAATTATTATATCTATGGAGAAAGAATCAAAATCATTTAAGACTTTACTGGTACCAGCTTCCGGATGTGACTACTGTGATCATAGTAGAAGAAAGGTTCTTGCCTACTGTTTTCTTTCTGACAACCAACAAACTGGTTAACCCCCTCTGATTTTTTCCCTACTAAAGTTCATCTAATTTATTTTTCTATTGTTCTGTCTCCCATAACATGTATACAGTAAATGATAAAAATAGAAATAAGAAAATAATGCAAATAAAATAATTAAATTCCGATATGAAAATTGGGTAATCCCACTTTCGTCTGTTACTTATTAGACAAACCAAAAAAGTGAGACAGGCAATTGATCAAACACATTATGGTCACAAAATAGTATATTCTCAAATACTTGCCAAAAAAAAAGACGGGACACCCTTTCGTTTCACAAGATTGTTGTGCACTTGTGCTTAAAAACGATTATTGTGAAATTGCCTTTTTGTGTTTGCCTTGGTGCTTTTTGAATGGAATGAAACATTGTGTGATTAAAAGGTTGTATCAAGGACTGCTAGACCATTAAATTATCTGACTAATAAACTTTTGGTTTTGTTATTAAAAGGGTTTATCAAAAACTTGTATGGAGGTACCAAAAGAAGCATAAGAGGCTGTACCAGGCCGAACTCAGCATGACTGCAGGATGCCACAATCCTCCTCCAATTCTGATCTCTGTTTATTATTATTTTATTTATTTTTGTATGCGCGTTTAGCAAAAGAGGCTGGGACCTCTGCCATTGATTTTTATTGGGCTTCTCCCAAATTAAGGGGCTGCCCGATAGCCTCACAACTTTGATTTCTTGGGTCATTCCTATTTATGCTATGCAAACTTGCTAATTGATGTTTGTAAAATAATATCTTGCATGAAGATTGTTGTGTTGTCCTGTGTTGCAAGTACTCCCATGGTTATGATATTATAATTTTTGAAAATTTTACTATATCTTTCTTTCTTGATTACAAAATTTGGAATCATTAATACAAGCTAATTGTAGAACCCCGTTTCTTTCTTTGAAAAATAGAATATTCCAAAATGTAATTGATTGATTTGTTTGCAGCACGCACGGACAAATGTCTAATACTGTGTGTAATAATGGAACCGTGATGCCTACACATTTGTCTTAAATCACTCCAGCGTCTCTCTCTCTATCAAGTTAGGATCTAAGATATATGGGTATTTTTGAGAAGAGATCCTCATAGTTATCTCTCTTGCAGTTACAGTTTGTGGTGGTGGTTGACTGGTTGTTGCTTTTTCCAAAAGAATAGTAGGTCATTATGGGGCTTGAACTTGATAGTTACTCATCTTAAGTAGATACTTTTTTGCTATTTTAATTTTTAACCTTTTAATTTACACCAAGTTTTAATTCTGCTGAAGCTTGCTGATGATTAATTGTACCTTTCTAGTACTACTTTTAAGGTTTACAAGTCCACAAGAACTTTATGATATTACTTTCTGGTGTGCCCTTTCGAATGAAGTCAATGTTCAGGGTTTGCCTATTTTCTAAAAGGGCAGAGGAAACGGGGTAAAAGTCATGTCACTTGGGAAAATTACATAGGTTGAAATTAGAATTATGTCATCTTGGTCTTGTAAACTTTGCATGATGTAAACATTTATTGGCCTTTCTCTTTCAATTTGTTATATTTTAGTGGCATGCTAATTGTATTCTAAAAATTCTCTATCTTCTTATAAGCTATATGAGTATTTGTACAAAATATATGAACTTTTTTGTTATATAAATGAACATCTAGAGTTGATGAAAAAATATTTTTTAAGATGATCACCACCTATCTAGTTGCTCTAATCACTACTAAAGCACATGCAAATTAATCAAATGATATTTGAGATATTTTAGAATAATCATGCGCTAAAATCTCCCAAAATTTTTATCACATAGTAGTTATGAACATATTTCATTTTCAGTATGAATATCCATGATAACAGACATGAACACCTATGATGAAAGTATGAAGATTTCGAACAAACTAAAATTCATTCTTAATAATGATGAGCGTCTTACATTCTACGCGTTTAGCCACTCATTTAAAAAAATATAAAATATTAATATAGATGTCCATAATAGACAATATTCATATCTAATCAATGTGGTACTCATACTTAGTTACTAAAGTTATCTGATTATGAAATACAAAGACTTATAAAATGAAAATATTATTTAAAAAAATTGAAAGAGAAAAAAAAATTGATGGACATATTTGAGAATAGATATATTATTGAAAATGAAAAGTTGAAAAAAAAAAATAGTTGGGAGACAAATTTGTAGAATTTTTATTTAGGATAAAAAGATTTCATCAATATTTTAAGCTCTTGAGTAGATTCACCCATGCTTTACTTCACTGGTGTAAATGAAATCTTCTAAACAAAGGGGATACGAATTTTAGATATCTTAAAACCTAAAATTAAATCTTCTAATTTCTAACAAATGCTTGGATTCTACTAATTTATTTACTCAGTGTGCAACAGTAGATGCTTATAGCAGTTAATGATATCTAAATCATTTTTTAGTGCAAAGAAAATAAATTTCCACTTCATTCCTTCTTTTTCTTAAACTCCGTGTATATTTACATTTTTTACTCATTTTGAAACTTTCGCTAATATAAAATTGTTAACTCTCAATTTTGCCGATTATTGGGAGCAGGTATTGAAGAGATGTTAGGATATTGGTCCCTTCATTTTGCATTAATTGTTCAACTTTCTAGAAATTGCCGAAATAGCTTTTCATATTACGTTATATTTTTTTTTTGTGTTTTGAAATTAATATTTGATAAAATCTTCCAGCCCATGATGATACATAAAATTTCATAATTTCATATTAAAAAAATTGTATTACCAAGATCCAGCGATTTAGAATGACACAATTGGAAGCAAATGTCGGATAATTTTTTTATTTTTGAGAAAACAAATGTGGGATAATTGCTGCAACAAAATATTCAAGAACCACTTTCAACTTTGTAAATTTTATGATAAATTGATTAAGAGATCCAAGTCATGCAATATAGTTGCTCTGCTATTGCTAAATAGAATTTGATGATAATGCTAATAACTAAAGAAAATAAGATTCTAATTAACTAAAAATCGTTGACGGAAAAAAGTACAGAATCACACGCATCACAAAATAAAACTATACAATGTTATTTATTTTATTAATTATTCATATTAACCGGTATAATTAAGGTTCCATCAAAGGATACATATTGCAGCGGAACCAACAAAATTATTGCAATTATAAGAATAAAAATGTACACATTGATCAAACTCAATTGATCAATATATAATTAACAGCTGAAATCCATATATAATACCAGCAAATAATAAAACTTATTGATCAAATCAATTGATTGAATGATTGATCAACACTGCTTGGGAGCCTTCAGTGAGGCAGATATTGGCACAGTTGCTCTGAAGGAAGCACATCCCACTGTACTTAGCGCTGGCGGTTTCACATGTTCTTGCATCCACTGATGTTGTGCCTATTTCATATTGAAAGACAAAGAAAATATTATATCAGTTAAATGCATGCTAAGTCACGTATCAATAAATGTGAAATGTAATAAATACTACATAGGTTTTCTTATTTTATATTTTAATTGTTAGTAATTAAAAAGTTATAAGTACTTCGAAGAAATGGTTGGGCAAAATTTTGCAATTTTATCCCAAATAGACTCGGAAAAATCATTCAATAAATCAAATAGATTTTCATCTTATATTGTAGTTACCTGTAGTTTTTTTTTTAACTATAAACGATTCAAAAAAAGAGAGGATATTTTGACATCACGATATACAAAAATAAACAATTGTACATGAAAAGTTTCATTGTTGAAAATGTTGTTTGCGACCTTAATGGCACACAAACAAAGATCAAGCATAATTTACAATTCTTTTTTTTTCCAAAACGTTTGGTACTGTCAATATTATAATTCTTAATACATAAAGATGATTAATTTTTTAAACTTTTCAAACATGCTACATCATCATTTTTCTTCACTACTGATTTGGTTTAAATCTTTTCATTTTCTTGAATCCAAAAGTTCATATTAAATAATTTTCTCTCTCCTCATTTAAAATAATATATATAATATAATTAAGATAAAACTTAATTGTTAAAATGATCCAACTTTTTTATATGATTATTTATAAATTATTATATTTTTATTTATATGATTTATTATTTTAATAATTATTATTATAATTATCATTATTACTTAGCATTTGAAAATATTGTGTTTAAATTTCTTCAATGTGAAATTTTATTAAATATATTTAAATTTTTTGTATTGTTAGTCATTTATTTGAGGATTATATTATCGGGGAGAATCTTGAATTACAGTCCTAATGATGATAAAGACCCTAAGAATGTCAGTAATTACATCCTAATTAATTAATCAATCATGTTTCATGATCACAGCTAGTTCGTAATGATGATAAATTAAAGAAGGGAAAAAAAACAGATGAAGCGAGGAGCAAGAAAAGGAGAACAAGTGATGGAATAAGCCTCTGTGCACGCTCCATTGGAAATGAGATATATAAATATTTTGAAACAACTTTTTTTCTTTTCAGGAGAAAGATGCCTTATGATTATGGCTTCAGGATGTTACAAATTTAAAGCCCCTTGTCATAGTTTTATACCTTCGTAGGATGCTGACATCATACCTGGATAATGCATTTTCGGCCTCAAATGATAAATCTAACATTCAGTAAAGTACGTGAACACATGTACTGTCGATTGTAAATCATATATCCATAATTGTGCATAATAAATTTCTTGTACCCGTACAAATTATGAATTGTTAATTGCACTTACTAATCATGATATTCATTTGATTAAATTGTTTCTATTATTATATTTATTTTAATCAAGACAAATATATATACACAAGAAAAAATAGTATGTCTGTTAGAATGTACAAGAGAATTTTTATTTTATAGTGCAGAAACTAGCTTTTTATTGAAAGCGATGCTTGTTAATGATGTTTGTGTTTTGCAAGAATTAATGATGGATCGCTTGAGAAAAAAGTCTGTATTACCTTCCTTTTTTGTTTGTTTGTTTTGGTGGGGTGTGTGTGTTGGGGGGGGGGGGGGGGGGGGGGGGGGGGGATCCAAGGGGAGGAGACGGTATAGTATGGCCCGAAAATGGATACAGAATTAATTTTTAGATTGAAAAAAATAACGATAAATAAAATGGTTAAAATAATGAAATTAAATATGTTCAGTCCACCTCTTCAATATATCTCGTGAGATGACGCACGAATTCATGTATTATACGAGGTGTGTTAATTTTTTTTATAAAGCACAAAATATTTTGTACTTCACGTTTATATTTTATATTTTAAATTTTAAATGGACTATCAAACGTTAAATATGATATTCATATCAAAATCTCCTTGATAATCAAAATTTTATATTTTTTTGGATTTTTTTTGCTATTTATTTATAGGATAAAAAAATCATTGATATTGAATGGTTCAAAATATATCAGATTAATGAATTTTGCAGCCCTTAAAAAAATAGTAAAAAGTTTTCAAAAAATATAAAATTTGATCACCAAGGAGATTTTAATATGAAGATCATATTTAACTGTTTGAATTGTCTATTTGAATTTGAAAATATGAGATATAAGCGTGAAGTATGAAATATTTTGTGCTTTATAAAGCACATTAGCACACCTCTATATTATACTGATAAAGACATTTAGATGTATATATTAATTTTCAATAATAATCTATAATAATGAATTATATATTATAATACGTGTTTGTCTATTGCGCTTTCAGTAGCATTTCGGCTGAAACACTACTAGTTCAAACTTATATTTTTCATGCTCAAAATTTTAATTTAAGTAGCTCAATAAAAATTTTATATCATAATCTTATAGAATACTATTTTTTTTATCATGTTTGGAGTTAGTTTACTATGCTTAATGATCTTTAGAAAGTAAATATTTTTGACATATAAATTTTTATTATTTTTCTATTACAAAAATTATTAAGTATAGTAAATTAATTCCAAACATGATAAAAATTAGTATTCTATAAGATTATGATATAAAGATTTTATTGAGCTATTGAAATTAAAATTTTGAGCATAAAAAAAATAAAATTTGAACTGGTAGCGTTTCAACCGAAGTGTTACTGGAAGTAGAATACACGAACTCTTATAATGCATATTATTAAATTTATATTTATTTATATAGATGTTGACTAATATGAAAATATTTGCATTTCAGTCCAAAATATACGTAGCTCAAATTATATCATAACATGTCCAAAATTATGACATATCATTCTCATTAAATTATTCATATAATAATATTGAAGAGACATTTTTTTTCATGTTTTAGAGTTTTAATATTTATTTTGAATTTTTAAAAATAAACTCTAATAATAATAATAATAAAGTATTAAGTTCTTGTACATCATTTTTAAAAATTCAAAATAAATACTTAGAAAACTTTAAACATATTTTTTCTCCCCTCTTATTTTTATATGAAGAATTTAATAAAAATGATAAATCAGAATTTTCTCTGCATGAACTCCAGGCCAAAATGTAAATATTTTTCATATTAGTGAGCATATATATATATATATATATATATATATATATATATTAACAACTTTTATTAAACGAAAGCTTTATTTATTGAAGTAATAATGTTATGAAAGAATGAAATGATCTAGTAAGATTGATGGTTAGAAACTAAAATGAGCAATCTTTTGTAGATATTGAAAATTAAATATTTTAGACCCTCATCTTTATATAAAAATTTACCATTATTCCAATTGGTAAAATGTGATAGACAAGACACAAATTGTTTAATTCAGTGCAATATATATTTAGTGGAAATGACTTTTAATTATTAAACATCAACTACATACGTGCTTTCCTTTTTATACGACCCCAATCATTTGAGATACCTTTTCACCAATTTTGTAACTAACTCAGTTCATCTATGCTCTTCTGGGTCCATCATCACATGGGTTTTATCTTAACTCATGGGCATGTTGATGGTTAAGATGTTTGCAAATATATATTGTTTTATTGGCTCTTTTTTTTTCCCCAACAACTCCACTTAATTATCGTACATGACAACCAAGATCAAATAATGATTAAGACCATCTAACTATATTTTTCTTAATGATTGAGACTGTGAGATTCATGCTCATAATAAGACGAGTACCTTTGCTTAATCTTCGCTGCATTGCATGAAGAGCTAAAAGGAGTCTAACAAGACGAGTACCTTTGCTTAATCCGACGTTTTGGATTTCGCTTCTTTCAAAAGAAAAAAAAGTTGGGCAATTTAATTAAAATCTTTTCATATATATATAGAGTGAGTGAGGTTATGGTGTTTCGCGAAATACAAAGGTTCTTGTGCTTTGCGTCCGTATTTCGAATTTGAAAGTCCAAACGGCTGATCCAAACCGTTGAACATCATCTTTATATTAAAATATCTTTGAAAATTAAATTATATATATATATATATATTTAAAAAATTCTATTTTTAAATGGGCACAAAGTTTGCTGATCTAACGATTTCTGCACCATTCAAACCTAGTGATTTTGTACCCATTTAAAAAATAGCAAAAAATTAAAAAAAATATAAATTTTGACTTCCAAAAATAGTTCAATATGAAGATCATGTTCAACCGTTTGAATCGACTATTTAGACTTTTAAATTTGAAATACATACACAAAATATGAAAAAATTATGTTTCATGAAACACTATAGCCTCACTCTCTCTATATATATCGGAATTTCTATACAAATCAAAATAGTTTTGTAAATATGTTTATACTTATGGAAATCTAACGTAATTGTTTTGCATTGTCGATATTCCCGGTACAGAATCTAACAAATTCGTCCTGGAATTAAGGATTTTATTAATAAAACTTTCAGATAATAAAGCAAGTCGCGCAACTCAAAGACTGATGGCTGGCAGTTCAAAGACTGTTTAAAACAGACTCAGAATCTGTATGGCGCCAATTCTACAATTTTTCAGTACTCTCCACTCAACAGGAGTTATTACAACCTCTATCTAATTATACATCTCATTTTAGAAAATTCTTATAATCGCAATATTCATACTCTGGCGAAAGCGCTGCACAAGAATCTTTTTAGAATAATCAAAATATATACCGTTATTGTTGAAAAATATATCTACAGAATTTTTAGTCTAGATTTGAAAATTTTGACCATTGTTTTGTTAGTTTTATACTTTAATTGACATCTCCAAAACTGTTGGAGAACTTTTATAATAATTATTTTTATTAATAAAATTTATAAGGTAAGGGTTGATCCTTATCTTTGTTAAAAAAAATAACTTGTGCAACACTTTGGTGTGGTATTTTACAAAAAGCCCTATGTTTTCAGTCAAATTTGCTGGATTCATGCTAGGAATTTTTATATTTCAAATTATTTACAAGTAATTTTGATTAATGTAAACATTTATGGAAGTATTTTGATTTAAAGAAAATTCCCCAACTATACAATTTTAAATATTAACAAGAAATCTCTTCATCATAGTTACGAACATATATACCTCTTACACACAAAAAATATTATCTTAATTATTCACTAAATTAAACGTTGATTCTCAATTTAATTTAGATCATATATTCTTTAATTGAACAGCTCTAGCTCTCCTATATATTTATATTATCTGAATGTAGTTAAGAATTCTGGTCAATAATCTTTAAGCTAATAAAAATAAAATGTACAGATAAATCATTTACAAACTTGGTAAATCATTGAATACCCAAAATTACCGATCATCAGGTCTATTTTATTTACGCAAAATCATGACTGAATTTTGTTGGGACTTGTGTAGAAGGTTCAAAATTATTAATTTATTACTGATCTTCGGATAGAGACTCATCAACAGTAGATCCAGTTGACAATTCTGAATTCTTATGCATACTAAAATATTATAAAACATAAAAATATACAGTACGTACGGCTAGTACAGGAAAACATAACTTTTTTTGTACATTTATTATTATTATTTTTTTTTGGTATATATATTCACAATGTCTGGTTGTATTTTCCTCGAATATATGCTCATACCCAATGTGTGGTCTCATTTTCTTGCGCCCCGAAATGCATGCATCTATAAAACTTCACTTCGAATTAAAAGAAAATAAAAAATATATATTTGGTAAATGAAAAGGCATTATTACATGTGTTTAATTAATCGTTATAACTATTAAGATATTGCTCTCCGTAAACTATATTATGTGCTAGTAAAAGCATTTAATTTTAAGTCTGTACTGTCCATTACTATTGCTGGTGGTTGAACCAAAATTTAAACTCTCTAAATGTCTCTCTTGTCACCTCTGATACTTACTGTCATCGAAAGGAGCTACACACTAGAGTCAAATGCATCAGCTGATACTGGCACGTGGCCAAGAACAAGTAGAATAGTTCTTTGTGTATAAGATTACGTCTTATGTTTTCTTTGTTCAATCTTTTTTTTGTACCATAAAGATCACAGTCCGTGATCAGTTTAATTAAAAATTTGAGGGCACAAGACCCTCATCTTTTTCTCAAAATAATAAGATATTGCTCTCCGTGCAAAAAAAATAAAACATACGTACAATAATTAAGTATAAAACTATCACTTGTTAAATCTCTAAAACCGGAAACACTACGTACTGTTCTGCATTAAAAAAATTAAAGATATAAAACATATCTACACTAAAAAGGTTATCCGATCATGTGTGGTTCGTTGAGCGGTATCCGGTACCATTTCATTATCAGACTTAAATCTTACGGATGGCAAAGGGTCTTTCCGTGTTAACTCACACTGACTTAGATATTCTCCCTCATGCATGATGCATCCAAATTTTGGGCCCATGCAACCAGCGCCAAACACCTCACATGGTTGGTGCTATTGCTATTCAATTATTTAGTTCTCTCTCCTTCTTAGACGTGTCCATGAACAGACACGGACACGGCATGGTTCTAGATCTTATGTTGCTGCTGCCGATACGGCAAATCCATAATGGTGTTGTTAGCTGCAACTTGCAACATAGTAATAAATGGATGATCCAGGAAACGTTCGATAAGGTTAAAATTTCGTGATTCGGTTATAATTCAAAAAAGTTCATTTCATATTATATAAATAAAAAATATATTAAATTGTTAAGATATTAGAAATATTTAAAAGTAACATATATAATATCATTTAAAATGTTGTATAATGTGTTTTATTTATGAATAAAATATTTTATTGATGAATAAAATATATTATGTATAAATTGACAAATAACTTCTGAAATATCCGATTAAAGATAAATTTATTACTATTTTTTTGAAGAAGTTCATAGACTATTTGCACACACATTACCCAACCCAACCCAAATCCGCACAAGTGAGATTTGAATCAGAAGACCTCTATGTTACAAACTGCGCATGTAGCAGTGACGAATCTTATACTAGCAACTCACAGGGAGCTTCGAATTTGGATCCATTAATTAATCATCTTTTTCTTTGGGACACCTAACGTCGTCTATTGTTATTTTCTTTTTTGTTTGGAGATAATCTAAAGTCTAAACTCCATTGGTAGGTTAACTTTTACTTTTAAATGTCTTTGTTAATATGTCAATGATATGCTACATATACAATGCATGTTGGTATCTGTTTATGGGTGGAATCAGAATTTTAAATTGAGGGGAGGAAAGTGAAGGGATCAGACATTTATAACATTTACAACAGAGGAAAAAATATTAAGAGGATTAGATATACAAATTTTTAAATTTTTTTACGAAATTATATATAATTTTCAGACGTTTTTGAAAAAATTGGAGGCCCCCATCCCCTGGATACGCCCCTTTATCTGCCGCAAGTGAAACATGGGTTTAAATATTTCGATTGTAAAGAAAGGGAAAGAGGGACTTGGCGTCATGCTTTTCCGGCATTGACTGAGCGAACATTTATAGATTCCGTATCCGCTGAGATCTTAAGATCTCAGATCTCGATTAGAACCGTTCAATCAAATTCAAGTTGAATTGGACGGTCTTGAGTACAATCTTAGGTTTCTACGATTTGATACTGATCTTATGTGATTTCATCACAACATTTATATATAAAAGAAAAGTTTTCTATACCCCAACTTCTATGTCCCATTTTATACCCCAACTATCTTAATTAATATAACTACTTTTGAACTGTTATTCAATTTAAATTTGAAAAAAAAAAAACGCGGGTTTCACCCGTTTGAACAAAACAATCTTTGAGAGTTATTATATATCGTTAAGTGAATCTCAATCGATGGATCAAATATTTTCTCTAGATTAAGGAGATGATATGTGAAAATTTAAATAAGTGCTCTAATGTTCTAAGTGTTGGATCACCATTTTATTTCTCATGCACAAAGAGAATATGTTAAAACTCATATTTTGAAGCTCGGTTGATCAAGAAGTGAAGCTAGATCAATTTATGGGAGTAAAAAGATAAAATATTTCTGGGAGTAAAAAAATAAAATTTGAGTATTCATTTGAATGAATTGGTTAAGAGATATGAGAGAACACAAGAAAGATTTTTTGTTACAGTAAATATATGTATGTCAGACTTAATATAATAAATATGAAGACTTAATTGTATTAGGTATAAAGTATTATTACACAAAACTATAAAGACTTGGATCGTAATATTGAGAATTGAGATTGAAGGAACTTCAACACAAAACTACAAAGACTATATTATTTGTACTAATGAAAATTAAAACTAAACTATAGATTATATTTTGAATGATATATTAATATAAATTTTAGTCAGTAAATGTACACTACATATTGAAACGTGTATGTAATATATATCTAGATTGATTTGTAATAGTAAAAATTAATATTAAACTAAAAATTATTTTTTAAATGATACATTAAGATGTGTTATGGTAGATATTAAGACTTACTTATATTAAATATTAAACTTATTATTTCCATAATTATTTTTATTATTTATTGAGATTATTTTTTTATGAATATAAATTATAAAGCTTTAAGATTTAAAAAAAATACTAAATATAAATTTATCAATTGCAAGACCTTAGTTAAGATAATAAGAATATCTATATTTAGAAAATATTATGAAATTTTATATTCAGATTTTTTTTGCGCAAATCGGAAAAATTAATCTTTGGAACTTTGAGAACTTTTTTGTATGACACATATATAGATGTTGTACATTAAATATAGAGACTAATTATATTATATAAATATATTATTATCATAGATATTAAGACTTGATATGTATTATATATTTTATGCTATTTATTGATAACATATATTATTATTTGTAGACAAAGAAGCTTCGAAGTCTACACCATAAAAATTCATGGATTGTCCAAAGCAGAAAAAATTGAATGATTATGGAATATTTTTACTTCGTTACATGTACAATATTGTAACTAGACTTCTCATTGATTTCACTAAAGTATTTTATATCTTTTTTTTATTTTTTAAATTGATATAAATGTGAAATTTATTTTTAGTTTATTAATTAATTTATTTTTAATTATAGGATGATATGAAAAAATATCGTCTCGTGCTTCCTTATAAGATTCTCACTCATAATAGCAACTTAAAACATTGAGTAACTTTATTATTATAATGAAATGATAATTTATTTGTTATGATGACTTTGATGAATTTGAGTTGGAATGATACTTTGTTGACTTTGTTGTGAGATGTATTGATATTTTGTTGATTTTAGATGTAATGATACTTTGTTGTGATATGTATTAGTACTTTGTTGATTATAGTGATGACAATGTCGAATTTTATATGCAATAGTACTTTTAGTGCTGAATACCTAATGTTTAGTTGTTATTTTTGTTTAGTTAAATTATGAATGTAATGGTTAGTTATTATTTTTTGATGAATTTTTACTTGATACTTATGATTTTTATGAACACATAATGATTAGTATGTGATGATATAAAGATTAAAATACAGATAAAATACTGACTTTGTTCAGTCGATGTTAAGACATATTATGATAAATATGAAGATTATGACCCTTATTTATAGATATATACTATTAAAACACTTTGAATTTGCAATTAGATATTAAAAGTATAGAAGTTTGGTATAAAGACAACGGATTTTAGGGCTATATATATTCATTAGAATTGTGATTTACTCTTTTTTTATTTAAGCACGTGATTAACTTTTTGAGTTAGGGTATTTGACCGAGTACTAAATTTTAGCCATATTCATCAGAACACTAGTCGTCGGCAGATATTTCATAACATCATAAAGCTACTTAATTTAAAATATTAAGATATTTGCAATTAGTCATTAAGAGTATATGAGGTTGATATAAAGACAACGGGTTTTTAGGGTGATATTAAGAGAACGCGAATTTAGTTTGTTATTGAAGCACGTGGTTAATTTTTTTGAGTTGGGATATTTAACCGAGCACTGAGGTTGGGGTGCAATTATCATGTTCCTATATATAATGCATGTTGGTCAGATTTTGTCAGTTTGACCTTATAAAAGAAATTAGATGAGTCGGATTGGATTGGGTTGGGTTGGATCAAGTCAGTTTGATCTTTTGAAATTGGGTTGGGTGGTCGGATCAGGATCAGATTAATTTATATATTATTTTTTTATCTTTAATTGATTTTGATTTGATTGTAGATTATTTAATATCGGATCATATCATACTCGGATCAAATCAGATTAGTTTGACTTTTTGAAAAATTAAATTAGGTTGTATTCAGATTTGAATGAATTGATCAGATTTAAATCCGAACATATCGGCCGAATTTTTACACCTCTACTGAAAACTAATTATTGGTCGAATGACTGCGAAATGAAGTTTCCAAGTCATAGTAAGTTTTTAATATTAGTTTGTAATAATTTTGTCCCGTGGTGTAATCAATTGATTTTTCAGTATCCCATTTAATTTTTTTTTTTTTTGAAGGAGAATAAGAAAAGTACCAAATTTAGTTTGATTTTATCTTCGATTTAAAAATCAACCTACCAATTTATTTAGACTTTAGATGAATTTGATTCAAATAGAACTTATATATTGTAAACGAGCATATTTTTTTTATTATTATTATTTATCATTTAAAAAAATCATAGATAAATAATATTTTTTTAGAAAAATATATAAATAAATGGTTCTAACATTTATATTTAAATTTAACAGATGTATTTTTATATTAAAACTCAAGAATCTTATGCTATTCCAGTGGCCAGATATTTCATATCTGATAATATATATATATATATATACACACACACACACACACACCATGAGTTAATTCAAGTTAAGCTTGAGCAAGTCAACCGAAATGATATTTGAAGTCGAATTCAATTCAAATTTGAATTGATTATATACAAGTCACAAGCTCCAACTAAAATAATTCGTAGCTGTCCCATCTTTTTAATAAAAAAAAATTCGTAGCTGTAATATTGAAATTGAAATATCAGGTGAGGAAGGTATTCATTTCAAGGAAATTAATATACAACAAACTAGGATATAAAAACTGATGACTAAAATAACAAATGGCTTCTAAATTATCACTTATTTTTATTCATTAAAGCTTTAGAAGTATTCATTTAATTTTTCTTAGAATTTGAACTTAGTTATTGGATGTGTTGACATAAAAATAAATCTGAAATCCCCTTTAATATAATACTTTATAAAGTTTTGAAAAATGGCATTCAGTATTATTTTTCATTTTGGATTATATATTTTATTATCCTAGATTTATATAATACGACGGTATGATGAAGGAAAGTATATACTAGACCAGTAACGGAGCTTGAATGAATACTTACAAAATTTAGTACTAAAAGATTGCTTTCAAAAAAGTATTTGTGATATTTTTTAAGTGTCGAAATCCGTGCAATAAGTAATCAATTATACATTGATATACCAAAAAAGTTGCTGAAAAGTCTCGCGGGATAAAAAAAAATAATTTGTGGTACAAATGTTTTTTGAACTTTAAATATTCATAAAAAATATTTAATTAAATTCAGAATACAAAATAAAAAATATATAAACTTAGCATAATATTATTTTAGTGATGTCCATGACTAAACTAGCTGTCATGGAACAGCAGCACAAAAATTCTACAGTTCTATTTAATATATTATTATTCCTACCGAAAAGACGCATTTTACCATGAATTTCTGGTCCTTGAAATATATTTTTGGAAGCCTGGTACCGGTCTTAGATATAAATTGACATATTTTGCAACTGAATTATGGCGAGTACACAGTACAAACAAATCTAGAAGCAGAGCCGACGGCTCCAATGATGCGGACAAATATATTCTATTTGCTGCGTACTTTTCTTCTTTAGATAATTATTACTCTTGCGGTCTAGCACGGGTCTAGCACCGGTCCGACTCGACGTTTCTAGCACGGTCACGGTCACACTTTCTTAAATTTGATCTATGCTAATTCGTTCCGTCTAATTCATCGATCCGTTCTAATACGTCCCGATTTAATCCGTCAATTTGATTTAACCCGTTCCATATCTGTCTGTTTGATCCGTCCCATTTTTAATTAACTAATCTTGCCTCACACCAACGGTATTAGAAAATGAAATAAAATTATAAAATTCAAGTACGATAACTCGATATGTTTCTTCTTCTTAATTAGACAATATATAGTCCACTGATTTGACGTCTGTTATATTTTATTGCCATATAAAGCAGTATGATTATTACAAAATATTGTTCACATGTGAAAAGTAACGGTGAGCTTAATTGAAAAAAATATATAAAATTAATTTTAAATTTTTATTTATTTTATTTAATATTTTATATAGAAAAATATTATAAAATATAAATATTGTCCTTTTAAGTATTTGTTTAAAATTTTAATTTATTTTGCTTAATATTTAGATTTGCGCAAACCTAATATTTGAACGAGATTTCCCATGTTTATATACCAGCAATTGTGAATGATTTCTCACTCCATTCCCCGAGATCGCCATTTCTGATGTTCTCGAGGTTGATTTTTAGAACCGATAATAATGATTGAAATTCAAGCATGGTAATCTGCCAATATTGAGAATCCGAATCTGCTGTATCTCTGAGGGTTTTGAAAACGGACCAGTTTAGATTGCCCGGTTCAAATATCTTCGAACTATGGAATATTAGAACGGGTCATGATTTATAGTGGGTTATAAGAACTGAATTAAAGCTATTCAAAGTGAAAAAAAATTCGATCTATTTTTTTTATGCTCTTTTGATTGGACCTCTACGGATTGGGACAGATCAGTCAAAGATCAATTTGGTTCGGATGGGATAGGTTCTTAAGGGTTTTCCTTTTTTTTATTTTTTTTACAACCACAAAAATCATAAAAACATACAGGTCTCTGGGTGGGTTTGGGAAGGGTGGCGGGTTTTAGATGGGTTTTAGGCGAGTTTAGGTGGGTTAAGGGGTTAAGACAGGTTAAAGGGGGTTTAGACGGGTTATGGGGTTAATGGTGGGTTGGGGCGGATTAAGGTCAGGTTGGGGTGGGTTTATGGCGGGTTAGGACTATAGTAATAAGTTTGTTATTTCGGAAAATATTCGTGAGGTAAAAAATTTAACGTTTGGATATAATACAGATATAATTCAAAAATAGTTTGTTTCATATAATACAAATAAAATATATATATATATATATATATTATAATGATAAAATATTAAAAATATATTAAAAAATATAAAATTTCATTTAAAATAATATATAAAATATTTTTTGCCAAATAATTCATGAATAAATAAAATATTTTTGATAAAAAAACGTATTGTATATTAAATTGATGGATTATTCATGAAACATTCAGTTAGAGATGTAAAATGAATTATTAATAAATTATATGACTTTGGTTTGGATGAGTATGAGGTGGTCCGAAATGGGTTTTGAATGATTCGAACTTAGACGGATCATGAATTAAGATGGGACGAGTATGAGAGGATCAATGTAGAAAAATCTCGATCCAACACCCGTTGGGACCGGACTTTTTCCAAATTCAAATTGAATCATGATGATCCGGGCCAGAGAAGGTTGACCCGGTGTTTTTTTAATACTCTAGTATCTCTAATTAATTTGATGAGAAAGGATGCACCTTCGGTATAAAAACAAACAATGATACATGTTTTGTGCAACCATCTTAGAATTAAATCCATAGCTAAGACAAGTAACAAAGGAGATAGCCTCCTTGTCTAACTCTTCGCTTTAAAATAATACTGTTTTCTTTAAAACCGTTAATTAAGGATAATTAACTTAGTCACTAGATTAAAAGTTGAGAACCTTTTTCTTTTCAACATGGTGTTAGTGACAAGGATTGGAATTTGATTTAAATAAGCCAAATATGTTGCCCATTCATAATCCAACCCTATAGTTTCCCAAGGGAAACTTTTAATGGAAAATTAATCATGGGATGTTACCATCTGTATTTATCTAATAGAATATAGATAACACATATCTGCCAACATTTATCGAAATAAATAAATAAATAATTAAACTTACAACAAAAATCTAATAAAAATAGGTACTGCATCTCTACATTTTTTTGTTAAAAAAATAAATAAACAAAATTAAATAAAAAGCAGAGAATCTGACCTGGCCCATACGTTGGCCCTAATACTATACCCAGCCAAGAGTACACCTAATTTCCAAAGCTAGACCCTACCTGGCCGAAATTCAATTAAGTAGCATACAAGTAGTGGATTGCCGGCGGGTACCGCGGGCACGGGCCGGGTACACCCGCGGCGGGCGGCGGGTACGGCGGGCGCGGGTACGGCGGGTAGACGGCACGGCGGGCACGGGTAGACGGTTTTTTTTTTTTCAAAACCGCACCCTACTCCGTCTCATACCCGTGCCGTCGTCGGGTACACGGTACACGGGTACGGGTGTACGGGGTACGCGGGCACGGGTAGAAGGGTACGGGTACGGGTACGATTTTTTTTTTTTTTTTTTTTTTTTTTTTTTTGCTGTTTTTGTTTTTTTTTTGGAATGTCGTAAAATGTGAATAATATCATTTCGGCTAAGTACAAATATAAACGTTCATTTTAAAAGAATAATATATTTTCTAAACGTTCATTTTTTCAATTATTTTAAAACAATAGATTAAATCAAAAAATAGATAAAAAATTTAAAATGAACATTTAAAAATCAAATAATTTAAAATGAACGTTTAAAATATAAATAAAAAATATTTTAAATCAATTAATTTAAAAAGTAAAATATAAATAAAAATTTAGAAAATCAATTACTTTAAAAATAATTTTGAATTATTTTAAAAAATAGATTAAAAAATAAAAGTTACCCTCCTCCTTTATTCCGGCTTGGGGACCTAGGCTATGTAAAATGACATAGGCGGAGTTCTAACTTTTTTTTTGTTAGTAGTTTTCTTTAAAATGAATAATTTAAAAACTAATTGAAATGTTTAGAAATTTACAATTTAAAAAATAGCCATAAAAATTAAAGGAGGTTAGAGATTAATACCGACATCGCCTTTTACCTATCTAATAGTTTGCATTCATGTACCATTGCTCGCTTCTCTCTCGCACCGTCCGAATCCGAATTATAACCCGCCGCGGCTTCGCATCGCTTTCTTGCCTCGACTTCGGATGATTGTGGTTGATCTCGATATTGATTGCGCTCCTCAAGATCAATCCAATCTTTCAAGCACACAAGTCTCTCAAAAACATGTGCACCCAACTTACTACGTTTATCGGAGAGAATCTCGTTCGCCGAACTAAAGCAACTTTCGAAGGGACAGTTGACACGGTACGCAAATACGTCGCGGCCATCATCGCCGGCGTTGGATAGCCCCTTGCATTTCTCTTCCACCACGTCATGATGTCAACATCTTCATTTTCGTTGAGCATCGACATATAGCTCAATAACTCATTTGTGGATGTGTGCGGTGTGCTTTCCGATTGAAAATCTGCTAACAATCCACCATCGCTAGTGCTCCTGGAAGTGAAACTATTAAATAAAATAATTAGTAGATAAATAATGTAGATATTATAAATAATGAATATTAAAAACACATGTAATTTATATTTTTACCTAGGGCGCGGCGGGACGAAGACGAATTTTGGTTGTCAACCATTCTTGAGTTGTATATGTTAAACATCTCATCGAACTTCGAATTCACGTATGCCTCTACCCGGTGTTGGATAAATGTAGATTATCTTTGTACGCTTGAACCATTCGATTGTGTAATACTTCTTGTATGCGGATTGAGGCGACTTGCGATGATGGCCTTGGGAGGGGTATATCTTCCCAATATTTCAAAAATTTGTGCTTCATGGCATCTACGATCGGCGTGAGAGATTTATCCCGGTTTCGCTTGTTCCAATTCGCGATATACCTTGGAGATGCTATAGAGATGTTTCAAAGAACTCAAATGAAGTCGGTGAATACGAGCAGGATAATTGGACGGTTGCTTTAAAAAAAGTTTCTAGAAATTTTCGAAGTCTTTCTAGTTGCTCCCATTCCTCGACACTCGGGTTCCAATGCCATTCCTCGGGGTGGAGCTTCTCAAAAACTCCCCAATAACAAACATGGTAAGGAAGGCATCGGTGCAAAAATCTATAGGTAGAGTTCCAACGGTATCTATATCCCAAGGAACTCTCAACTTGCTCAATCCATAGTTGACGCACATCAATGCGAACCGTTGTTTTCTTTCTTGGTTTGAAACAATATGGTTAAGAGCATCCTTAAATTTAATTATCAACAGTTTTACTAAGCCGTTTTAAGGCCCGCCTTCACAACGAGGTTAAGTATGTGGCAAGCACACTTTTGATGAAACATCGCACCATTCATAATGGGTTTAGCGACGCGTTTAAAAATATCAATGGAAGCTATATTGTTGCTAGCATTATCGAAAGATATAGAAAAAACCTTGTTATCCATATCCCTCTTCAGATTATATTCTTGTAAAATCTCAATAATGGATTTGAAAATTACATTTGCGGTGTGTGGAGAATCCAATACTCTAAAACTTAATATTCTTTTTTGTAATACCCATTGATCATCGATCCAATGCCCGGTAACACAAGAGTACCCAAGACCATGTTTACCGGCGGTCCATATATCAGATGTAATTGAGACCTTATTATTTTGATATGCAAATATTGCTCTGAGTTCATTTTTTATGGTGGTAAACCTGGTTTTTTATTTCGCCTACCAATTTTCTATGATGGATCCTCTTGTACATTGGTTGAGCGCACCCCGAATGATCAACCGGCAAAACTCATACAACCACCCATACTTATTGGTTGTTCTTTATGGGTAATATATCGGGCCATTTCACTAAGCATTCTTGCTTCATCGAATTTTGGGTGAGTTCTGGTACCATCTGGTTGCATAAGGGTTTGGATTTGTCTCGGTCCAGCATTTTCACTTGGAACCTCACCCTTTTTTGGTGCATTTCAACATGTCTTTTAAAACTGGTCATACCACTTGATTGTTTATACACAAAAAAAGGTTTCTTGCAATTTGATACCTTACAATCAAGAGTTTTCAAAATGCCATTCTCGTCTTTGGTCACCTTATACCAGGACAACCACCACTGATTGTATTCGGGAGCTCTTTTAGTCTTTTTTACTGGTTGTTCTGCTGGTTGTTGTGGGGGCTGAGCCACTTCTCGAAGGAGAGACATCTGGCTTCTTAATTTCAGGAACACCAGTCGAAGGAGTAGATGAAATAGGGGTGAATTGACTCGATGATACGAAGAAGTGCTCCATATGCATACTGTCTTGTTGGTTGAAGTGCACTTGTGGAATGAATACGTTCGGATCGGTTGAAGTATAATAAGGTGCACTCATTTGGGGTGGTTGTTGATAATTTAAATCTAACATTTGGTCTCTTCTTTGATAATTTTGTGGATAATTTTGTGGATAATGGGTGGTGGCATTTGGGAGGAACTATCAATATAATTTTGTGGATAATTGGGTGGTGGTATTTGTTCATAGTTAGACGGTATGCTTGGACCAAAAAGGTCTTGTAAAATCTCGCGCTTCTTCTTGCACTTGTTCGTTATAACTTGACATTTTTAAAATCTAACATATTTAAAAAAATTCGAAATAATTTAATAAATAAAATCTAACATATTTATTTTTAATAGGTTATCTATGAAATTTAATGGTTGCCTTTTGGGCCGCTTACTATTACACACGAAATCACAACTGTGTAAGTTCCCGGGAAAACCAGGGATCACAAAGGATACGCTACGAGTTCCGATTTTCCTGTATTTAACTTTCCTTAGACATTGTGTTTTCATAGTATTGCAACAGCTTCTTACTAGGGAAACCATTAAAACGTCATAAATAACCTATTAAAAATAAATAATCTAACAATTTATACAAATTAAATCTAACATACAATTTAAATTTTAAATTAAATCTAACAAAATTAAATCTAAAGTGAATTATATGTCAAATAATGTAACCTTCAAATTTGACGAAATTGTACTTTATGGGCGTTGCCGAACTTCGTATTTCCGTTTTCCAATACCTACATATTCAAAACATTAAAAATAAATCCAAATTAAAAAAATAAAATCTAACCTATTTAAAATAAATATAATTACTTCACATATTCAAAAAAATAAAAATAACCTATTTTCTTAACCTATTAAAAATAAATCCGAATTTAAAAATTAAATTCTAACCTATTTAAAACAAATCTAATTACTTCACATATTCAAAAAAATAAAAATAACCTATTTTCTTAACCTATTAAAAATAAATCCGAATTAAAAAAATAAAATCTAACCTATTTAAAACAAATCTAATTACTTCACATATTCAAAAAAATAAAAATAACCTATTTTCTTAACCTATTAAAAATAAATCCGAATTAAAAAAATAAAATCTAACCTATTTAAAACAAATCTAATTACTTCACATATTCAAAAAAATAAAAATAACCTATTTTCTTAACCTATTAAAAATAAATCCGAATTAAAAAAATAAAATCTAACCTATTTAAAACAAATCTAATTACTTCACATATTCAAAAAAATAAAAATAACCTATTTTCTTAACCTATTAAAAATAAATCCGAATTTAAAAATTAAATTCTAACCTATTTAAAACAAATCTAATTACTTCACATATTCAAAAAAATAAAAATAACCTATTTTCATAACCTATTAAAAATAAATCCGAATTTAAAAATTAAATTCTAACCTATTTAAAACAAATCTAATTACTTCACATATTCAAAAAAATAAAAATAACCTATTTTCTTAACCTATTAAAAATAAATCCGAATTTAAAAATTAAATTCTAACCTATTTAAAACAAATCTAATTACTTCACATATTCAAAAAAATAAAAATAACCTATTTTCTTAACCTATTAAAAATAAATCCGAATTTAAAAATTAAAATCTAACCTATTTAAAATAAATCTAATTACTTCACATATTCAAAAAAATAAAAATAACCTATTTTCTTAACCTATTAAAAATAAATCCGAATTTAAAAATCTAACCTCGCGGAAAAATCTTGCAGGAGACGCCGAACTTCGTAATTTCAATACCTTCGTAATTCCGTGATCGTATTTTTATATTATATTTTTTGGAACAATAAATTTAAAAATTGAGAATAATATTGTATTTGAGAGAATAAAAGATTGAGAGATTGAGAAAATGTGAAAATGTTGAGAGGAAGAGGGGTGTATTTATAGAGTTTTGATTGGAGGGAATAAATTTTGAAATTTATTAAAAAAAAAAAAAAAAAAAAAAAAAAAATTTCCAGCGGGTACAGCGGGTTCAGCGGGTTTGGCGGGTACGGGTACGGGTTTGATTTGATGTGAACTGGGGGGAAAATTTTTGAAATTTGAAAATCACGGTGGTGCGCGGGTACGCGGTACGCGGTACGCGGGCGCGTGGTGAGCGGGTACATGGGCGCGGTACGCGGGCACGGCGCGGGTACGCGGTACGGGTACGTGGCGCGGGTACACGGCACGGTACGCGGTAAACAGCACGGGTACAACGGGTTTTTTCCAAAAATCATCGCTCGCCCTTCTCAAACCCGTGCCGTGTACCCGTTTACCCGCCTCTACCCGGCACGGCACGGTACCGCGGGTACGGGTCGCGGGTACACGGGTACGGGTTGTACCCGGCGGGTTTTAGCATAGCACTACATACAAGCATACAATTTTCTTTTTTGCGTTGATCAAGAGAAGGCTGATTGAATCTAAAATCCCGTTACAATGCATATATATTTATTAATTATTGAACAGCGTCAACTAAGGTAGACCTCCCTAAAGAGAGACTAATGTTTGGTTTTACAAATATATAAATTAAAAATATTATTGTTAGCTGGTGCGCTTTATCTAAAAAAAATCATTATTTGGGAGCAGAAGAAAGATTCATGTGCATTTTTTTCTTCTTTTCTCTAAGAATCTTGTGTTTGGTTTTCTCCAGCTTGTTTTGCCACTTAAATATTTCATACCGATAAATTAAATAATTAAATGTGTCAGCATCACAATTTTTTGGTGGTTTCACCGCTGAATTAATTTTAGACAGGTTCTCTTATTGATTTTTGGAGGATGAAAGCTACTTCAAAGGTTCCCCACTCAAAGAGCGACCACACTATTCCCTCCTTCTTTCTCTCTCTGTGACATCTATATAATGAGAGCACACTACCAGAAAGAAAGAATATATCAGAAGAAAAGAAAGAAAGAAAGAAGATAACAGAGAGCAACAAATATGGAGAGATTATTGGTTCTTTCTCTTGTACTCTCTCTTCTCCTCTCTAGTGTTGCATCCATCAGGGAAATTTCTAGCAAATTATGCTCCTCGGAATTCAAGGGTAATGCCTCTAGTTTTGTTATCTGCAATTTACGAAGAAAATTTATGATGGTTTGTTTGTAACTTAATATATCTACTTGCTTTAATCTATGATTTATCTCATTCAGTTTCTGTTAGTTTGTTGTTTCTTAACATCTCATAATCTATCTTTAATTTTATCGATATTAATTATTGGCCACCAACACACAGACACAGACACACACACACACACACACACACACACACACACACACACATATATATATATATGTCTTTTGCTTGTGCATAAAAAGAAAAATAAAGCAAATTAAGGTCGGCGCCATATATATAAATTTTCTCTCTATACAATACTGATCTATGATTTGGTGGCTTAATGCACCTTTATACAATTATGTCGAAAGGATAAAACTGTATTAGTAATTTGAAGGTTATTAAAGAAGATTTGTCGAAATTTACGGAGAAGGCGGCCAAATATTTTCATAAAGTAACTCTGATATTTTCTCAAATTCTGATTAAATGTCAGTTGTTATATGGAAATTGACATGACAGGATTCTAAAATTAGGTTTCATTGGTTACAATAGTTTCCGAAAATATTTACGTGCCTCATAAATTATAACAAAAGTGTATTGAGAAAAATAACGTTTCTTATATTCCAGGGAAGAGTTCTAAATAGTTAGGTATGGACAAGAGCAACTTGTTTTTTTGTTATCTACTTAGCTTTTTCAGTGTAATATTTCTCGTGTTTAATTAAAGATTGGCAGGTGTCTCCAACCGACACTCTTTCCCCCTCTTTTCTCTTTCTTCCATGGTTAATTGGAAACAATCTTTAGGGGTTGTTTTGTCAAAATATGAGGCCTACATGGACCCCATAAATAATTTCATACATTTTTTTAATCTTTTATTCCAATTATTTCGTACATTTTATTATCAGGTCGAAACAAATTTCAAATAGAACAGTAGATAAAAAAAAACTTAAAACACAAATCAAACAATAACTATTGGTTACCAAAACTAAATAATGAAATAATATTGTATACTAAGAGAAATTTACAAACAAAATTGCCAGATGAGAAGTATCAATTGAACAACTCCGGCCTCCACCTGACGCTATATCACCCACGGAGCCCCTGTGGCCCGGCCCCACTTCCCGACCTCGAATTCTCTACCATCCTCACCCATGATGATTCACGTGTTGCATCTCTCGAGGCACGTTTATCAAAGAAGATTTCATCTCGGCCAACCTCACTGGAGTTCCAACCTGAGCTTGCCACTGCTCCTCTGAACCCTGGTACCTCGGTCGGAGTCGGTAACTATGTAACCCGTATCGGGCTCGGCACACCAGCTACTTCCTATGTTATGGTGGTCGATACAGGGTCGTCACTTACTTGGCTACAGTGCTCGCCTTGTGTTGTCTCCTGCCATGCCCAGGTATGGGCACCAGTAATTTCTAGTTCTTTTTTAGTAATAGTGATCATTCACAGTAATTGTCTAATTGTCTGCTGGTAATTTTAGGAGAAACTGTTAGTATGCTGTATTGCTGTGTTTAAATTGTGAGTGAAGAGCGCTCTGTTTCTGTAGAAAGTAGATAAAATTCCTTGGCGCATGTCATAGTACATGGAAGCATAACCACCGCAAAAAGGGCCCATGCTGCTTTTCCACTAGTACCAGAGCAATTAATATATCACAGTTTTTCAACACCTTTTAGTTGGCCGCTAAAGAAGATTTTTAGTCAATCAAGTACTATTAAGTACTATGCTAAAGGACTGGTAAATATGAACTAGGAATTTAATTTTTTTAATCCTTATTAAAATTTTATGTTTTGTTAACTCTCAATTGATTTTGATCACTGAATTTCTGTCAGGCGGGTCCAGTTTTCAATCCAAAAACCTCCAACACCTACCGACAAGTCTCATGCACAGCCTCAGAGTGCACATCTCTTGCATCGGCCACACTCAACCCATCGGCATGCTCGACTTCAAATGTATGCATCTACCAAGCTAGCTACGGAGACAGCTCATTCTCGGTCGGTTACTTGAGCCAGGATACGCTCACCTTTGCCGGATCATCTATCTCAAATTTCATTTATGGCTGTGGTCAAGACAATGAGGGCCTCTTTGGCCGCTCAGCTGGTCTCATTGGTCTCGCACGCAACAAGCTCTCTTTTCTCTACCAGCTTGCTCCATCCCTCGGCAACTCCTTTGCATACTGTCTCCCTTCGACATCTTCCTCAGGTTTCCTCTCCATAGGTTCTTACAGCCCTGGCCAGTACTCTTACACTCCTATGGTCTCTAGTTCGTTGGATGATTCTCTCTATTTCATACAGTTTTCTGGCATATCGGTTAATGGGCGATCAATTGGGGTTTCTTCTTCAGCTTATAGTGCTCCAACAATTATCGATTCTGGCACGGTGATCTCACGGTTGCCATCAGATATATATGATGCTTTAAGCAAGGCTGTTTCAGCCGCCATGTCAAAGACTCCAAAGGCATCAGCTTATTCGATCTTGGATACCTGCTTTAAAGGCAGTGCGTCAAAATTGAGGGCGCCGGCAGTGAGTCTGACTTTCCAAGGTGGTGCAACAATAAAGCTCCCAGCAACGAATGTGTTTATAGATGTTGATAGTTCGACAACATGTCTAGCATTTGCGCCTTCTAGCAGAGTTGCTATTGTGGGCAACACACAACAACAAACATTCAGTGTCGTGTATGATGTCGGGAACTCCAGGATAGGTTTTGCGACCGGAGGATGCCGGTAAATAAACAAAGAACCGGCACATGAAGGGTACATTAATTAAAGGAGCAAGACTATCAATGGTATTAATTGACCATGGCACCCTGTCATGTCATACCGGTATGGTATTGAGACAAAAAGATGGTAGGTGCATATTATGTTTTCAGTGTACAGAATAAAGAGTGGAGTGGTGGAGTGGTGGATTGGAGATTAAGGAGTTAACATCATTAGTGAGGTATTGCTGGTGCTTGGTGAATAGGATAAAATAGGACTAATGGTTAGGTCAAAACATCTTAGCCTTTGGTCCATTAAAAGATATATAGATAATGTTTTTACTTTCAAATGGAATTGTGTAATTCTTTATTTATTCGTCTACCATTTACAAATATTGATTCAAGTGACATTTATATGGAAGAAAATAGTAGTAAGGAAAAAGGGGTTGTCTTCCTTTTAATACTGGATATTGTAATATTCTTTGATGAATATTAAAGAAAACTGTCATATTCCATTTTTGCTTGTCATAAGGGTAATGTACTTGGCTACTTGCCCCTTAATATATATGTTATCATAAATGGCATGTCTCTACTTTACCCTTTTTCTCCTCTCTATCCAATGAGAGCTTGAATATGAAAAGTTCTCCCCATTCTTGCCATAGTGTTGTAAGGAATTTTTATTTTATTTTTTTTTTTGGAACAAAAGATGATGAAAAAAAAAGAATAACTTATTCGACAATATAATTGAAATCAACTTGTACGCTCCAATATAAAGAAATATAATTGTAGACACCTTAGACTTATAATTAAGTAGGGTGCTCATCAAAATGTATGCAGTACAATTAATTTATATTTTACGTAAAATATAAATTAGTAAATCCAAGAGACCTCAATTTGCATACACGCTAAATTAGTAACTAAATTAGTCTCTCTTGGATTTCCGTTATGGTGGCACACCGATTTGTATACAAACATTTTTAGTATCATTCAAAATTTCATTGAGTTTTGTTTAAAATAATATTGCTCAATAGTATGAAGCTCGTTATTGCATGTTTTCAATATGCAACTAATCCCATCATCGATACAAGCATCTGATGTCTACCAAATATTTCACACCAAAAATAAATCCCAACTACTTTTAAAGTGACCGCTAACTTATCAAAACCAATACATTGAAAGGTCAAGACGTTTTTGTTAGTTTCTTATCATCATTTGTACAATAGCTAGCTAGTGTGGTAAGATATATTAATCTCTGCACAAGATGGAATCCGACACTATAACAAGTAAAGAAGTAGCAATTATCAGTTCTAGACGTACACGCCAGTACCACTACTAACAAATGCCCCAAATTTTATAAAAGCTGAATTAAAATATGCTAAAATGGCCCTACCCATTAAATCAGTTCCCTTCAAGCTCAATCATCAATATTTCAGATAAATACAATTCATCATAAAGAGAATGAGATTGACACCCCAAAAACCATACCATACAAGCACTCGATTTGGTGTTATGTCCCCATCGATCACCGCCTCCTCACTGGAATTTTCGGTTCATTTAGTAGAATCTTGTTTAAGAAGAAATAATATAATATAATTAATTAAAGTTATATATAGAGGAATAGGTTAAGATATTTTTTTCTTTTCCGGCATGTTATGCAACCTTTGTGCTTATCAAAGCATCTTTCACTGAGACGAATATCATGGATATGTCTTCATCATATTTCCTATCAAGGATGTCATCAATATCAACTTTGTACACCCACCTATAAATAATTTATTCTTGTCATAACTTTTATCCTCATTCATTAGTACGGAAATTTTGTTAGGGTCTAATCATAGCTTTATCCCAAGTATTTAAGTTGGGTTTTGAACAATTTCTACCGTGGTTCTCTGTTCAACATTTTGAACTCATGTATCAATATACAATCAATATTAATATATGGAGAGTAATACAAAAGAAAAAAGCAAGTTACCGATGTGAGGATACAATAAAATATTAGTGGCGGATTAGAAAAAAATAAAAATAAATCTGAACACAATGTATACAATGATTGAGAAATCTATATCATCTAATTTCTCAACTCAACAACAATTAAGTCTAAACACAATTCTCAAAATGACTATTATTTTTAAAGTTTTCAAAGAAAAGGTTATTTATATTTTACTGAATTTTAAAATTTAAGTTTAGACATTGGTCTGAACTTGCTCTTTAATAGATCCACCATCTATCTATATATAGATAGATAGATAGATAGATACAACCACACAAAATTAATGTCACCAGAAAGAACCTAATTATGAGTTTATGACCCTGTATTGTCTTTCAATTATTGTCAATTAACCTAAGAGGAGGTTGTAGCAACAAATGGTACCACTCAAGGACAATAACCAACAGCTGGGGACATTTGTATTTTGTGTAATGTTTGTTTAGTTATCTGCTAACCACATTTGTCATTCTAGTTAGTAGAATGGCACAACAAATTAGCAAATTTCAGAGTTATGATGATACCTTCTGTTATTAAATTATGAAGCCCCAATTCATCCAGCCTATGTAGGGTCAAATTGTGCTAATAATGGAACAATGTTAAGTCTATGCAAATTCAATTCATATAGTCCAACCATGAACAACATCCTCCCACAGTAAATTTTCTCTTTTACATTTTTAGAAAGTACGCAATTAAAAGTTGAGGAACCAGTTAATTTCTCAAGGGCTTGAATCAAAGTTTGTCAAGTCTTGTTTCGACCATTGAATCATTTTTTCCACCAATTTCGATGTAATTTATTTTCTATCCCATATTTTTTTCAATATCAATACTAATTCAATAGTTGAAATAAAATTTGAGACAAATTTTGATACCAAACCTTGAGAATTAACCGATTCCAAAAGTTGAATGTAATACTAGAGATTTTTTAAGAAGGAAAAGATCCACCGTTTGTCACCGTTCACAGAAAGTAACCATAAATTATCAATCCAGGATATATGCTAAAAATAAGGTAAGTGACAGAACACCTGACTTGATTCCTTGTATTGGAATAAAAGTAGATTACCCGCGAAAGGAATTTCTAGCATTGCGATCAGGACTGCAAACCATAGTAACACCATTCGCGAATTATTCGTTTTTCATCCATAGCCGGATGTTTCACGAATAATTCATCAGTTTGATATACAGTGCGTTTTTTTTTGTCAAAAAAACGTTTTATTCGCGAATTATTCGGCAAAAAAACACATTATATATTATTTTATATAGAATTTTATAGTTTTTAATATATTTTTAATATTTTGTCAATATAATATATATTAGTTGTTACTATCTTTTCGCAAACTAGTGGAGTTCGTGTGAGCTGAGCTTAGCTCATGAAAATTTGAGTCGAGTTAAGGTGAATTTGTGAAATATTTTGAGTTAAAAAATCTAGTTTAAGTTCGGTCATTACTATTTGAGCTAGCTCACGAGTTAGTTCACAAGTCTAATGCATATATGTTGACTCGGTTTGACATTTAAATTTAGTACTATAAATTATAAGGTTGGTACATTTGCAAAACTGATACTTGAGTTGGTATAAAATTAATATATCAAAAAACTATATTATTAGTGATATTTTTGTTGCACAAATTTGAATATTTAGACCAACAAAAAACTATTGAGCAAGATATACAAGTTGAGTTCGAGCGAGTAAGACAAGTCATTAAGTGACACCTCTGAAAATTTGAGGAATTAAAAAAATAATATGGAACAAAAGATTTGAAATTCAAGGAGAAATTTTAAAAGTCCGAAGAGGCTTAATTCAAGTTCAGAAGCACTAAGAAAAAAAAAGAATTCATAGAAATACTCAAAAATTAAAATTCTTAAAAAAATAAACGTCAAAACCCTATAAATTCAAATCGAAAATCTCTTCGAAATCTAAAATCTTAAAACTCAAATTTTATAGCAAAATCAAATTCTTCATAAAATTCTAAGAATTTTTATATATTATTTAATATTTTTGGAGTTACAAAAGTCAAAGAAATTTAAATTATCAATTAATATAATAAAAAATTAATTGATGCTTTATTAAGGGGGAAATGGTAAAAAAAATTATCATAAATTTTTTTATATTTCAAAAAATTTTGAGCAAATTTTGATGTAATTTGGACAAAGATATCTTTGAGAAACAATTTAAAAGCAAAAGAGCAACAAAAAAATCAGCAAATAGAGAGCTCAAATTAAAAATCAAAATGGAGAGGTGCCAAATTTAAAATTTTCCGGCTGCTACAGTACCAAGCTTCTCCACGGCTTAAAACCAAAAATGGTGATGGTGCTCCCGTGCGATGAAAACCCATATATTATATACCATTGGAAAGAGCACGAAGAGGAAAACACAATTAGATAAATTACTCACGAAATGGTTGAGCGATTTAGAGGAAAACAGAAGGAGAAGTTTTCGATCCAAAAATGAAATCGAGCAATCCAAGCCATAATTGATCAAATTGACACTTCAAGCACCTTCTCCATGGTCCCAAGAGATTGTTTGAGGTTTGGTTGAATTTTAAAAGCTTCAAATTGGTGAGACCACGAACTCGCAAATCGGGTAAAAAACTGAGTTACTCAAACTCTATACCAAAGCATTCTATTGATTGATTAAATATTGTAGATCAATTTCTGGGATCAATTAGAAGCTAATCAAGCTTTGAAACACGAGAAATGATGAATAAATGAAGGATAACGACTATGAGGCTTGAAATTAAGTTTGAAAGCAAAAATGGGTCTCGAGTGCATAATTGGGATCCGACAAGGGCTAAAATGCAGGAAGAGAGTGGCAAGAACGTATTTGAAGTTCTAGAACCTTCTAAAAGTCCCTAAAATCATTTGGTAACCAAATGGTGGTTAGGAATGACAAATTTGTAAATTTTCAGCAAATATAACAAACTCTACTTGTACCCCACTTGTGCTCTCAGCTGTTAGAACATATTTAAAATACTTAGAACTGGTCTAATACACCACAAAATATTTAGAAGTATATGTGAAGATGAATGAAGGGAGTTGGTGCATGAATTGGTCAAAGAAAAGTCAAATCGATCTTATACACCTATCTACTACCCCATATGCCTATTTACATCCCTCTCCTCCTTCAAACACAAGACACACAACATATCTCAAACTGAATGCTAATCCAAAATGCTATCAAAACCAATTAAAACTCAAATTAGACATAAAATTAAATCCAATCTTTGAGTTGAGATCAAAACTAAGTCCAAAGATACAAGATTCAATCAATTTCTTTTCTACAAAAAACTATAAATTAGGTCTAGATAGGTCTCTCTCATGTAAATATAGATATCAAGAGTGTATTGAAACTTGTAATTCTGATTTGTGCAATAAAAATGAAATTTTCATGTGCAATATCGATTTTTCTTCTTTTCTTTGATATTTTTATGTTGTAATTGATCATTTTTATTTTCTTTCTTTTCTTTTAGCTCAAATATGCATACAAACATTATTGAATGTTAGATTGAGGCTAAATGATACATTTAAATTATTTAAGATTAATGAATCCATTATAAACGCAAAATCAACCCTAAAATGGCTGAAAATGCAATAAAAGAAAAACGTGATGAAATCTACTCTAAATCTTATAAAACTTTCAGATCTCGTAGAAATAAGTCATATGAATCTATAGAAATTAATTTTATATTTTTTTTATTTTTCTGTAAAAAATTATAACATTTTTAAATCTGAAAAATAACAAGTTTTGTTAATATCCATTTCCTCTTTTGCTTTTTTGTTTTGTTTTTTTCATTTTTTTTCCTTTTCTTTTAGCTCAAATCTACATACAAATATTATTGAATGTTAAATGGAGTCTAACTGATATATTTAAATCATTTAAGATCAATGAATCCCTTATAAACGCAAAATTAATCCTAAAATGATTGAAAATGCAATAAAAAAAAATAGAATGAAATCTACTCTAAATCTTACAAGCTATGTAGAGTCACACATTCACTTTTGCAGATAAATTACTTTTTCAATCCTCGTCCTTCGAGAATCAGCTATCCACAATTGTAATGATTTTTGAATAACCAAGATAGATGTTGAGAGGATCATGAATTGGGAAAAAAACATCACCTAAACAAGTTAAGATACCATTCAAGCAAGCCCATTGTCCTTCTACATGTATGTATCCCCAACAGTTCTAATTGTGAATAGAATTTTCTAGTGGAACAATTAATTAGTTTTCTCCTTTTTTTTGGGATAAAGGATTTCACTAGTGTGCAAGTATTTGTTGACCTTGCTAGCATTCGTGATGCTATGACTAACAAGATCAATTCAATGGTACATTAATTTTTTTCATTAGTTTATTTGGTTTCTCCTATTTTGTCTTCAGTAAGCACACTGGATATTTTTAATCACCCCAATTTTAATGCACTCAATTTTCTTTTACTTGTAAGATTGTAAATTCTGATATATGTGAATATGTTCTTTCCTCTTTCAGATCCCATCAGATCTTCTTGTGGACCACTCAGCTCAAGGGATCCCAGCAGTTCTTTTCCTCTTTAAGATGCTGCAGCTGGTAATTTCTCATCTGTCCCAAACGGCTAGTTTCCAAAACACCACCCATGTCACCACAAACTATTTACATTAACCAAGTTTCTAAAATCAAATTTCTTTCTTGTAACACTATTGTTGACCTTTTACCCCTTGATATCGATTATTTTCGTTTCCTTCATTATTTTTTTGGAAGTGAAGGCTGAAATTGCAAAGAGTTTTGAGAGAATACACAGAAGAAACATAGTAAGAATGGGAGTGATTCCTCTTTTTTTCAAGTCTGGTGAAGATGTCAAGTCTTTTGATTAGAGGTGGCAAAACCCGATCCGACCCGAGAAACCCGCCCAACCTACGAATCGAACCCAACTCGATTTTTTTAGAAAAGTCAAACCGATCCAATCCGACCCGTGATCAAATGTTGTAGCCACAAGCACTGGGAAGTCATTTACATGCACACTTTGCTTCAATGCTGAGGTGATATGCAATTCTTATTCTGCATATTAATTTGGGAACTTGACGTTTTTTATGCTAGAAATGAAAATACAAATCATGCTGTGTACATCAAATTGACAATCCCACTGATTCATAATATCATGAACTGAGGATAGAGAAAAGCAACACAAGGGGGGCAACTTAAAATTTGCTTTTATGTTAGATGACTTGATTATATGGTACTTAGAGACAATATAATCCTCAAGTTTGATCCCACCATCAAATCCAACTATCCAATTATCTTCAAATTTGTTCAGAGAGAATTATACTTGAGAGTAAACCTTCAATTTATCTACTTCAATATACATTGTTTCCTTTGGATTTTGCAAGTAAAATTAGCTTATTTTGACCATGGAGGTATCCTTCCATATGTCATTAGGAAGTTGATCAGATCTCAAGATTAGAATCCTCAGGAATGATGAAGATCTTAGCTTGGAAGTCTAGTTTCCTTTTGTTGTTGTATATATTTTGTTGATAGTTTTTTTTTGTTTTGTTTGAATAAATATGAAGGGGAATTGTAGTTGGCGGTATTTTATTTGAAGTTTTGTAGTTTAGGACACTGAAAGGGCACAATTTCAGGACGCAATACAATCCATTTTAAAACCATTTGCCTCTAGAGGAAGGGGATTTATTTGGAAGAGGACTTGATTGTTTCATCTTCGACTTAATCTGTCTTTGTTTTTGTTACTGTTACAGTGTTACTATTTTCATAATTAGCAATAGACTTTTAAGTAATTTAGTTTAAAAATGCATCAGTTCGCAAATTAAGTAGAAGTATGTTATTTGGTATTATTTGCATCACGTTCTTTTTCAGCTGGAGTTGAGAAATCATCAAAAAAAGGTGCCGTAAAGGAATGCAGAGAAGACTGGATATCTTTAGGAATTATAGTGTTTTAAGTGATGATAACAGAACTTCTATTACTGCTGATTGAATGACATTTTCAACCTAAGATATCCTGGATGTGGCTACTATTTTGAATTTCAAACTTCGTAAGAATATTTTCAGTTAATATTTTGGAACCTAGGCAGTCGGGTTGTGACGGTCTATTTCTAATCTTAGTAATTAATAATGGTACCGGATTATTGTACCAACAACTCTATGTTTCTATATGAAACATGTGATCACTATTTAAAAGAAAAAAGTCCCACGCACAACAATTGTGATGCTAGTTTCTAAACTGATCGTGATGATTCAGAAACACAAACAAGGTACATGTACATGTTTAATGGTGGAGCTGTCTGTTAGAAGAGTTTCAAACGAGACAGTACGGCTGACTCCATTGTGGAGGCTGAGTATATGGCTGCTTGTGAGGCAAGCAAAATGGGAGTCGGGAGTTCATCAATGAGTTTGATGTTATTCATAGCATTATAGACTCCGTGGAGCTCTATTGTGACAACACGGGAGCTATCGCAAATATAAAGGATCATAGGTCCAGCAAATGAACTATGCACATCAAGTGCAAATATCACGTTAGTCTTGAGTTCATTGAGAATTGAGACATTAAATGTGCAAAGTAGGTACGGAGAGCAACACAGCTGATCCGCTAACAAAACCTTCCATTAGCCAAGCATGCGAGACATGTTGACATTATGGGTATACGGTATATGAGAGACTAGCTTTAAGGCTAGTATTTTTATATATGACATGATAGAGTTCAGTACGAGGTACATGATTGACTTTAGTTCAAGCGAGAGATTGTTAGTTAAGTGATCTAGAGAACCAATTATTTATGATGATACTCTTATTTTGTTTTATATATTTGATGATTTGTATCATTTTATTCCTTGAATTTTATTATTTTATAGATTATTTGAGTTGATGACTTGAATTGTGAAACTCAATAATTATTATTAAAACTTTGAATTTTCTCTAGTCTCATATCATTAGCATGGAACACTGAATGATAATATTGATTAGTATGTGGATTAATGTGTGATCATGTTTCACAGATCACTGATATGGAGTATCTATTTAATCACATAAATATACATGTATGGGATGCATGATATTGGACCTGACCTACTTTGACTTGCTGTATGGATTGTGTTTGTGTCATCAGTAAGGTCATAAATTAGTATTAATTTTATTATCTGAGATATTCATAGTTCTAGATAATTAATATATATTTTGTGCAATTATCAAACACTGCTTTTAACCGATTGCTATAAAGGTAATTTTCGAATATACATGAATTATGCTATGAATTATGGATAGTCAATAGGATATTTTGTCCGTCTCATTTTTATGAGATTAGTGATATTTTTGGGCCCATTAATGCAGTGATAATTATTATGCATGCAATTTATGATTATGGTATGATCACATATAAATAATTATGCACTGATGATCAAGAAAATAATTAATAGTCAAGGATGACACATTTTGACGCTTGAAATTAATTAATAAATATTACGTGACAAAAGAATTAAAGGATCATAATTTATCTGTGTTTGATCTGGTGATCATAATACATTGCTAGATGCCAATTAAGAGATTTTTTTTTCGGTTTTGCTGTGAGAGGCGAACAAAAAAAAACCTGCCGAATTAATTTTGATAAGCATCACATCCGAGAGATTTAAAAAAAAAATCTCTCTTTAATCTAATAAATAAATAAATATCATGCTTGCTAACAAATTTGGTTTATGAGAAAAAAAAACTTTTGACTGTACATGTATACTTTTCACGTTTTTTTTTTCTTAATAACCGAAAGTGTAACTGCCCTTTTTTTTCTTACTTGAACATAACCGAAAAAAAAATTCATCAGTCAACAAAAAATGATTTGCGCATCTTACTTGATGGCAGAGAAGGATTTAATTAATCATTTTAAGTCAACTCATTTTTTTTTATTTATCCAAAAAACTTATATTATGTAGATTCTCATATCCAAATTCAATTCACAAACTCTTTTTGTTAATCTCATCAATAAAAGGATGTTAGAAATTATTTTAAATATATATATATATGGCTCTGATATCCATTGTTGGAATTTCTTTAGGCCGTGATTATCTCAACAAGCTTAACCAAAACCCCATATCAAGCACATAGGCCAGCGCACCATATTCTATTTGAAACAGTACAACACCAGATGGATCAAGTTTGTCATGTTAGCACCCAAACTGTTCTTTTTTAGAACTAAGGGAAGGTCATCTACTCTCAGACAGCATATTTCTGGAAACAAGCCCTGGCTGCCTCGTCATAGCTGGACCGCTGGTTCTTGTAAATATGTGCTATCTCGGGCACAAGCGGGTCATCTGGATTGGGGTCGGTGAGAAGAGAGGAAATCAAGAGCAATACTTTAGATATTGTAAGAGCTGGGCTCCAATTGCCCTTTAATATGTCAAGGCAGATGCTACCGTTTGAATTGATATTTGGGTGGTACACCTGGAAGGAGTAAGGGAGTTTATTGATAAGGTGATGTTAACCACAATTACCATGGTATAAACTCTATTTGCAAGAATTATGCTCACGAGACGAATGAAATGTTTCTTTCTTTGCTAAGCCAAACCTAAAATTGAGTTTCCTGCTTTTTCTCACGAATAATCAATAATTCTGGTGAAGATGCTGAGTCTCTTGGTTTAACTGGTCATGAGCAGTACACAATTCCCTACCAAAGAAAATAACTAAACTAAAACCTGGCCAGGATGTTGTCTCTTTAGCCAATAAGCACAAGAAAGTCATTTACATGCAAACTTTGCTTCAATACTGAGGTGATATGCAATTCTTCTTCTGCATATTAATTGGGGAACTTTACGTTTTTGTGCCAGAAATGAAAATGCAAATCCTGCTTTGTGCATCAAAATTGACAATCCCACTGATTCATAGCATCATGAACTGAGGATAGAGAAAAGCAAAATAATGAAAAAACTTAAAATGCGCTTTCATGTCAGATGACTTGATTATATGGTACTTAGAGACAATATAATCCTCAAGTTTGATCCCACCATCAAATCCAACTATCCATTATATCCAAATTTGTCCAGAGAGATACTTGAGTAAACCTTCAATTTATCTGCTTACTTATTGCGTGTTTTTATTTGGATTTTGCAGCTAGAATTAGCTTATTTTGTCCATGGAATTATTTTTCCGTATGTCATTAGGAAGTTGATCAGATCTTAAATTTGGAATCCTCAGGAATGATAAAGATCTTGGCTTGGAAACGACCTAGTTTCATTTTGTTGTTGTATATATTTTGTTCATAGCTTTTTTTTGTTTTGTTTGAATAATATGCATGGGAATTGTGCTTGGCAGTATTTACTTGAAGTCTTGTAGTTTAGGACTCTGAAAGGGCTCAATCAGGACGCAATACAATCCATTTGAAAAGTACATATCACTAAATGCTAAATTTATCTTAGGCTTGATGAAAGATTAGATCAAGATCGATATGTTTGCAAGATCTCTCGGCCTGTTAATAGGTAGGGTAATGAAAATCTTTATTCATATCTACATCAATAAGTTAATGAATTTTTTTTTATTCATATCCGATAACTTAATGAAAATAATATAGTATCCATATCCGTCTTATCGTATACGATACGGATCGGATAAATGACCAAATGACTTTCAAAATGAAAAATATTGTAATATAATGTAGTAATAGAAAATATTATAATTTAATTAGCAATAAAAAGATTGTAATATAATTAGTAATGAAAAATATTATAATATAATTAGAAATAAAATAGATTATAATATAAGTAGTGATGCAATAGATAACGGATGAGGAATAACTCATATCCGTACTTTTATCCGATAAATTAACGATATTCTTTTTATCCATATTTATATCCGATAATTTAACAAAATTTTTTATCCATACCCATCTTATCAAATATAATATGGATCGAATAAACGACAAAAAATGTGACATTGACAGCCCTATACATCTAAGTATCTCATAGCACGAAATGCAATTGGCGATTAATGGAACGATTATGCCAATCTCCTTCATAAAAGTGCGACTATAATTATTGTAGAAATCCATGGAAGAATTTTAGTAACTATCATGGCATATATGATTTATATAATGGTTCAAGATATCTTGGGCACACATAATCACCTTGCATTTTATGTTTTAAATTATCAGTTTCAGTAACATTTTGATTTCTTTAGTACTCGGCTCTACTTCTTTAACAAAATGTTTCCGTCGTATTTCGCAAGTGGCTGGATAATTAATTCATATCTTCATATTTATATAATGCGCTGATGATGTAGTGTTCCTGAATTGTAGCCAGGTAGCTTGGTTGTCTGTGTCACTACGACCAGTTTATACATCCTTGCTAAAAAAATTATGAAGAAAAACATATTTGTCAAGACTAGGTTAGATTATCAAATATTAATATTTTGTCCGTGATCATTGCGTGATTACAATGATGTTTTTTAAAAAAATAAAAATAATTTAATAATTAATTTAAATTTCAATCATAAATATATAATTAATGTAAAATAATGTAGAATTAAGAGAAATTTTGATATTTAAAATTTTAAAAAAAATTAAATTCATAATTAATAACAATCTAAGAAAAAAAAAAAAAAATTACAACTATACTCCTAAATTATATAGCATTTCATATAATAATCAAAATTAAGAAAAAATTATAATTTCAACACAAATAACCATAAAGATAGTAATATTATTTAATAAAAAACTCAATCCGATGATATTAGCTCTCAAAATTCAATAAAAAATCCGAACTATTACAGAATCAGAACATTTACCTGCATTTAGGAGTAGAGATAGAGATATATCGTACACACAACAAACAAGTTTATATAAATATGATTATCTCAACAAGCTTAACCAAAACCCCATATCAAGCACATAGGCCATTGCACCATATTCTATTTGAAATCAGTACAACACCAGAGAGATCAAGTTTGTCATTTTAGCACCCAAACTTTTCTTTTTTAGAACTAAGGGAAGGTCATCTGCTCTCAAACAGCATATTTCTGGGTCCAAGCCCTGGCCGCCTCTTCATAGCGGGAACGCTGGTTCTTGTAAATATGTGCTATCTCAGGCACAAGTGGGTCATCTGGGTTGGGGTCGGTGAGAAGAGAGCAAATCGAGAGTAGTACTTTAGATATTGTAAGAGCTGGGCTCCACTGGTCCTTTAATATGTCAAGGCAGATGCTACCGTTCGAATTGATATTCGGGTGGTACACCTGGAAAGAATAAGAGGAGTTTATTGATAAAGATAATGTTAACCACAATTACCATGGTAAAAACACTATTTGTAAGAATTATGCTCACAGGATGAATGAAATGTTTCTTTCATTGCTAAACTAAACCTAAAATTGAGTTTCCTGCTTTTTCTCATGCAAAATCAATAATTTCCTATTTGAGCTACTTTCCACTAGTTATTCCCATGTCTAGATAATTGTTAGGCTTAGGCCTAGTTCTTCATGCCAGCTTGTTACATTAAAAATAACTTAGAACACCTTATTCTTAAAATTAGAAACACAGATTTTAATGTACCTCTTTAATTCATGTTTCATACGAGTAAATCATATATTTGCTTTGTGCAACAGATGAGGAAAGGCAAGAACAGATTGCAGTTATATGTCATCATAAATTGTAATACCATCAAACGTCCTCTGTTTTATCTTTAGACAGATGTACTCTTACCTTGGTAATTCATTAATGGCCCTATATTAGAATTCCAATTCACAGGCTTGAGAATTATTAGTTCTTATTAGAAATGGATAAAGTAGATCCATACGTTCATTTTTTCCCCTCTATTTCTAGACATTTCTCTTTCTTTGAACTTACGAATCATAAATGGAAAATTCTGACATGATAAAAGTATACATTCTGCTGTTGCAGAATTCTAGAACCAACCAAGTAAAAAAATTACTCACATTACTAAAAAGGAAAGGCAATATTGACACTGTTATTTGGTATACTACACAAATTAAAGGTCAAGGTCAATAAACAACGATAAATTAGGAAGAAGCTAAATTGTTTAAAAAGTAACCGAAGCACTCAGCTCACCTTAGTCTGGAAGTTGACTTTGGGAGGCTTGAAAGGATAATCTGGAGGGAAATGAATCATAACAAAGAAAACGCCACCTGCATAAGGACTGTCAGGTGGGCCCATGATGGTGGCCTGCCAGTGGAACAGATCCTCCCCAACCGGTCCCGCACTGCATGAGGTCGGCGGGTCCCTCTGTAGGTCCTGGAGCTCCTTTTGAATTCTCTTGCTAGCCATAAAGTATCTTGAAATTATTCAGAGAATCAGCAATCAGCAATTTGAAAAAGATAAATCCAAGGGTTCATTTTAATTTAAATCACAGCAGCATTCTAATTGATGATCAGATCCCCAAATAGAAGCAAATAACTAACAGATAAATAAACCACTATCAATAAAATTCATGAACAGATGGAATTCGGTACTAGCATAAGCTGGTCAGACACTAGCTTGTAGAATTAGTTATTTCGTACTTTTTCTTTCTTTTTTCTTTTTTCTTCTTTTTCCTAATTACCACCTCTAAAGGTCGACATCATGAAAAATAAATATATATGAACTTTTGTCAAAAAGCCAAGGACTATTTGTGGAAAGCTATATTTGAATTCTACACATGAAAATGAGACTAGGAGTATTGTTAGATCATTGAAACCAATATTAACTACTGGTTTTGAAAATAGCAAAAATATACAGAAATCAACCAATCAACAATTCATCACAGGAAAACTCTTCCAGAACTTACAATTTTTCTAAAGTCTGGCTACCCCTCTTTCCACTCTACTTGCCGATTTGAGCAAACCCTAAAGTCTCGAGCTTTTAGAAAGAGAGAGAAAGAGAGATGAACTTCCTTTTTGGCACTTAAGAAAAAAAAATCCGCTGACACAACATAATTTAAACGGAGAGTCGATGAGATCACCGCGGTAATCGGGTGACCAAATTCAAAGTACTTTTCTACAAATCTTAAATGCACTCGGATCATATTGTTTTACTCACTGAAATCTGGGCTCCACGAAAAAGCAAGACGCGTGGAGCATGCTTACGCCGACTGGCCGACGGGCCAAGTGATATCATCTGTATTCGTGGCAGCCTTGCAATGGATTATGATCTTTGGATAACACCAGCTGTCTCCACAAAATTCGTGGGTCCCGGGGGCAGAGACTATGGTTGTCAAGAATAGCACACAGAAGCTACACAGTAAAGGAAATAGAGAATCCAAAGGATGTATATCTGCATATAACATATTTGATCAACATCCTGCATCTCCGAGCCCGCCTTCAACCAGCCGTTGTGAAAAACCGCGGCTGGTTTTATATGTTATACTCATATGTGCCTAAAAGTATTATATGGAATAACTTTTCTTAAAAGGGGAAGAAATGGAGGGTAGGACCGTTAAGTCGAGTTAGATCAAATTCGTATTGAATTATTAGTTTAAGAAGCCGAGTTGAATTGGCTCGCTAATTGTTTATGAGTTAAAATTTTGATTTGAGATCGACTTGTTAAGTGATGAGCTAACCAAATTGGTTCATTAAGGCTCGTTAAGACTAATTTAATAATTAATAATATTTTTATGATATTTTATATTAAAATTTATAAAAAATATTAAAATAACTAATAATAAAGTATTTCACGTAATTTGATATAATAACTTAAGTACATATAATATTATAAACTATTTACTATATTATAAACTTATAATAAAAATATATAAATAATAAATATTAATAGTTTAACGAGCTAAACAGTCTAATGAGCCGAGCCAATCTAAACTCAAATTCGGCTCATTAACTGAATGAGTTTAACGAATCGGCTCGTTAACGGTTCGGTCCATTAACGAGCAAGTCAATAGCAAATTGATCCCAAGCGAGTCACGAGCGAGCCATGAAATTTTTTTTCCAGCCTAATGAAGGCTCCTTAGCCATTTGGAGCTGAGGACCGTCGGATCTGTGAAGTTTACGGCTCAGATCTATTTGTTTATGTTTCTTGCTTGGTGATTCATTTTTTGATAATGTGTGGATAGGATTCGGTTAGGTTCTATTTGATACAGCTGTGGAGCCTTCACCGATTCGAGCTTAAGTGTTGCGCTAACTCACTACCATCGAGTACGGCTCCACCTAACTCTAGCACCATTCTTGCAAGGCTGTTGCCATGTCTCGGGTGGGCATTTCATTCTTTTTGGTTAAATTTCCATTTCGATTTTAGCTTAATTTTAGGGGGAAACATTACGACAAATAGTGCACTTAAAGAACAATTTGGACAAATCATCTTTTATGACAATTTTACTAAGTACTTATATTTTATTAATTCTCTAAATCTGTGGTCTAAGGATTGTTACCGAGATAATCAGGTCTGTACCAACATGATATAGATTACATGGTCTAAATAATTTGAGATCAAATCTATTAGTATTTGTTGATCTCAATTCCTTTGTTTTTCCCTTTGTATATAGTTCTTTTTAGGTTTTAAGCAATAACATATTAAAAGCTCTGAATTGTTGGCGCCAAGTTCCCATGATAGGGAGGGAGAGAGATGCTGAGAGATAGATCAATGATGCGGGTGTAAGGCTGGTCCAGGCCTCATAAAGATGCAAATGGATGAGTTTCTTCAATCCCTTTTAAATTATTATGTGAAATATGTAAATATGTACCTTATCATGATAGTGAATTAATTAATTATTAGTCATTTGATTAATAGGCTAATTGTAGTAAGTTACTAATCAATTAGTTAATAAGTTGATTAGTGGTTTATTGATTTGATTGCTGATTACGAGACCAAGCTCGAGACTGAAAGTTGAAAGTTTTAAATGCTCAAAGAACATATAATATGCACAGATATTATATAACCTAAGCACTTTTGCACATACTGGTACGGTGTCTCAAAGAACATATAATATTTTAATTTATCCATGATTTTTTTGTGCAAAGATTAGTTAAATCATCTTTCGAGTGTATATAATATATGTTGTTTTTATTTTATTTTGTAAAGGCATTGGATAGTGGAAAAAGTACATATAATATTTTAAATTTATTTATGAATTTTATTCTGGTAGATACTGATCAGACTTGATTTGGTACCACTATTTCTGTTTCATTGAGGTCCAATGAAGGAAGATGAGCATATTAAAAAACACTTTTATTTCAAGACAATGCATAAGAAAATCCCAACAATAGCACTCATACCAAGTATGCACCGGCTAAATAACGGGCTTTCCGTTGAAATCAAATTCCCTACAAAATTGACAAACCGATTCAAGAAAAACTGGACCAATTGCATACCACTACTTATAATAATAAAGAGATCAATAATAATAATAATAATAATAATAATAATAATAATAATAAGAATAATAATAATAATAATAATAATAATAATAATAAGAATAATCACAGTAAACATACACTATAAATCATACATCTAAATTCTAAATTCTAAATTCTAAACTCTAAAATTTAAAACTAAAAATATGATAACCTAAAGTCTATAACTCGAATAGTAGACCCGGATATCTAAATTATGATTTTTGTATGTGGATCACCATCTTCTAGACACTTTTATCCAAACATACTCTTTTGATATACTTCATTTCTTCAAATATATTTTTATCAGTTTCTTTCGTATTAGTCTTGGTTGACATCTACATTTTCTTATGTTTTCGAGATGACTTAAAATATCAATATGTATCAGTACCTCAAGAGGTCTTAGTTGGATATGATTAGACCATTACAAATGATATTGGACTAGTTTCTTTTAAATTGATACTACATCAAGTTCATCTTGTACATCATCATTCTTAATTTAGTTCAACATCTGTATTTCGACTACACTTGTCTCCGAATATATTATCCTTTAGTAACCCAGCATTTTGTACTATACATTAGTGCATGCCTAATCGTCATCATGCATAACTTATCTTTTAGTTTATTTAAAATTTTCTTACCATAGAAAATATCAGATATATGTTGTCACTATGCTCTTATTTTATGACTAATATTTTCATTGATTCATCTATCACTCTATAATCAAACAAATTTATTATGAACTTTTTTTAAATCGAACACGAACAAATTACGAACTATGAATTTTTCTTGCAGCCTTACCAAATATCGAGATGCCATCACTAAACTCACACTTTATATACTCAGTTTTAGTCCTACTAAAATCTTTGAATTCTAAAATTTATTTTCACAACTCTAGTTTCTGAGCAACTTCAATCCTATTGATCAGAGCACCCAAAAAAATTAGACTCGACCTAAACCCGATCATACCGAAATCCAAGATGATCCAAGATCAAACAACTTGAAACTCAACCCAACTTAATTTTGAAATATTTAAGTATGATTGAACTGTAATTATGTAATGTATATTTAATAAAATGAATGACTTATAATGATCTGAACTAACTTGATTATGTCCAAACTAACTAATCATATCTAAATTTTTTGAACAGTCAAATTAATCATAACATAATTAAAAATTTAGACCTAAAGGTGCATTTTTGAAAAAAATATTTTAAAGTCTGACAACCTGAAATCTATTCCAACCCGAATAAAACATGATAAAAAAAGAACATAGCCTAACATGACTTGAATTCAAATGACTTAAGCTCATAAGAACTTAAAACCCGACCTGATCCGATCTGAAATGACCTAAGACCCCAAAAAATTGATAGTGTTCGACTCGGCCTGGAACAGATCGGTCTAATCCATGACTCGACATTTTTTTTATCAAAGTTAATCGACCCGTCCAAACCCAAATCAAACACGCTCCACCCGTTTGCCACATCTACTTTCATCATATCCAGATTCCGACGATGACGTCGTCCCCCCAACAAAAATTTGACTAAGACTTTATTTTTATAAAAATTGATTATTTTATTCTGACTCGCTGTGCCAAATTGCAACCCTTCTCCTTGGGACACGCAGAAAGTAGTCTCTGCAAATATTCGTCTGCGTAGACTGAGTTTATCTTGTTAATCCATTAATTGACCAAATTAGAATTCCAATTCACAGGCTTAAGCATCATTGGTTCTTACAAGTGGCTAAAGTAGACCTATACTTCATTTTATTTTTCTCATGAATGTATGATCATTTATTTTCTCTATTTCTGGAAATCTCTATTGCTTCAAACTTGTGAAACATAAATTAACATGATAAAAATATACTCCCTGCTGTTGCAGAATTCTAAACCAAACCAAGACGAAAAAAATATTACTAACACTCCTACAAAGGAAAGGCAATGTTAACACTGTTATTTGATATACACAAATTAAAGGTCAAGTTCAATAACCAAAAATAAATAAGAAGCTAAATTACTTGAACAAGTAGCCGAAGCATGAATGCTTGAAAGGATAATCAGGAGGGAAATGAATCATAACAAAGAAGACACCACCCGAATAAGGACTGTCAGGTGGACCCATGATGGTGGCCTGCCATTGGCACAGATCGTCCCCAATCGGTCCCGCATGGCACAAGGGCAGTGCGCTCCTCTGTAGGTCCTGGAGGTCCTTTTGAATTCTCTTGCTAGCCATAAAGTCTCTTGAATTTAATCAGAGAATCAGAAATCAGCAATTTTAATATTTAATGACGAAAAATTATATATACGTCAACGCTCTGTCATTAACTGTTTTTGACTCGTCAGAGAAGAAAAGGAAATGATCATACAAATACCCTGTGCCTTTTCAAACATTAGTTTTACAGTTTTACATGATTTGAATATTTAATGAAGAAAATTTAATTTCGTTGGTTGATTTCACGAGCACGCTGACCACTTCTTATTTCCAATCCTTTCCTAATAATATAATAAGTTATACCAGTTTGAATCTCCAGTTTTAATAATATTGGATTACGTAGTAGCAAAATGTCCAAACATAACAATTGCTTGCAGAAAGGAAATATTCAAAACTTATAGAAACTCCATGACATATTCAAAGAATAGAAAAATGCGCCTCTTTTCAAATTTTATACACATCACAACGTGAGGTATCTTAAAAGTTAAAAAAAAAAACATAACAGGAGGAAAAACATAGCTCATTGGTTTGCTTTAACTAATACAAGAAACAAGATATTATTAGTTGAGTATCGAGAATTAAATGCAATGAAAGAAGAAAGGAAAATAATTTTTAATTTATGACAGCCATATCACCAATATAAATCCAAGGGTTCGCTCTAATTTAAATTACACCAACATTCTTTTTGATACTTTGGCCGGCCTCCAAATACAGGCAAACAAATAACTAACAGACTAATAAACCATGATCATTTGAATTCATGAACAACTGGAATCCAATATTAGTTATTTCGTCCTTTCTTCTTTCTTTTTTTCTTTTTCGTAATTCCAGCTTTAAGTATCAACATCAAGAAAAAAAATACATATGAACTTTGTCAGAAATCCAAGGATTTATTTCTGGAAAGCTATATTTGAGTTCTACACTTGGAAATGAGACTAGGAGTAGTGTGACCATTGAAACAAATATTAACTGTACTGGTTTTGAAAATAGAAAAAATATACGGAACCCAAACTAATCATGTACAATTCATAACACAGGACAACTCTTCCAGAACTTACAATTTTTCTAATGGCCGGCTATAGCTCTTGCCAAGCTACTCGTCGATTTGAGCAAACCCTAAAGTCGCGAGCTTTTTCAGAGAGAGAAGGAGAGAGGAAGTTCCTCTTTCGACCCAGAAGAAGGAAAATTTTGCTGAGACAACATAATTTAAACAGAAATTAAGTCGATGATGTCAACGCGGGTAATGGATTTTTCTAGTTTGATCTGAAGTATTTCAGGCAGTAAAGTAAAGGGCTAAAGGCTGGCTGATTTATGCAATTCAACGGCACTGATGGTGCATTCGTACCAGTAGTAATTTTGCGTATCATGTGCAAGGAAATGTAGGTTTATATATGATTAGGTTCCCATAATTCGATGCAGCGCGACTTGAGACTATCCGATCATATGGAAATTTGTGTTTTGCTTATCTCACAGTGATCCCTATGAATTCAACGATGTGCGTGTGTGCTGCTTTCGTACCGCGCAACAGCCGATACGGATCCGGGGATGTGGGGGACTAGACTAGAGGGAAGGCTGGCTTGGTCAAGGTCTCAACTAGTCAACTCTCAAGGATTGAATTAGTGAGTGGGATCGAGTCGGGAATGAGGAAAATAGGGAGGGGAGGGAAATCTAGATCCAGCTGGTAATCTATCGATTGGCCGACTGGCCTATTGGCGAATGGGAATGGAATCGGGGGAGTTCTAAGTTCTTGAAATTAATTTTGGTTTTAAAATTGTTTCAACCGTTAAATCACTATCTAATTATCAATTTCGATGAAACTTATTTTATATTTTTATATTTTAGTATTTCTCAGTTGGCACAGCAATCCGATTAAGGATTCTCTGATACACACAACCAGAAAGGATCCTATGTTCCTTCACAGTCCACAGTCCACATCGTTTCCTGAACAGGAAGCGTATTCTGTGGAGTTTTTTTTCATGTAGAGATATATCTGAGGGTTAATCTGAACGGCGTGATTTTATCTGGACCGCTGTCAGGAAATACAAATATAATTTTTGATATATGAAAATTTTATTATTATTAAATTATGAGCGTTAATTGCTAATCGGACAGTTCAGATTAAAAGAGCCATAGAGTGCGGAGCTTTGAATATCCCCGGAAGAAAAATATTACTATGATTAAATCGCAAGTGATCTTAGTCGTTCAAGAATATCACGCACATCGAAGCTACAAAGTTACATAAAATAGGAAATCCAACATGTATATCTGATTATGTATATCTGATTATGAACACTACATAAATGATCGCCCGGGGAACTAGGGGTGTACAAATATTGGACTGATTTAATTGGTTTTAAATTGAATAATTAAAATTTTGAATTATATGGTTCGATTTCTCATTTTAAAATTTTTGTTTCAGTTGAAATTTTAGCTAATTCATTTTATATTTTTCTAAATCGAATAATTCAAAATTTATTAAAGAATTCATTTTACTTGATATAAATAAAGATCATAACAAATATAATCTAAATATATTTATTTTCTATAGGGTTTATTTAGTTATTTATTTTATTTTTTAGACTATTTATTTTTTCTATCATTTTATATAACTATCAATGATTTTTGTTCCTCTTTAATTAATATAATTTTGATTTAACTAAATAAAATTTTAATTTAATCTATTTTTTATTTATTCGGTTGATATTTTCATAAATTTGATTCAATTCATAATTTAACAAATCAAATAAAACTTTGAATATATATATTTATTCGGTTTGAACCGAACTAGCCAATTGAACACCCCTAGCCTAAAGTCTGGAACTTACCTTTTGAGTGGCTCAGCCACAAATTTTTAAATGGGTACAAGATAAGCTTTATTTTTCACTTAGTCAAGAAGAAACAACTATATTTTCTAGTAGACTCAAAGGGGTGCTCGAGTGCCGGCTGACACCTACATTTTCATGCACCCTACATTCATTCATTCATTTACATAATAATATACTTTACGGTTTAAATTAGTTCAAAAGCCAAAATGTCCACAAAATTATTTTAATAAATTATCTAAAAAGTTAAAAAAAACATATTATTAATTATCTAAAAATGAAAACTCAATATATATTAATCATTTGGCCTACGTCAAAAATATTACGCCATAAAATCAATTTAAATATAAATCTAAAATAATAACATAATTGCCTTTTTGAGAAAAAAAAAATTGGGTAGAGAAATGATTTTGTAAAGTATTTCTCCTAAAAAGAAGTTACAATGATTAAATTGACTTTCTGTTATTTTTGTAATACTTAAAAAGGATAAAAATTTAATTCTCATTCAATCTCTACAAAAATTAAGAAATTACTATATTTACATAATAAAATATTTTACAAAAAATGTGTGTTTACTAGTGAAATATTATATAAAAAATGTGTGTTCACTATTGAAATATTATATAAATTTTATGAACTTCAAACACATATAATTATTGAAATAAATGAGGCACATACTTAAACATGGCCCATGGGTATATTTTCCTATCATGAGTTAGCTATCACTTGTTCAGAACAGGATCATTCTTTTTATAATATGTTTGTTGTTAGCGAGTTCTGTTACAGGAAAAATATAATAAGAAACTGAAATGCATGCCATAACAATCTCCCAAAGAATATTCGACTTACATTCTTATAAAGAAAGTTTTATATTAGAGAAAAAGCATCATAAGAACATACATCTATGAACTAAGCATTAGGAAAAAAAAATCATGAACATTGCGTATGCAGTTACTTTATCATGTCTAAAGGCAATCCTCTAGCTATATTATTTCTCCAAATACTGCTTCTACCTCAATAAAAGAATTTAGTGCTCTGCATTTGGTGATTCCAAATTTCTTGAGCAATCAACGCTTTACAAAATCTCAAGCTAAAATAACTCAAAACTAAAATTTTCAGACACCATACAACAATAATATTGGCATATCAATTGCCTTCCATAAATATTTCCTTCGGAACCTTTGTACCGCTAAGAGTACCTTTAAACTCAAATGAAGAGGTTGATAATCAGAGACAACTAAAGAAGGCAGAAGATGCCTTCGCAATTAGGAGAACTTTGGGCTCAAGAGCTTTGATGAAGATCCCATTCATGGCTAAGCAGATTATATATATTTTTTTTAAATGATATATGGCTAAGAAAATTGTAATTATGCTAAGCAATATTAGTAGTCAAATACACTACTTTTTGACTAACACTACTATGTAGCTTCCAGAACCACAAAATGATTATCAGTGGCGTAATCAAAATTTTAACTCAATGAGGTCCTATAAAAAAAATTAATTATATTTTATCACTATAAAATTTAACAATAATTCATAAATAAACAATATAATTTAATACAAAATTTAAAATAATTTAAATTTAATTTAATAATTTTTAAAATAATAGTTCCAAAAATATTAAAAAAATACATTCATGTATTTACAAATTACAATATTTTGTCTATGAATTTTCATGCTTTTACATAATCTCTGCATTAAAAATTATATCAAATGTATATTTCTCTAAATAAGTTATAAGACAATCATTCATCAAACTATCACAAAATATATTTCTAAGTTTTATTTTTATAATATTCATCAAAGAGAATGTTCTTTCGATGGTTATCATTGTCACCAATAATAAGAATGCTAATTTGACAAGCAAATACACATAAAATATACATAATTATTTTCACTAATTTCTTAGATAATCATTGAGATTTTGTACATCACAAAATCTGTCATCTAATCGAATATCATGAATATAGGTATCAAGTTGATAATCAAGTGTAGCAATATTGATATTTTCAAACTCTTTTGGATAAGTTGATGAGTTCAGCATTTAAGAATTACATCTTGCATCAACAAAATGTTTCCGTCATACTTCGTTTGTTAGATATATAACTGGTTCAAAACGTCAGATTTATATAATACGCTGATGATGTGGGGTACCAGTAGTATCCTTAAAATTTATTCATGACCAAAAACATATCTCCCTAAGACAGTTTGATTCACAAATATAAGTTGCACAAACACAACAAACAAGTACATATAATATAATCATCTCAACAAACTTGACCAAAACCCCATAATCGAGTACATAGCACCGTCTGAATTGGACTTAAGATTGTCGGTTTGGAACCCAAACTGTTCCCTTTTTAAACTTAAGGGAAGGTCATTTACTCTCAGGCAGCATATTTCTGGGTCCAAGCCCTGGCCGTCTCTTCATAAAGGGACCGCTGGTTCTTGAAAATACGTGCTATCTCCGGTACACGTTCACAATCAGGGTTGGGTTCGGTGAGAAGAGAGCAAATTGAGAGCAGTACTTTAGATATTGTCACAGCAGGGTTCCACTGGTCCCTTATTATGTCAAGGCCGCAGCAGCAGATGGTACCGTTTGAATTGATATTTGGGTGGTACACCTGGAAAGAATAAGAAGATTTATTAACAAGGTGATGCCAACCACAATTGTCATGTAAAAATACTATTTGGAAGAATTATGCTCCATGATTAATTGCTATGTCTAAAATTGAATTTCTTGCTTCTTTTCTCGAGCAAAATCAACAATTTCCCATTCAAACTATTATCCACCAGAGTCTAGATAATCGGTAGGGCTACTTCATGGCAGCCTGTTACATCAAAAATAACTTGGAAAACATAGATTTTCATGCATGTCTTTAATCATATTTCTTACAAGTTTATAGTAAATCATATATTTGCTTTGTGCAACCCACAAGGCAAGGCAAGGAAAGATCAGATTACTGTTATAGTATAGATCATCATAAAGTGGTGATACCTTCAAAACCCCTCAGTTTTATCTTATACAAATGCATCCTTACCTTGATAATTCATTTTCTATAAAATAGGCTCCCACAAACCTTAGCTAGTATCAGGGGCGGATCCATGTAGTCCTGTCCCCCTGAAATTTTTTTTTGTACAAATACCCTTGTAAATACGTATATTTTCAGAAAAGAGGCAAGGTCCATTACCTTGGTAATTCATTAATGGACCAAATTAGAATTCCAATTCAGAGCATTAAGCACATTATTGGTTCTTACTGGAAATGGCTAAAGTACATCCATACTTTCATTTTATTTTTCTCAAGAATATATGATCATTTATTTTCTCTATTTCTGGACATCTCTATTGCTTCAAAGTTATGAAATATAAATAGAAATTTTTAACATGATAAAAGTATACCTCCTGCTGTTGTAGAATTCTAGAACCAACCAAGATGGAAAAAATTTTACTCACACTACTACAAAGGACAGGCAATGTTGACACTGTTATTTGATATACTACACATTACACAAACCAGTAATAAATAAGCTAAATCATTTAAAAAAGTAGACGAAGCACTCAGCTCACCTTAGTCTGGAAGTTGACTTTAGGAGGCTTGAATGGATAATCAGGAGGGAAATGAATTTTAAGAAAAAGAGACCACCCGAGTATGGACTGTCTGGTGGGCCCATGATGGTGGCCTGCCAGTGGAAGAGATCCTCCCCAACCGGTCCCGCACTACATAAGGTCAGTGGGTCCTTCTGTAGGTCCTTGAGCTCCTTTTGAATTCTCTTGCTAGCCATAAAGTCTCTTGAATTTATTTGGAGAATCAGAAATCAGCAATTTGAATATTGAATGAAGATAAAAGATGTAGAGCGTCGACTGTCAATAACTGATTTTGACTCATCAAATAAGAAAAGGAAATGATCATACAAATACCATGTGCCTTTTGAAACTTAAGCAAGTCTCTCTTCAACTTTGATCAAAAAAGAAAAAGAGTTTTTTTTTAAAAAAAAAAAGAGAAATCATTCCATTCTCAATAATTTTATATCATAAAAAGGGTTAACTCATCAAACGCATCATTCAAAAAGGTGTGTGTCGGCCATTAAAGAAAGATCAAAAGATGAACATTACCGCACAAATGCAGTACAGATGCTTTTTATAATATAGTATAGATTAGACCAAATTCTTATTGATATTTTGCCCTCCAAATACAAGCAAGCAAATAACTAACAGATCGATTAATAAACCATGATCAAGTGAGTCCATGAACAAATGGAATCCAGTACTAGCACAAGCTGGTGAGACATGAGCTTGTAGAATTAGTTATTTCGTCCTTCTTTTTTTCTTTTTCCTAGTTCCAGCTCTAAGTGTCAACATCAGGAAAGAAAATATACATATGAACTTTGTCAAAAGGCTAAGGAATTGAAAATGAGACTTCTAAGTAGTGTTATTAGGTCATTGAAACTAACATCAACCACTGGTTTCGAAAATGGCAGAAATATACAGAACCTAAACTAATCAACAATTCATAACAGGAAATCTCTTTCAGAACTTACAATTTTTCTAAAGGCCGGCTATTCCTCCTGCCACTCCACTTGTCGATTTGAGCAAAGCCTAGAGTCTCGAGTTTTATTAGAGAGAGAGAAAGAGATATGAACTCCCTTTTTCGGCACAGAAGAAGGAAAAATTTGCTGAGACGACATGATTTAAACAGAAATCAAGTCGATAAGGTCAACGCGGGTAATCGGTTTTTCTTGTTTTAATTATGTTTGAAACAGCAAAGGCTGGTTTTATGTAATTCAATGGCGCCACTAATGGTGCATCTGATCTGTAAAAGTAGTAATTTAACTAGGAAAAGGTGGGCGAAAGAACTGGAGGCAAAGCTGGTTTGGTCAAGGCCTCAAGGGGCAAGGATTGGTGAATTGGATCGAGGCTAGTGTTCTAAATTTAGACACGCCGGGGCTGGAAACGGTACGGAACGGTACGAATACAGCTGGAAATGGAACGGTTTAAGGCACGGCACGGGAACGGAAACGGTACTGTTTCGTGCCCGTGTCTTAACCGTGTCGTGCCCAGCTTTTAGAAAATTTGGAACGGCACGGCACGGCATGGTTAAGGCGTTAGACACGGCACGGAACAGCACGGGTACCAGACACGGAACGGAACGGGGAGATTTGTATGATGAATTTAAAAATACAAAATATAAAGTGTCATTAACTTCTGATATTTGATCGGTGGTAAACCCGATAAGTCATATTACACTTTATCTTGTTTATTGGATCGCGATGATATCAAACTTGCTTTTTGAGAAGCTGGAATATCCGCATGATGCGAGAATTAATTTTTAGGTTTGTGTTGAGTATCATTGAGGAATACCAATATCGAGATAAATTGTTTTCTATTAGTTTCGAGGCCAGGCGACTTTTAACAAATACTCTCAAACCCACAATGGATGGTGCAAAAAGATGGAGAGGGAAACCGATTACTTAAAGTGTCTCCTTCTATCAAGACCTTCGTTTTCGAACCGTTTGAAGCTACATTTTATTGTATCCGTAGAAAAGTATTAATGGAATTTAATATCTGATCATCTGTACGCGGCCGGTTTGGTATGTGCATAAAAGTGTGTTATGGAATTTAATAGGGAATTTTTTTCATATGCCACTTCAAAATCTATAAATTAGAAAGTTATCATTCTAAACTTTAAATTTGTCTAATTGTCACTCTAAACTCTTTTAATTTAGCAATATGTCACTCTTATACAGTTAATCTATTTATTTAATTAAATTTTTTGTAAAAAAAAATATTGTATATTGAATTCTATTTTAGTATTTCCAAATACCCTCAGCACCCCTCCAATATTTCATGTGATTTGATTAACCGAGTGCAGTTCCTAATATTAACCGAGTGCAATAGGGACTAAATCCATTTTTTTTCTTGGCGACGTTCATTTGTAACCCTAGCGAGTGACGAGTGGCGAGTGGCGAGTGGCGAATGGTCTTGTCGCGATTTGTATGGACCGAAATGCCGGTCGAGATAAGCGCCAGCGATCAAGCAATGTGCAGTGCAGATTTCAAGCACTGCTACTGAATCAGTGGTTATGATTAAAGAAGACTAGCTATATTGATCAATAAAATAAAAACAACTGGGTTTTTCTCCGGTTGTTCTCCGAGAGCAAGGAGGAAGCGATCGAGGCTAGACTCGGGGCGACTCAATTCTCGAATGAACGAAAATGAAACGGGATCAAAAGAAAAAGAAAGGACTCAGGCGAAATGCTAAGGGTATTTGAGGAAATACTAAAATAGAATTTAATATACAGTATTTTTCATAGAAAATTCAATTAAATAAATAGATTAACTGTATAAGAATGACATATTGTTAAATTAAAAGAGTTTAGAGTGACAATTAGACAAATTTAAATTTTAGGGTGGCAAGTATAAAAAATATTCCCAATTTAATATATTGGAACTTTTTTTTAAAAAGATAGATTTTATGCGATAAGTAACTTATTAGTCCACAGATTATTTTCTTTTTCTTTTTTTTTATTTTGTATTATGCATGTACATATGCAAAATTTACAAATGAAATTGACTTTTGTATATTCTCCCATACAAGATAATTTCGAGCCAATTCATTGAGAATGACAAGTCGGAAATGATCTTACGTTACGCTCACCTGTCAAGTGGGTCCCGTGGCAAGAGACGTTGTTCAAAAATCGTTAGTCAATAGCACCCACATCGAAGCTACAGGGTGAAAGGACATAGTGAATCCGACGAATATGACGTATTTTGATCGGCATCTTGAAGCCGGCCGTTGTCAAACAGAGGAATAAATTCGCGATTCGAAAATTATTCGGATATAATTAAAAAATATTCGGTCATCAAACTTATTCGGCAAGATTAAAAATTTATAATATAATTTGGACATAATTCACATAAAATTCGAAAATAATTTAGATATAATTTGAAAATATATTAATAATTCAAAAAGTAAGATGTATTAGATGAATTATAAAACCAAAAATTTTAAAGATATAAGAGTATCTCTAATGCAGCAACCGGTTCTAAATCTTTTATTACTATCATATCAGATTTAATTAGAGAAATTACTAATTGAAATTAACACTCTTCAATGTAGAAATCATTTTTAGATTTTATTTATGCCAATCATTTAGTGAAAAAATAAATATATTTAGCAAATATATTCTCCAATACTAAATTAAATAATTTGCTAATCTGATGTGGCAATTAGAAATAAGTTGCTAAATTATAAACTATGATTAAATTTTCTAAATTAGAAATTATCTCTCAACAATGTTAAAATTAAAAATAAACAAACATATAGAAATAAAACTCAATAGAAACTTTCATTGGAGATGCTCTAAGCACAAATTTGATTACAAAAAATCTCATTACTAAAAGGAGAGAAATATGCATCGTCCTTAAGGGTCGGGTCGGGTTTTTCAAGGGCTGGGCCTATGAGAGGGTTGGATAAGGACCGAGTTTGATAAGGATTTTTAAAGGGTCGAGTTTAAAAGACTTGATTTTTAAGGGATGAGCTTGACCCTTATCAAACCCTTCGGACTTTAAGGACCGAGTAAAGGTCGGATAAGGGTCGACGGGTAAGGGTTTGATATATTTTTTATATTTATATAAAAATATTAAATTATATTTTTCTATTTTGATATTTTATTTTTATTTTATTTCTTTTTTCATTTTTTAAGTGTAATTAATATATAATATTAAATATTAAAAAATTTTGGTAAGCATTAGAAATGGTCGGGTTTGATAAGAATCGGGTTAGAAGGGTGTGCTTTTTAAAGATTAAGTCCGGCCCTTATCATTAGAAAAGGTTGGGCCGAACTTGTAAGAGCTGAATAAGGGGTTTTTTGAATGGCCGGCCAAACCGAGTTCAAGGGTCGAGTTTTATGGACTATACTTAGGAAAGGTAAGAATATGCTACTCATTTGATAAACAAGCAGCACCCTACTCATAAATCTTATGAGCAAAATCATCTCAAATACTACATACACAAATCTCAAAAAGATCAAATTAACTTATGTCGTCTGATCTTGACGAGCAAGATGTTGTCCGTTTCTTTTACGAATTGTGTGCTGCTCGTTTCTTTTACGAGCAACATATCTTGTTTCAACTAAAAGAGAGGTGAACCATATTAAATAAAAAGAAAAGAAATTATACCTAACTTCTGCAAGGAAGTGGGAGAGGTTCAAAATCCTTTTAATCAAAAAGTGAGTTCAAAACCTTCTGCAATATATGTAGGCACTAATACTAGCACGACCCAAGTCAAAAAATATTGACAAGTTTCTCTCTCCATCTCAATCCATCACATCACGGTACAGCGAAATGTTTTTCAGCTTTTTGTACATCGAATTGTGACGAATTAAACACGAATAATACATTAAATTTGTTATATATCCGTATGATTTGTGAATTATTAGTTTAACTCGTGAGCTCCCATTTTATTCACTGCAACTGCCAAAATCTGAATAATTCATGAATTATACGCGGATCTTATTACTATGTTGTGAAGTATCATGGTTGGTCCGATGCGTCATGCATAAAAATATTAGATTTTGAAACTCAATTTGTTTAAATTCAAAACAAATTGATTTCATTCATAATTGTTTGAAATTAGTTAGAAACTGAATGTATAGAGCTTGATATTATAATGTGTCCCTCTTTAACTAATGTTGGATCTTTCATTCTGCAATGTTAGATCCTCCATTCTACAATCTATATCTAACTTTTAAATCATGGAGTCGATTTTTTTCGTTGTTTTAAATCATGCACATGTTAGAATTTCTTTGAAGGTCCATAAATTTTGTCCCAATTAATTGAAAGTTTGTGTTAACAAATAGAACTAGAATTCATTAATAGAGACCTAGAATTCAAATATTTTCTCGGATATTAGATGGTCCAAATATCATCAAGATTCAAAGTCCATTCACGAATCAATTTCGAATGAGTTATTTAGAATTTAAGTTTAATTCACATCCAGTTCGTAATTGAATTGATTCGATTTGAAATAGTTTTGAACCAAAATTGAACAAATTTATTACGGATTATTTTTAAATCAAACATGAAGAACTATAAACTATGAATTATTTTTTTCAGCTCTAAAAGTTAAAAAGTTGGAAGGAACAAGAAGTATTGAGAATTTGAGATTGAGAGCTTCCTAAAAGGCCAGAACCATAAGAGGAGATAGAAACTCAACTGGGCCGAAAGAAAATTGGAATCATGTCGTGTAATTAGGTCGTTCAGATGCACATATCAACCTAATTAATTTTTCACATTCGCTGCTCAGTTGTTCCCCACTGTCGACCACTAACCCACATTAATAATCCAATTCGATAGTAGTGGCTAAGATATAATGTCAATAAAAAATTTTAATTGTTCCGTATCTTATTTGATAAAATATAAATATTTTCATTAAATTATCATATACTAATATGAATAAGAAAACAATTTATCTTATCTAGATATAGTCCATAAGGTATTGGTTTTAAATCTAATTCGGTCGGTCCTTCAAAAAACTCGGTTCTTATCCAACCCTCATAAGTTTAACCCGGCCTTTTTTATGATAAGGATTAGACTCAATATTTTAAAAGTAAATCATTCTAATTCGGTTCTTATCAAACTCGGCCCTTCTCATGTCATTTCATTAATATTTTATATTTTATATTAATTACACTTAAAAACTTTAAAAAAATAAAAAAATAAAATGAAATACTAAAACAGAGAAATATAACTTAATATTTTCATATAAATATAAATTAATATTAAAAATATATATATAATTAAGAAAAAATATTAAACCTTTTATCTGTTAATCTTTATTCGGTTTTTATTTAGATTTTAAAATCCGAAGAATTTAATAAAATTTAGACTTCTCAAAAATCAAAGTCATCCTTAAAAATCAAGTTTAAACTCAAAAGTCAACACTCTAAGGGTTCGTTTGGCAAATTAAATAATAGTTTTGGAAGAGTGATAAAATAGTGTATTTTTGGAAGAGTGGTAGAAGAGTAGTATTCTTGACTATTTGGAAGAGTGAAAATATCATTTGACGGTTGTTAATCAGAATAGTTAAAATATGGATAATTATGATACTAACAATTATGATTATGATAATAATAATAATAGTAATAATAATGATCATAATATAATAAAAAAATAATGATCATAATTCATAATCATGAATAATAAATAATAATATAATAGAAATATAAACATAATCATAATATAATAATAATAAAATTATAATTATAATCATAATAATAAATAAATAATCATAATTCTAATAATATAATCATAATATAATAATACAATACAACATAATCAAATAATAAATAATAATAATCATAATCATAATCATAATAATAATACAATAAGAAATATTATAATCATAATCATAAATAATAATAATAAATAAATAATAATCATAATAATATAATCATATATAATCATAATATAATCATAATAATAATAATAATAATAAATAATCATAATTATAATCATAATAAATATAATTATAATATAATAATAATAATAAATAATTATAATCATAATAATATAATTATAATATAATCATAGCTATAATGATAATATAATATAATCATAATATAATAATAATAATCATAATAATCATAATAATAATATAATAATAATACCATAATCATAATACAATAATAATAAAATTATAATCATAATCATAATAATATAAATAATATAATCATAATAATATAATCATATTTATAATCATAATATAATATATAATACTAAAATCATAATTATTATAATATAATAATAAATAATAATAAAATTAATCATATAATAATAATAAATAAATAGAAATTAATAATATTAATATAATAATAAATCATAATCATAATAATAATATAATAATAAATCAAATCATAATATAATAATATAATATAATATAATATAATCAAATAATAATCATTATTCCGACGAGAGCTAATCGGTATACCACCTATAACTTGGTATACTAGATTAGCACTCTTCTGCACCCTTCTACTTAGTCTAAAATTCATTTGGCCAATTAATTTGTCGGAATAACAATTCTATTCCAAAAATTTTCTATCTCATTGATTGCCAAACAAATCCTTAGCATTTGTTTTGCAATACTTGGAATAGCAAAAAATAATAATATAATCTTTATTCTGGTGAATTTATTTGTCAAATGAATTTTAGACTAAATAGAAGAGTGCGGAATAGTGCTAATTCGGTATATCAAGTTATAGGTGATATACCGGATTAGCTCTCGTCGAAATAGCGATTATTGTTTGATTATGTTGTATTATATTATTATATTATGATTATGATTATGATTTATTATTATTATATTACTATATTATTATTATATTATAATTATAATTTATTGTTATATTCATATTATGATTATTATTTATTATTATTATATTACTATATTATTATTATATTATGATTATAATTTATTATTATATTAATATTATGATTATTATTTATTATTATTATATTATTATATGATTATTACGTTATTATAATGATTCATGTTATTATTATACATTATCATCAATGTTAGTATTATAATATTATTTATTTTATTATTATTTTTTATTATTATATTATAATAAATATGATTTTAGTATTATATTATTATAGTATGAATATAAATATAATTATTTTATTATTATAATTTTATGATTATGATTATTTATTATTATTATATTATTATTATTGTGATTATAATTTTATTATTATTATATTAAAATTATGATTATGGTTATATTATTATGATTATGACTATGATTATTATTATTATTATTTTATTATGTTGTATTATATTTTTATATTATTATTATATTATTATGATTATATTATATTATTATAATTATAATTATATTATTATTATTACGACTATGATTAATATTATCATTATTATCATTATTATGATTATATTATTATTATTATATTACTATTATGATTATAATTTTTATTATTATGTTACTATATTATTATTATGATTATGGATTATTATTACTATTATATTATTATTATTATTATTATTATTATTATTATTATTATTATTGTTATTATTGTACTATTATTTTTATTATCATCATCATTGTTAGTATCATAATTATTCATATTTTAACTATTTTGATTAACAATTGTCAAACGATATTTTCACTCTTCTGAATAATTAAGAATACCACTCTTCTACCACTCTTTCAAAAAAACATTATTCTATCATTCTTTTAAAATTATCTTTTTTCCAAAGTTAATCCTTAATTTCTCAAACGAACCCTAAAAATCATAGATAGGGGGAAAGGCAAGCTTTGAAAGACTTTATTAAATTCGGTAGTTATCTGATTCTCTCGTCGGCGGGTTAGAGATGTTTGTGATCCGCCAACCCTAACCATCGACAACCTAGGTACCAAAGGAAAGCCGATTAGAGATGTCTTTGATCCAAAGATGACAATCGGATGGCCTACAAAGGCGGTGACACTTTTTGATTGCCTTTGCGCCTCAACATCTGATAGTCCCGGTCTTGGGAGGTGGGGGAGGTTCAAAATCCTTTGAATCAAAAATTGGGTTTAAAGCCTTTGAGAATCGTTAATTTTACATCGAGATTCGTACTTTCAATAAAATCTAAATTCAAAATTCGTACTTTCAATAGTTATTACGAATCTCGATACAAAATTAACGACTCTCAAAGAATTTGAACCCAATTTTTATTCAAAAGTTTTGAACCTCCCCACCTCCCGGCCTTGTACCAAACCATTGAACAGCCTCCTCACAGCCATTTCTAAGACCAAGCATCCCCACTGCTACTCCACTGTCATCTCCCTCTTTAATTGCCTCAAGGCTCAAGCTAATTCGGCACAAGGGCGTCTATCCTTACTTCCCAACTTTTACTGTGGTGGTTGATTGTTGCTGCCGCACTGGTCCAGTGCATCTTAGTTTCTGTGTGCTTGGCCAGTCAGTGAAAGATAGATGTTGTGCTAGCACCATCGTGTTCACTTCAATTATTAAGGGGCTTTGTGAAGTAAAGCAGGTTGCAAATGCAACTAAAGTGTTCGCTAAAACGCCTCTAACGGGATGTCCTCTGATCGCTTACAACACTCTTGTTGGAGGTCTGTGCAGCATAGGGTGAGACAAGACTGGGGCTTGAGATGGCTATGGCTCACATCAGATGTAAGTCTCACATAATTACTTACAACACCCTTATCCATGTCTTCTGTGATCAGGGTGAGATGGCTATGGCTGTAATGATGTTTCAAGAAATGGTTGCTGAAGAAGTGAGGCCGGACGCCGTCACTTGTAGTACTATCATCGGGAATCCATATCCTCTGCTGCGCTGCACCGTGCAGCGCAGCACGTGGACCGTTGGATTTTCTCGTGATTCGAGTCAGCACAGATCTCGAAGTGATCCAACGGTCCACGTTCTGTGCAGCGCGGTACTGCGCAGCAGAGGAACAGGACTCCTATCATCGGTAGCTTCTGCAAAAATATTCTGCTTACATATGGCAGCAGTATTGTTAGCTCAGAAATTAATCAGATTCTGTGTACTGGCTAGAATAAATCTTGATCAAAGTCCTTTTTTATGACTACGCAAATCGGAGGGATGAAATTGAACGAGATTTGTGCTTGATCCCCACCAGAACTAACTATACCAAGCTGATGAATTGACACTACAGTTAGAGATCAGAACTAAATATAAATAAATAAATTGCATCAACTTCATCCTTCTGGTTATAATCAAGGTTAATGAGAAAATAATTGAAGTCATAAATTGATTAAAGTTGGGGGAAATGTTCTGCAACCATGACATAAAAACTTTTCAAGGGTACAATTAAGCTTTTTTTCTTTCCAGCATACTTGATTACAGGCTCTAATCAAAAGCCTATACAAACCCAAACACCACCATCAGACCAACATGATCCAAAATATACAAACCCATAACCTCATAATCACCCAAAACAAACACAGAACATTAACCAATCTCATGTTCTCATTCAACCAAAGAATTTGGGGTCATATCCGTTGCTAGAGGTGGCAAGGATGTAGTATGCAACTACATGCCCGATGGAGCCCCATGCCAACACATCCACAATGTTGAACCCAACCGGGTCATTTGATTTCAGAAGACCGATGTACTCCTTGGCACGTGCATCACCAGCTTCGAAATGGGTCTTGCCGTTCTGCTCTGGCAAGCCTTGTTTTGCGACATTCTCCCTCTGGAAGTTGAAAAAAACGAAGCGGCCCAAGAAAAGAGAGAGGCCCGTGCTGAGGCTGATGACTATAGATGGGTTCAGCTCAGCACGGATTGCAGTTGATCGCCTTGAGGTGGATCGGATCGATCGGGCAGAGAATGAGTGCAATTTGGCTGGTACCCGGCGGAGGGAAATTGAAGGGGAGCTGACAGATTGTGCTGAGAGGAAAGTTGAGGTGGCCATGGGGGGATGGTTTTTGTTTTTTAGGATAACTGGATATAACTAAAGGAGGTGACTGAGGTTTGGTTGTGTGGGTTGAGATGGGAATTGAAGAAGCAGGGATATGAGGTTAAGGGTTTTACTACATGTCAGTGTAGCTGGGGAAAGTAGTGGAGGTGAGGGATTTGGATTCTAGAGAGGATGTTGTGTGGAATAGGAGAGGAGATCAGGATTTGGGGTGGTGAGGTGGGATGGAATTATTGGTTTATCTCTGGATAAGATAGCCGCTACACAAAATGAAAAAGTTTTGTGATGAGATTGTCATTGTACAAGGAGAGCTTTTTGAGAGACTCATGGACGAACGGATCGATATATAGGCCATCTGGATTAAACCATATATATATATTTTACTTTTCTAACTTCTAAGCATGATAAATACTTGACTTGAGATGACAATTATTGTAAAGCATAAATGAAAACATTGGCACGTATGCTACATGTTACAATCACTATATTGGGGTATTCTCAGTATATTTTATTATATTTTGCCAAATTTCCTTTTTTCCCCTTCCAAAAGTGTACGATGCCTATGAGTAGAATCTGTCTTATTTTCATGTTTGTCCACTATCCACTTTTACCCTTCGTCCCTTCCTCTTTCAAGAGCCGAGATTGAAGCAAAGGAAAGAGCACGTTTATGACTCCCGCCTTTTGTCCATTTCTCTTAGAGTTTGAGAGTTTGTGTGAGAATTTTTTTACTAAAGAAAGAAATGAAATGGCAACTTTTTCTTCTACTCTAGATTAGCAGTTTTTTTCAGTTTTTTTGTATATAATAATTATAATAATTATATTATTAATAATAAGAGTGATAAAAGCAAAATTTTAAATTTACGAATAACAGCGCGTCACTAGCAGTGGCGTGTTTGTTCTTGCTTATCTTGTTCACAATCTATTACCGTTGGATCAACATCTACTGCCACCAAAGACGCCACTGTCAGTGGCGCGTTTACTTAAAGACGTCGCTGCCAATAGCGTGTTACTTAAAGACGTCACTGTCAATAGCGTGTTACTTAAAGACGTCATCGCTAAGTAAAGATGCCACTAACGATTGGCGCGTTGTTTTTCTAAGCCATGCTTTGTCGATGGCGCGTTGTCATTCATAAATTTTAAAATTTATTTTTATCACTCTTATTATTAATAATATAATTATTATATACAAAAAAAATCTGCTAGATTAGAGCTTTGAGTGAGAACTTGCTACTAGACAAGAAATTTGATCTAACGGTTGTACACTAAATATTGTAATCTCTTTTTTTTTTAAATAGTGATATTGATTACATGTTTCATAAAGAAACATATCATCTTTGATATCACAACCCAGTACCCGAGTATTTCATAAACTACTTAAGTTCACTTAAACTGCTAAAGAGTAGGAAACTAAGTCTGAAACAGCTATCTAAGCTCAATCAAAATAATCACAGGAGCAACCCACAGCCCGGTTGCATACGCCTCAAAATAACCAGTTTATTTCAGTATTCCATGACCAAAAGTCAAATTCAGAACGTTCAGACATGTTGAGATGCAGATTTTGATCAAACCTTCTGCATCTGAAGATATCCAGTCGCCTTGCCATTTCTATTCGACAATTTTTCTTCATAACGATCTTGTCTATAGCAACTGTTGCAAATATTATAAGCATGTCCAAAATAACAACTAACATTTTCCTTGGTCTAAAGACAATGTTTTTAAGAGAGTGCAACTAAAAGTTTTAATTATTGCATTAACTACCACCTACCGCTTAAGACTGAGTAATTAAATCAGGTTCTCTTCCAAACGAGTCCCTTTCCTCTTGGGGCACTGGACTTAAATATTGTAATATCTACTCTTGGAATTGATAATAACTGACCATTTTAAACTTGATATTATTGCATATTGTTGTATTTTTTTTTTTTTGCTGATTGCTCTCATTTGTTGCTCTTGATTTCTATTTTTGCCTTGCATTGTGTTCTTATGTAAATTCACATTGACCATAATTTATTTGTTGTTGCAGAAAAGATGGAACTCTATTGCATTTGCATCTATTGCGATCAGAGGAGCTCACATTGTTATTCTTTTCGACTCTTCCTAAGCATACGACTATAGACAAATTCTTATACATATTCTCATGTATCTTCAATTTGTGCTCAGAACACCCTTAATAATTCTCGACCATTTACAGTCTTGCTCCAACTGATGCCAAGTTCAAAGAGGACAGATATGCACACACTAATTACCACGCTTGCTTGCAAGTAAACGGGGAATGAGAGCAAGAGCATCAGATGTGGTTTTCCAAATTTGGAAGTAAATGCATGCACAAAACGAGATGATTTCTTCAGAAAGACGGTGCATCACATACAGCTTAATTACTAAACTTACCAAAACAAGTCTCTTCCAACCAAATCATCACACCCATTGAGCCAAGGCTATACATAATTTAATATTTACACTAACAAGAATCCAACGACTATATTATTTATTCTTCTAATGCAAAACCAAATTTTCTGCCCTCACTGAACACACCGCTATCTCTAACTTACCCAACCCTCACAGCCGACCCAAAACCCTCTAAAACATTGAGTCATGATACTGGTAGTGATGAAGTCGTCTATACTGTAAAAGGCTGCCATAAGTCCGGTCCCACACCCCAACAAAGAGCGCCTCTGTATCCGGGCTGAATGACACACCTGAGATCTCACCAAAGAAATCAAGCTCCTGGCGTTTATTATACCCACTCCGAACATCAAAAACATGCACAAAGTCTGCTGGTTCAGCCATGGCCATGAACTGACCATCAGATGTGAATCGAACAGAGCGGATTGCACCAATGTTGCCACGCAATACATCGGTGGATTTGGAGAGGTTACGGATGTCCCATACACGACATGTCTTGTCTTGGTTGCCAGTGGCGAAGGTTAGGCCATTTGGATGCCATGCCGAGGCAAAGGAGAAGTCTAGATGGCCATGTAATTTGTGAACTGTCTGTGAAAGAAAAGAAATATATAAATAATTTTCTTTTCCTTAACTGTGCAAGTGCTCAGATTTGGAGCAAGGCTCATGGAAATCTTTCTAATGGTATATCACTCATGGCACAGTATAAAAACATATATTAAGGGTCAAATCATGCAGGTTTTGAATTGGCCTGTACATACCAAAAGTAATAGTAATCACTAATGGAAGAAACTTGATTGGAGTTATAATCACATTGTCAACGTGACTGTCGGAGGAATTATATTCATTAGTGCACACAAATATCAAAATAACTGAAGACAACCCAGTTGGGAATGATGTTACACGTTCTTCTTTATTTTTTAAAAAAAATTGACTGCAGCTGTCAAGGCGCTTTACATTTCCAACCCATTTGGAAAGCACAGGAAATGAGGGATTGAATTTGTGCTTTACCTTTCCAGAATTAGCATCAATCACCATTCCTTCAGGATAATCTCCAACTATAATCAGGAGCTTCCCATCTGGACTAAGTGATGTATGCTGCAAAAGAAATAAAATTGTGAGCATCATATTGCAAAAAAGGAAAAGAAGATTGGGTGGTTGTTGTTGTGGGGGATGGGGGGTTGAGATTTCATCATCACTACAAATGCTAGGAAAATTTCATAGTAATGGGATCATGCCTAGTAGTGAATCTATGAATAACCAGTGCCAAAAGAAATAGCACCAATAATCACTCCAAGGATCTTAAGAAGGTTCAAGCCGCATTTCTTGGCAAGCAATGTCAGATAGAAAACATTATTTTTCGCATAAAGTACTTGCGCTGACCTGCTTTTTTCTCTTCTTTAGCAAAAATCATTGCAGTACTTACAAGAAGAAATATGGTAATATAGTAAAAAGAAACACAATACAGGGAAGGCAAGAAATACTCACATTAACTGGCCAGTCAAATCTGAAATGCTTGCAGAGCTGAAACCTCTCCATATCATAGTCTCTCACCCCACAATCATTGTTTGATGCAACGAAGTGCACAGAACCACTGAGAAAGAACACAAATGAAGTGAATCAAAGAAAAAGATTATCAGTCATACAAGTTGCTCAGACATGTAGATAAGACTGCCTTCTGGACTTGAGAGGAGAATATATTTTGTTCCTGCATAAAATCTAAACAGGATGGCTTGCATAGCCCTACAAACTTGACATAGGAGGATACATTTTGTTCCTGCATAAAATCTAAACAGGATGGCTTGCATAGCCCTACAAACTTGACATATCCTCAAAGCCTTCTTCATTAATTCCTTTTTCCAAACTACAATGCTACAGACAAGAAAGACCAAGGATTACTGTGTATTTTGTAAGACAAATGCTATAATTATATTCTTTAAGGTGTTACATCTCTCGAGGTGTATGCACAGAAATTCATAGCCCTTCCTTAAGACACAAGCACAACAAAGTGAAGTTCTTGTAATAGTTACCTAGAGCTATTGTAGATTTCTACTGCATTAGTAATAGCATTCTCATCATATGTCGTGCGGCAACAAAAGCTTACTCCTTCCCGATCCAAGTGCTTAATTGTCCACAGAAAAAGATTAGAAAAAAAAAACAAATAATAGCTATAAATTACACATGAAATCACAGTACTCAAAATTTAAATTTGCCCAACGACTTGTATGATAAAAAAATAAGAGCACAAGCGTAGAAACATTGTATGTCACAGGTATTATGTAAGATCACAAAATGTCCATGAACCTTTCCAATAAATTTAGAATATGAATAGTCGAATACAAATTAAGAAAAACAAAACTAATTTGAGCATATAACAGCTTGATTTCCTACAATCTAAAAACAAGTAAATAAGGCCTTAAGGAAAAAGAGCATTACTTTGCAAATAAGCTCTCCTTGAAAACCACCCACTACAAGCATATTATCTTTGACTGCTAATGTACTAACTTGAGTTTGGGAAAATCCCTCTGCTAAACTTCCTGGGTGCTTCTACATTAATAAAATTGAAATATTTAATGAAAATTTCAGTGGTAAGAAAAGATGTAAAGAGGGGATAACTTTTTAAGCTTGAAACTTGATGCTTAACCAGGCTCCTATATCTCCCTAAAGATGCAAATTTAACAATAAACAACAAAAGATTGAGGTGATTCTATCAACTATATATAATTTCCACCAAGGTTAAGAACACACAATACCAGGCTCCTATAACTCCCTAAAGATGCAAATTTAACAATAAACAACAAAATATTGAGGTGATTCTATCAACTATATATAATTTCCACTAAGGCAAAGAATACACAATACCAGGCTCCTATAACTCCCTAAAGATACAAATTTAATAATAAACAACAAAATATTGAGGTGACTATATCAACTATATATAATTTCCATTAAGGCAAAGAACAGACAATACTGAAACTCCTAAAGGTCAGTTCTTAAAAGAAACTAATTGAACTAATAATACGACACCAGAAATACCAGAAAATATAAAAAGAAAAATATATTAAAAGCACACCTCTCTAGGTGCCACATGCCCTTGGACATTGACAAGCTCCTTTGATTGACCAGTCAGTGCCGACCAGTGAAGAACAGAAAAATGTGACATCAAGTACACATCATGCTTTGATGTAGCCCATACTAAGTTTCTTAGCTGCATGTGCAATAATATTTCAGTACAGATGCTTCTATGTAGATTAATGCAAACACATCAATGATATCAACAGGGCACTTACAGGATCAGCTTCTGAAAGAATAGTAATGTTGATAGAGGATTTTTGGGCAGAAAATAATAAGCTTTCAATTGGAATTTTTTATTGGCAATTCACAAAACAAAAATTATTAAAGGGAGATTAATCATGGAAGTTTGTGGTACATGTTATAGCAGACTGTTATCACTGCTATAACAGTCGTAGCAGACATAGTGTACATTTTGACATAGCATAGCATTTTGGGTCCAAAAACACTATAGCAATGCTATAATGCACTATTTAGAAGCTATTATTTATAGACAAATTAAGAATAAGGTTCATTTAATATGGAGGAAGTTTTGTAACAGAAAAAAAATATATCTTTAATTGCTTGGAGATTTGCATATGAACACAAACATTAGGGCGAATTAGGTGGTGCATGATCTAGATTGATGAATACTGCATCATTTGCTAGTGGACAATTACATATCAGAATTCCTCAATAACAAAGATATGAAAAATATATTGATAGAAAAGTATGATGACAGGAAAGGTGTTTGCATGTTCTCACGTTTTTGGAAGAAGGTGCTTTTAAAGATGTTGTTGATTCAAGTGTTAACAGAATTATTGGTAGAGGAAATACAGTTAAATCTTTGGGCAGACAGATGACATGCTGATTGAGCATTCAGTAGAAATTTCCCTAACTTATTTTTTATTGCATCAGGTCCACACATTGATGTTGATTGACAAGTTGAAACACCTATCTCACTAGAATCATATTGTGCTATCTATGCCAAAAACTAAAAAGTATCCTACTGTCACAACTTAAATGAGAAGTTTTGTTATGAAAGGTTGCTCATTATTGATATAAAATTTGCTCTGTACATCTTATACTTCCAGCAAAACCTGGCTATCTACTCCTAAGAACACCTCTCGTATTTTACCTAATTGCTGAAATATGTCAGCATGTGGATGGCATCTGGTTGTTAGTTTAAAGGGGAGGGATCCCTGACAATCTTGACAATGGATTTTTTTTTAAAAAACTTAAAAAAAAAGTTTATAGGTATGTTCTTTTACTTATTGATTATAGTATTTCAAATTTCATGCAATTTCAATATTGTTTGATAGTCCATCAAAGACCATTAAATTATAACTATTGCAAATTGTTTAAACTTTTAATGGTATTTGATGGACTATCTAACAATGAAAATGAAATTTAAAACACTATCAATCTATAAGTAAAATAACATATCTATAAACTTTTTTCTATTTTTAAATTTTTTCATATTTATTTAAAAATTCATTGTCAAGATTGTCAAAAAAAAACCGTTGTCAAGGGATTCCTCTCCTTAGTTAAAATGTGGTAATATTCTCAGAAGTTATTAGGTGTCAAACATATTTTTCCTAAAATCAATGAACTTCCACCAAACTTTAAACCATAAAGTTTTAGCTGAGACTGTACAATAGCACAATGCATTAATGAAGTTGTTTTTGCAAAATTCCTGTATTGACCAAGGATCAAGTTGATATGTTCAATTAATGTTAGCGGCTCACTATATTAGAGCATTTTGTACTTCTGATTATTAAGTTAACTGCCCTGCCAGCTGCAAACAACGGTGAACTGGTAGTATAAGAATTTCCTAACAATAAGCAAACATATAATAATTCAAGAGCCTAAGAAAAACATAATAAAGTCAACTTCTCAATGCAAAATGGAAAATATAAAAAAAATGGCTACACAAAGTTTAAAAAAAAAAGTAAATATTAATGTTATCTTCTAGCACAAGTTATCAAAGAATCATCATATGTACCTGAAAATGAAGGATTGTTGACTTTACTGATCTTGTATTTTGCCAGAACTCATAATACTTGGCTCCTTTCTCTGTGGTTTTACATTCCTAAATTACAGATGAAAGTTGTTCTTTTAAACAAATTAAAATCTAGCAAATCATATATTTCTATATTGACTTTACTATTAGGACAGATCTTAGCTTAAGCACTGAACCCAACAGTTCATCTCATGCATATGATACCAAACTTGACACAAAATCAGAAAGATTAAATAGTCATATTTCTCCTGCCTTCTCTGATGCTTCACCAGAGTCAGGTATGTTCTCATAGTTTTTGTACTGTTCCAGTCTAGTTTGCCTGTACTTCTCTCGAGATATGCTGAGACGCTCCCATGGTATCCCTTGTATGTCTTTTCCCCTCCTAGCTTGAGCCAATGAGGTGTCTGTTACCTTCCTATTCTGTTGATAGATTGAAAGAATGATTTTTGTCAACATATCCAACTAAAAAGAGAAGAATTCAAAATTGCAAATTATATTGTCCATCTAAAAAGGAATGTCTTAGAATGGGATAATATTTTCTTTCTGATATACTGTTATAACTTTCTCATGTTGCATACCTTATTATTGTTCTATTTATATGATCCTTAGTAGCCCTCAAAAATTGCAAAAAGTCCCACCAAAAGCTTAGACAGACACAACACATTTAAGATCTTTCTTAACATGCAAAATGATCTCTTTTCAGTCTTTTCTCTAGAACTGAAAATAAATAAAATAAATATATAATTGCTGTACCAAAATTCACTTGCAAAAGAAAACCAGATCAGATCAAGAGAGGGAATGGATTCCATTCAAAATATAATGACAAATGAAGGAAATTTAAGAAGAATTCCATTTTCAGTTACCACTTACCAGTTTCTCATTCCACTCTACTTAAAAACTGAACCTAAAGATAGGATGCTTAATATTTTGGTGATGAGGTTTTCCTTCCTCAAAGTACTTTGAATGTACTAATTGCAAAGAAAAGCATACTAATCTAGTCAGAGGGCTACAAAAAAACAACAAAGTAAAAGGTAACAGCATACAGAATGGCCGAATTCTTCATCGTCAGAATCAGACTCTCTGCCCTCCCTCTCCTGATAATCATCGCCAGATTCATCCCCAGCTTCGCCCATTTCATAATCATCTCCCATCTCCTCGACTTCTTCATGATACTGCGACATACTTCCAATTGAATTTCCTGCTACAAAAGAATTTTGCATTTCCTCAATATCATTGTATTCTTTAAAAGCATATCCCTCATCCAATTGTGAAAATCAAGTTGAAATTACACTTTCCCTATATCTCACAAGTATAACACGGAGAACAGGAGTGAAGAAGAAGACTAATCCTCATTTGTAAGTATGAAGTTTAGTATTAAATTGAAGGTAGTAAAGGCAGGGGCGGACCTATGCATAGGCAAGCCCCGGCCGGTACCCAGGTTTGATTTTCTAAAATACATGTAAAATAGTAAAATTTTATTTTGAATCAGAAAAATATAGTTCAAAACTATATAAGTGCTTGTGCTTAATCGAAAAATTGTACCTTTCATATCTTATTTTTGAGAATTTCTGTCATATCTTATTTTTGAGAATTTAATACTAGCTTATATAATGTGCCCAGGCTTATTAAGAAGACTAGATCCGCCACTGAGTAAAGGGTAAGAGAGAAACAATTTTAAACTCTGTGGAATTGAGTTGTGAGACTATCTTACACTCCCACCCCCTTGTCCCACCTTCTTCCTCTCATATTCTTTTCGAAACTTGGTCACATATCTAACTAACACTGACATCATTCCCAATTTTGTAATTTGTGCGGCTTAGAGATTCAAGGATAATTTATGGCAATCATTGTGGAATTCAAATCAAATAGCATATTAGCTCTTAGTTGTTAGAACAAATGATAAGTTTGTCCAAAAACGGAAATAGTGATGAATTAATCCACAAGGATTCAAGCTGAACCAAACAGATCTAGCTCCTAAAAATCCAGCCAATTATTTAATCTCTAAAAAAGGAAAGTACTTCTAAAAATAGAAAATCAAGGATTCAGATTCGGTACCTTGTCTGGATCGAATGATAAACTAGGGTTTTAAGCAGCCGGAGTTTGAGCGAGAGACGATCAACAACATGCGATCTAAAAGTAGAACATGGATTTTGCAAGCATAAATCAACGATTTAGAAATTTCTTGTTATTCTTCCTTGTTTAACTTTCCATTAAATTATTCCTCTTTTTTTATATTTCCCAATTTAATCATTGTCCCAGCGTATAAGGTTCAAGCTAGCTGACAACGGAGGAAAAGGACAGCTCATGGATAGATTAGTGATGGGGAGGAATTTACGATATTGCCCCGTGATTTTTGCAATTATGAATTATTGCTTTAAAATATGCGCGGGCTTTGTTTATTATTTTGCCTTAACCAAGAGGGGCACGAAATCTGCATTCACATTTTCCGTAAATATTTGCACTCCCCAAAATTTATCATATATTATTAGATTTTTACTGATTTTTTTCTTTCTTATTTTCTTATATCATTTATAATCAGTTTGATAAGTCCAAAATTTTCAAGAAAATATTTTGATTTTTTTTAAAAGTCTCCGGAGGCAAGGAAATTTTGGAATAGGTTTTTATTTGATTGAATTTCTAAAATGATGACAAAGTTAAAACTATTTGTTTAATTATTTTTAACTATCATTTTATAGATTAAATTGTAACAAACAAAATAAAATCAACCAAATAAGATATTGGAAAAGTTGATAACCTCTGTTCTCATTCTTATAAATCAAACATAATGTTAACGTATAGGAAGGAACACAATTAACTTTAAGATTGGCAATGGTTAAAGACTTCGGAGATATATAATAATGTAAGATGATGAGCTATTTATATGTTAATAATGTCTCAATGTTATTTATTTTAGTAATTAGATATTTATTTTTGTATAGTTAGGGGTGGATCTAAAGTACTCCAGGGTGATCCTGAATTCTAATATTCTTCAGTAGTTTAATAGTATTTGCTGAATGTATCTGACTCTGGATTCAAATTAGACCTGATGTTGGACCCAAAATAAATTTTGGATGGAAAATTTCGGCCTAGAATCTGAATCGCGTCGCGAATTTATCTGTTGCAGTTAACGGGTCCGTCAGTTTGTTAACGAGTGCGCTAAACTAAAAAAAAATCATATCGATTGAGTCGTGAACTTGATTCAAGCAAACGACGAAGCCTAACCTGGCGATTCTGGAATCATGAATTTGCTCGTGCCTTTGTCGCTCGTCAATCACCTACTCGCTTGCCCAGTCTCGCTGATCTCCTCGCTCCGCCCGTCTCGCTATCTCCCCTTATCTCCGTCTCTCTAATCTCCGCTCGGACCGCCCAATAACCCAATGCCTAACCCTTAATGAAATTCTGGATCCACCACTGTCAGCATCATTGCTGACTTTGTATCATCCAATAAATTATATCTATAATTGATTACACACGAATAGGACAAAATCATGATAACGCATATTATAAAAACTGTTTATAATGCTAATGCCACAATCTGCCCTTAGTCAATCGACTTTTTTAAAGTTAGCAACTCGTCGCGGATCATATTAATTTTAAAAGTATTTATATTTAATATTAAATTTATTATAGATAAATTATATATTTTATATCTAAATTAATTATAAATACTCTTAAATTTTAAATAAAAATAATTACTTATTTAATAAAAATAATATACAAAATACAATATTTTTTTAGTATGATTATATAATGCGTAGTTTTTTTAATAAAATATAATAATAATTGATATTTAATTAATTTATTTTTTTTAGACATCGCATAGATATATGATAGAAAATAGTAAATCTAATGAATAGGAAAAATGAATTTGATTGAAATATGAACCATTACTTTTATAAAATCAATTAATCTCAATCGTAAAATTAAAATATGAATATTTTAATTATTTCACATTATAATAATAAAATAAATTCAGTAGATACGCTTTTTATAATAAAATATAAATATAAATATAGATACCATCCCGCACAAATGGTATGATACGAGCATTTAAAATTTATAATTATTTACCGCGAGTCATTTCTATCGCCTAACTTTTACATATAAAAACAAGCAATCAAACAAAAACAGATTCCATAAAAAGCAAAATTATCCACACAAAATTTGGAATAGCAAATGTCAAATCTGCCCTCCATCCCTACCAAGATATGAATATGTAGCCGTGCAGGTATCCAACAACTGAGGGACCTATTTGGTGGGCTACAGGCATCTTTGTTTCTTTCTTTATTTCTTTTTAATGATGATGGTTTCTTTGTGGTTAAACAGGCATAGAAAAATCATGATGCTATTTATGGTTATTGGGTATAATAGCAATTTTAAGTAATTAATTGTATCATAGCTCTCTATGTTTCATGCTTCCTTATAAGAAACATCTAATAACAAATACGCACCAGAATGTAAGATATCTAAAAATGCACTAAAGCTATCATTATTTCTTTTATAATAAATGTACTTATACTGTAAATCTAATTTATATGAAATCATAAAGATTTGATGCAATTATTGTATTATTTTTACAACAACAGTAATAAAGTCTTTAATTTCAAATAAATTGAGATAAATTAGAAATAAAACTCAGTAAGAAATCATAAAAATTAGAGATATCAAATATAATAATAATAATAACACTGCAAATAATAATAACAATAATAATAATAATAATAATAATAATAATAATAATAATAATAATAATAATAGTCATAATGAACCTACATAAATCATATTGGTATGTAAAATCTTAAACCCTAAACCGTAAAGCCTAAAATCTTAAATCAAAAATCTAAGAATCATAGTTCTAATATGTGAATTGCTTGCTATTTTTACAGGCACTGTTATCCAAAATCACCTATTTGAATATATTTCATTTCTTTGTCTCTTTTTACCACGTCATCTTATGTTAGTCTTGGTAATTATCTATCTCTTCTTGTGTTTTTGAGACAACAAAAGATTTCATTGTGTACCAATACCTCCGAAGATCTTCACGCCCAAACCATCGCAAATTATGTTGAATTAGTTTTTCTTCAATCATATATTAACATTTCAGATTTGAACTTTTTTTTATAGTCACATATTCATCACAACATTTATATCTCTGTTATACTTATTTTCTAAATGTGTTGTCATTTAGTAGTCCAATATTTTATATCATATATCATCACATATTTGATCATCATCTCAGAGAACTTATCTTTTAATTTATTTAAAACCATCGTCACATAAGATTTCAGGTGTTTATCGCTATTTAGAATGTACAATGGGATATCTATTTAATTTAAAAATACAGAGGATATTTAAGACTTGTGTAAATATAAGGGGTTTCTTTGTATTTTTTTTTTTATTATTATTTTGCTGGGCCAACTTATGCCGCTTACAGGTACCATAAATACGTAATATGTCCAGTGCGCTTCTGGATTTTTATTTATTAGGTCGGATCCCAAAATATTACCAGCAGCAAAGTACAAAATATATGGTGGTGCACAAATCCAAACATAACCCAGCGATTTGATTGTCATATTATATGTTGATTTTGCCAAAATATATCACTTCATTAATACTCTAAACTAACATTATAAATATATTACACAAACATTCTTACTATACTGACTACTAAATTTACTATAGACATTCTAATACATAGCTTTTACATTTTTGTTTCTACCGTGGATAGACACTCTTTACTTTGGCTTGGCTTCAAGTGTGCACCACTAACCCAGATTTATACCCTTTGATGCCGGTTACAAGGAGTTCTCTAGAGCTCTATTGCTGTTACATAGAATAAATATCATGAGTTAGCATCTTGACTTCTTAGATATTTCTACTGAATTGGGCATGGGTCTTCGATGCTGATTTTAACATTATTATATCAATTATTCAATTGTCATCTCAATAGGCCATTTAGAAAGCTCTTTGTATTTACCCACTGTTGATCTTAAAATTGTCTGTAATATTTCGAAGTTTTTGGTGATCAATTATTGAATAAACCATCCTTACATGTGGGAGCCTTTTCTTCTTCTTTTTTACCACAGAAAACGGACGGACTTCATTATCAGTACCAGTAATTGAACAGTCAAAACAGTAAAACACCCATAATTAATCTGAGTATAGAAGCGATCAAGACCATGCTTTGAGAGGCAGTATTGCTTTGTCAGTGAATCAACTAAGGATTACCAGACACGGATCTAGGCTTTTATTATAGTTGTTGCATAGGGCTAATTGATTGTGCAATCAGACAAAGTACAGTACAGTCATCAAACTGGACTTCTGGAAATCCTGGCTTCTAAAATTTCCTCAAATTTAAGTTACATGTATTATCTGTAAGTGCATAAACATTAATTACATACACAATTATATTTTGCAGCTCGTTACAAATTCTACCATGCCAATTACCAGCATAAAAGCGATCCTGACTCGTTGTCTCACACACATATACTTACAAATAACTTCCGTAAACACCCGTACAGCAAGATGCTTCCTTCATCTTAAACAAAAATAATTTCAAATCCTGCTCAGTCTCCTTTCTTCACCAAAAAAGGACTGCAATGAGAAGCGCCGACAAAACAGCAAACACTGACCGCACAATCTGGTGGGCCCCACTCTTTGTGACCGAGTTCTTCTGAGAGATGCTCTCGGTGCACTCGAGTCCTTCCTTGCCTTCCTTGCATTCACTGGCAAACAAACCAGGTGGGTATTTGCCGTAGAGGTTAATGTAACTGAACATAGTCGATGCGCAATCATTTGTGCCATCATTCAATTGGTCTGCATACGGGCACGCAAATTCTTTGAATGCTGAGCAGCAGAGGGCTGCAGCATATTGCGGGCCCTTGCATTTGCTTGTGATTATGGTGTAGTTTAGGAATTCGAAGTTCACTGAGCAGCCTAGAAAAATGCAAACAAATCACAATATATTAGTGAACTTCTTTTTAAATGGAAGTTAGCAGAGAGCCATTTCCATGATCACATTTCCTCTCTATTAGTTAGAAGGGTGCCTTGGAATTATTTTGTAGAAATCACTATTAATGGAAGGATAAGGTGAGGTAGACAGAGCAAGAAGAATGGAAACTGATTTTTCTAGTGATTTTATGTCGTCAAGCTTTGCTTTCAGAAAAATGATGGTTATAGCTTGCCAAATTGATGACACGTGCTAAACATAACAATTATGCTTTGAATAACACAATCGAGCTCAACAATATCCTTTTTTGTTTCTTTTTATGAGCTTAAACATATTATTTGGATAAATTCCCCGACATGTTCATAAATTAGTGCTGCTGTTTTATTAAAATCACCCACAAAAATTCCCTGACATTATACTTGACGGCTGCCATCAAGCTTTCAAAAAAAAAATCTTCGACATTTTAAAAAAATTATAGTAAATATGATCACTTTTTATAACAAATATGAATACCACTGAACCGACAGAAAATCATTCACAGATATGCATATTTTCAATTAAGCATGTGAAAATTAATTCAGTGATATTTTAAAATTAACTACATCCTAAAATCTCTTAGTTTTTTAACACACACAGTAATTATAAATATGTTTCATTTTTCAGTATGAATAACCATAATAACAAGTATAACACTATTCATGATAACATATATGAACACAACACTCGAAATAACTAAAATTCTTCTTAATAATGATAAGTGTCTTGTATCCTATGTGTCCAACCTCTCATTCGGAAAAAATATGAAATACTTATATAAGTGTTCATATTTGAAATGGATGGTGTTCATATCTAATCAATAAGGATATTCATATTTAATTATTGGGGTGTTCATATATAATCATGAAATACAAAAAATTAATCAAAAAAATAAAAATATTGCTGAAAATGAAAAGTTAAAATAGAAAATTAGTTGAAGGACTAACTTGGGAATTTTTTGTTGGAGGATGAAAAAAAATTCCTCTTTTTACTAATATATATTAATTAATTCTGTATATATCCGTAAACTATATCTCTGGAGGAATATCATAAATTCATAATCCTCTTTGGGAATACCAATCATAATTATTATACCATCACCAGCACAGAATAATCGAATAGAAGATAAATAAATTGAATCAAAATTTCCTCAAAAAATAAATTGAATCAAATAGAATTAATGCAAAACTTACTGGTCTTTGCCTGTAACAAGCTGCGACCGGAACCTTGCATCTTGAATACATCATCTGGATACACAAATTATTGCTAGGAAATTGTGATTAAGATATAAAATAATTTAAAAAATATATATAATCTGCATTAATAATGATAATCGACGGAGTACCAGATATGAAGGTAGAGAGAGCCAACCCCACCAATCCCAGGACCAAAATCATCTGAGCAACGCACTTCGATTCGAATGCATTTTTAATTAATTACTTCTTTCAGATTTTTCTTATTTGGGATCAGAATTCTCTCTCTCCCTCGCAACTTTACGGAGAGAGAGTTTGTGTGAGAGAGAGGAATGAGAGAAACCTTTCAAAGATAATTTGAGGGAAGTTTTTCTTTTTCCAGAAAATCACACTATCACACAAGGGAAGGGAATAGCAAGTAAACGGTCTCCTGCTGTAAAAAAAAATTGGCTAGATCTGGGTCGGCGTGGTCCGAAGATATTTAGGGCTGTCAACGAATTTCTGTTTCGACCGCGTTTCGTTTCATTTCGTGGTAACTAAACGAATTTCTATTTCATTTTATTAAACGAAACGGTTAACGAAATTATTTTTTATTTCGCGCAAATAACGAAACGGTTAACGAAACAGTATTTTTCATTTCGTTAAGAGTATTTCAGTGTAAAATATACGAAATTTCGTGTTTCGTTCTATTTCGTGATAAACGAAACGGTTTTCTGTTTTATTTATTAAAAACGAAACTGTTTTCTGTTTCATTTATTAAACGAAACGATTAACGAAACGGCACTGTTTCGTTACCGTTTCAGCCGTTTGACACCCATAAAGATATTGAAACCGAATCAGTTGTGCACCGGGAGCATCTGATTTTTATGTCGCTGTTTTATTAGAGCCGAATGGTCGTTGATGGAGAGAGAAGGAACTTGGTGCCACCGTGCCAGCCAAGAATTACCAGGACGTTCACATTTGCTATTGTGCATCTTTGTACCCCCCATAATTTCACTGATGTGTTGGACTTTATCTCGAGGAATAGCGTAGTTGGGAGTTGAGGAACCTAGCCTCTCTCTTTTAAAAGATGTTAATGGATTAGATTGGATCGGATTATTTTTTATTATTTTTTAATCTGATTCATTTAAATTCAGATTAAATTATTTTTTTCTATATCCAAAATATACAAAGTCATTTTATATGATGAAATAAAACTAAAAATGATATAAAATTTGAATAAATTTAATATTATTTTAATGTGATTGTACTAATATTTCAATGCTACTTATACCATAAAGTTTTACAAATATAATGATCATAATATAAAAAAGTATGGTACATTATTCAAATTAATTTTGGGTATTTTGACGATTTTATGTGTTGAAATGGGATTATAAATGATAAAAAACTTGAATAAATTTAATAGCTTTTTAATACATTTATGTTAATCTATCAACATATTTATATCATAAATGTTCAATAACATAATTATTATAATATAAATAAATAGAGGGACAATATTAAAAATAATTTTATGTACATTGGTGATTTTATGTATTGAAATGAGCCTATAAATTAAATAAAACTAGAATAAAATGAATATTATTTTGATGTATTTGTGTTAATTTTTCATCATTATTCATGTCATCAAGGATTGAGATCATAATGATTATAATATAATCAAATAGAAGACATTATTAAAAATAATTTTATGTATTAAGATGAGACTACAAATGATATAAAATTCAAATAAATTATATATTATTTTAATATATTTATGTCAATATTTTAACATTATTTATGTCATAAAGATTCGAGAACACAATGAATATAGTATAATCGAATAAGAGACATCGTACATAATGACTTTGTGTATTTGGTGATTTTATATTTTGAACTGAGGCTGCAAACGATTCAAAACTCAAATAAACTGCATATTATTTTAATGAATTTGTCTTAATCTTTCAAGACCATTCGTGTTATAAAGAATTAAAAATACAATCATTATATCATAAATTAATAGGGACATCATTCAAAATGACACTATGAATTTTGATGATTTTATTTGTTAAAATAAGCCTACAAGTGATACAAAATTATAATAAACTGAATATTATTTTAATACATTTATGCTAATCTTTCCACTTTTTTCGCGTTAGAACACAGTGATATAATATAAATGAATAGAGATATATTTTAGTGATTTTATATGTTATACAATACTTGAATGTACTAAGAGAAGAACTATAATTTTTTATGTCTTAGTATTTATCTTTGTGTATGATTTTTGTCCTAACGGTTCGAGCACACAACGATTATCGCATAAACTAATAAAATAAATTATTTAAAATAACTTTATATATATTTGTGATTTTAAGTGTTAAAACTAGAATACAAATAATAAAAAACTCAATAATTTAAAAATAATAAATTTTATATTAGTTTATTCGAGTTTTATATAATTTATAGCCTAATTTTAACTTATAAAATCACTAAAATATACAAAGTCAATTTAAATATTATACTCTATTAATTTATATTATAATTATTATATTCTCAAACCTTTATGATATGAATGATATTAAAATATTAATAAAAAATTATTAAAATAATATTTTAATTTATTCGAGTTTTATATCATTTAGAGTATCATTTTAACACATAAAATCACAAAAATACACAAATTTATTTTCAATGTTATTCCCTATTGATTTATATTATAATCATTATATTTTTGAGCATTTATGATATTAATAATATTGAAAGATTAATAATATATTAAAATTATATTTCAGTTTATTTGAATTTTGTATCACTTGTAGTTTTATTTCAACACATAAAATTATTTTGAATGATATCTTTTATGATTTTTTTATTATAATCTTTGTGTACTTAATTCCTTTATAACATGAATTGCGCACACAGATGAATATTAATACATTACAAACAGTACTTCTTATGTTGGTTTATTCGAGTTTTGTAATATTTGTAGTCTTATTTCAATGCATAAAATCACAAAAATGTACAAACAAATTTTGAATGATGTCTTTTATGAGTTTTTATTATAATTATTGTGCCCTAACTGTTATGACACAAATTTAAGCATGGATAATAATATCATCAAAACACACCAAATCAATTTGTTCGATGTCCTCTATTGATTTATATTATAATTATCATATTTTCGAGCATTATGATTGTGCGACCATTTTTCGTGCCTCTCACCGCCCTGAAAAAGGAATTGAGCAGTGAATTACGGAAGAAGGACACATAAATCCTTCTAATTCTGAATTAGATATATTTATGTGAATTTAAAATGTACATTTAAAGGTTTTTTAGTGATTGTGCAGTCTTTAAGATTTCAATGGACGTACGCCATCATTGTTAATTATTTTGGGTTTTGAATCCGAGGAATCTCTAATTAAGTAAGTAAAAATAAACAGAATAGCTAAATAATTTTAAGTGTTTGTTGTGAGTAAAGGCAAGAAAGATATGGATTTTTCAAAGTACTCTACACCTTGTGAACCTCAATTAATGACAGTTCAGATCATGAGTCTCGATTAATGGCAACTCAAACCATGAGCCTCAATTAATGACATCTCAGATCATGTGAATATTAGTACGCAAGATGTGAAACTTAAAGTGTTATGTCAGTTCAGCATCAAGGACTAGTTATCAGAAAGACGGAGAAGATTTTGAGCATCTTTGACTGATCTTGTAGATCATGAATATGAAGCGTTATGCCAGCTTATTGACCTAGACATTCAGATATCGTGATGATCCATATAGAGATACTAAATGATTCTCGAGATACAAGATTGAGTTAAGGCTTCTTACCAACTCAAATATCAAGATCAAGGTGAATCTTTCAATATATAGGATATAAATGCAAGCATTATGCCCGCTCAACATCAAAATCTCGTGAATCAGAAAGACGGGGTTTGACCTCCTCCTTGGTCTTTATTGATCTTCTAAACTATAAATATGACACATTACGCCAATTCATAAATTTAAGCATTCATAATCTTGATGATCCATATAAATACTTGAATGATGTTCGAGATACGAGACATTGAGACTCCTTACTAACTCAAATATCAAGATCAAGAATTGATTTTTATTTCGGATTGAGTTTAATTTACTTTTAAATTAAATTTTACTTTTTTATTTAATAAAGTAATATAGTCTTTTTATCATTATTTCCTTTTTTAATTTATATTTTATTTTATTTATTTGATATTTTAATTTATTTAGCTTTGAACATTGGGAGATATTATTTATTTATTTATTTATTCTTTGTATTTTGATTTTTAATTTAGATTAAGATTGATTTAATTTGATAATTGAATTTTTTTTATTTGATAATAGAATAAGATTTTTATTTTTTTAACTTGTGTTTTTTTATTTATTGATATTTGAATTTATTTAATTTGAAAAGTTGAAAGGATTGCATTTTTTACGCTCATGAAATGTTCACAAAAATCGAAAAACATGCACCAGAAATCCAACATACCGATATCTGCAACTCCATTTTCAGCTGAAGAGTGATCTGAACCACTCGAGTTAAGAGAAGGTACAGGAGTGCTGACAAGGGCCTTCTAGACATATATCATTTAATAACAAACAATCCATATTTTTACAAGGAAATATATAGCCCAGCTTGGGTACCAATCTTCGTCAATTTTCCTTATTTACAAGTTAACCCGCAAAAAGCATGGAATCATGATTCACGAGTTCAAATGGGTTTTTTAACACCATATGTATAGAAAATAGTTTAATGTTCGCATAAGAGATATTTATTCATTTAACACAATGCGCAAATATACACAAGACATGATCGGTATATACCCGTTCCAATTCATCAAGCATATGATATCAGATTAACATAATCAATGAATTGTGTGACAGAATAGAGCAGAGTCCATAGTGTAACAATAAGGAGGTCTAGATGGTTCAACATTCAAACATACATAAAATTCGCACAAATGAAATAATGACAGGACATGTATACACCAAATTCAAGCAAATGCATGAAACATGACAAAATTTTCTCAGTAGTGACTGTCTACAAAACACATCAAATATGAGTTCGAGATCATACCTGTTTAGAAAAATTTAAACATAGCTATTTATAATCTAGCCTAGAAGGTTTATACATCCTTTTTATCTAATTTTAGGTTTTATTAACACTTGGCAAATCTTTTGTTTCACACCTGATAATTTCATTATCTATAAACCTAACACAACTTACTTGTATGCTCCAGAACATGTAATAGATGCAAGTCTTTTAAGTCTCTCTTTTTATCAATTTTTTTGAATAAGAATGCATGGAAGGGCAATTCTAAATAAAGAGTAGTTCAATCATGCAAAACATGAAGTTGATGCAAATCCAAGTGGCAAAGCAGTACTGTTGAAATATTTTATGTGATTTTAAAAGTTTAGAATATGTCATGAAATAATTTTGATGCAGATGCTTAAGGTTTCAAATTATTACTTGGACATTAGAGATATTTATTTTCACTTAAGTCTAATAGCTCACCGAGCTTTTCACTCGGGCCAATGGCATATGGGGAAATTATATGGAATTAATATTTTTATTTCGGTTGACTCAGGCCAATAGCTAAACTCTTCGATTGGACCAATAGCTCACTGAGTGACTCTCAACAATACTCATCAACTATACCTTTATTTACCTTATTTATGAAATCAGATAGTATTTAAGCATACACTTTTTTATTTTTGAAATATAATTTTTTTATATGAAATGAGGGGCAGTAAACAGAGGAACACATTATGGTGAATGAGATATATATGCAAACAAAGATCAAAACAGAAAGCAATAGACTGAGGTTGCTTTCATAATAGAATCCAAGATTGTTTCATAAAGTATTAATGTGCATTTTTTTATACCTTCATATTCTTGACATCTTTTCCAATAACAGATCATGAAATCAAGTTTATTATCGCATTAATGAAATAATATTTGTCTTTGTGCGCAATACGTGTTACAAAAGCTTAAGCCTACAATTAAATAATATAAACTAATAGATATATTAAAAAATTGTGTTAAAATTAGACAATAATTAATATAAAATTTAAATAGACTAATAGAAAATATATTATTTAATATATTTGTGTTAATCTCTCAAGCTTAATTTATGTCATATGTCATAAAGTCTTGAACTAAGAGAGGAGGTAATGGCACTAGTAAATAAATTGCCATACTAATGAAATAAGGTGTAAATGGTATACAAAATCATTCTTCCTACTCTTTTCATTTAAAAAAAAAATAGGATTGGATGTAAAATATATTTTTTTTCCTGTAAACTCCAAAATCAAAGAACAAAGGTTATCCTGGATAACCTGATTTGACAAGACCAGTAATTTTTTGCATCAATGAGAATGAGGTAACATCTCAGCTCAGTTCCTTGATAAAAAAAAATTAAAAAAAATGTCACTTGAAAAATACTGATGAGCGAGGCGTGACGTGATCATAGATCCGGGCAGGACATGCCGAAGCTGCCCTCGAGGCACTTGTCGAAGAACAAACCGCGCGGGTACCTACCGTTGTGGGTGATAAAGCTGAACATGATATATGCGCAGTCGTTCTCATCCACATCGTTCAAGTGCTCTGCAAACGGGCATGCGAATTCCTTCAGCGCCGGGCAGCATTTGCGCCCGTAGTATCTCGGCCCCTTGCATTTGCTCGTTATTATTGTGTAGTTTTGGTGTCTAAAGTTTATCGGACAACCTACAAAATAAATAATGATATATAAATTCTAATGTTCTTATTCTCTTTTAAAAAATTAAAAAAATTATAGAGTAAGCTCCAAAATTTTTTTATAGAAAATGCTTAAATTTCATAAATATTGAATTTTCAACTTTAATTTATAAATTCATTTACATAATATAAAACAAACAACATCTGCATTTGAAAGTAATTTGTGAAAACAAGTCGTTGATTATATAGTGTTGTTTTTTTCACTCCAAACTATAATTAAACAGAAGTACAAAGAAATTAAATGAGACCCAAAAAAAATGGGAAATTGATAAATCTTACTCAGCTCAGCCAAATTACGGCGTGATCCTTCCGCTTTGAGCACTTCACCTGATTTCACAAATTATAAAATTTAACAAGTACACAAAACAAACAAATTAAAATCAAATCTTAGTAAATAAATAATAATTATATAATTGATTGAATACTTGAAATGAAGGTAGAGACCGACAATCCGACCAAGGCCATGAGAAAAACCATCCTGAAAACCAACACCTCAGTATTCATAGCCACGAGTAATTAATTAGAGGAAAACTCTCTATCTCTCTCTCTCTTTCTCCTACAATTTTTGAGAGAAAAGAGTAGGAGATAGAGAGGAAAGCTCTGAAAGAGAATTTAATGAATACTTTTTTTATGGAGAAAAAGAAAAAAAAAAGATGTCGAACGCAACGGTCGTTAGCTGTTGAATTTGAAAAATCCGGTTCATGTAATCCAAAAATACTGGAATTGTATTTTTTTTAGAGCCAAAAATAGTAAAAAAAAAAAAACTAGCGAGGAACAACTGTGCACCAGGAGCATTTTATAAAACCCGTTATTGTTGTTGCCTTGTTGAAGGTGAGCGGTTATTGATGAAGAGAGAGATTGGTAGTCAATGAAGCACTAGCTAGGCTGTGTTTATTCTATTTATTTTTTCCTAATTAAAAACTACTTGGAACTCGGAAAGGGTTCCATATTAAGTGTTGGGCTAAGCTGTTTTTATTATGATTCATACACATTTGAATTTTATAATATTAGAAATGGAGAGAATAATTATAGGGGTCTTGAATAAACCAAGTGGAAACTAGGCTTAATATTTCATTAATCAGCATATATATTGTTACTTTAAAATTGAACAAAATTCTTATTTGTAATTAAGAAACCAAGTATTTGAGATATTTTTAATATGGATAAAATACAAATAACAATCACATTTTCTATTCAAGTTTTCGTATAATGGCCCATATTTGTGCAAGGAGGAGGATCATTTGAAGTGTTCATTGGCCGAAATTAATATATAACGATAATAGCAATATGAGTTATAAATTAAAATTCATTTGAAGAAAGAATTAAAATTTTAAATGAAGACATAGGTGTGGATAAAAAAAATACAACACCTATGTACTAATTTATTCATTAGTTAAAAGCAAAATAAATAAACTTGATAATAATACGAATTTATCCAATGATTGAAAAATACTTGATAATGTAGTTTGTCTCAGCGGACACTTAAAAACTTTTGTTGGGCCGTACATATCAATTGCAACCTCGCACCGACTCGTCGTAGTATAAATATATAATAATATATTAATATTACGTTTCCACCACTTAACTTTTAATATTTTCGTCCTGGGTCCTTGAGCTGCCATTTATAAAAGAGTCCGAATATTTTCGGTTGTTTATCCGAGCAGGGCATTCGGATAAATAATCAACGAATCTGATTATCCGAAGAGAGGAGAGAGAAAAATAAATTAATATGATCGTTCCATTTTTAATTCGAGAGCCCTACTCGGAATAAAATAGAAAAATTATCTCTTTCAGGATAAACAACTGATTCGAGTTCTGTATAAAATTATCTCTTTCAGGATAAACAACCGATTCGAGTTCTGTATAAAATGTATGACAGTAGGGTGTCATACATTTATAACGGTCCGATTGCTTTTGCACAGATCAGATTTGGCTTATAAGAGCAATTTAAATAAGAGCCTTAAATTTAATTTTTACCAACGCATATTTCTATCTATTTTTTAATTGGATGGAATATGATATGCTGTTATGCATATGTATTTTTTCCATATCCACGATATATAAATAATTACTATATATCGTTTGAATAAAAAATGGATTAATCATTTTATTTGAATTCAATTATAACATTACAACATTTCAATATTAAGATTTTTGTGTCAGTCAAGTACAATTAAATGTCCGCAAAAAGTTATTCAACACAAAGAAACCTATGCACAATTAAGTACACGTGAAAAAAAAATAAAAAGAATCGATCTCCATTTTTCACTACTTAATTGTATCCTCTCATAGATGCCCCCAAATCCTTTTGCAATGGCTAAACAAGCTGCTTGTAAATTCAAAACTATTTAGCTGATCATTGATTTTCATGACAGATCTTAGTTCTACGACGTCGAGCCCTCGGGACACTCGAGCCCCGACTTGCCTTCCCTGCACTTCTCATAAAACATTCCAATGGGGTAATTGCCATAGAGTTGTATGTAGCCGAACATGATCGTTGCACAATCGTTGTTTTTGAAATCGTTGATTTCTTTTGCAAACGGGCATGCAAATTCCTTGAAGGACGCGCAGCAGACGGCAGCGGCGTATTCCGGGGCCGTGCACTTGCTTGTGATCATGGTGTAGTTTTGGTCTCTAAAGTTCACCGGGCATGCTGGGGAAAGGAAATGAGAATATTAGCATTTTTAACCCCAAAAAAAAAGTAAAAGTTCGATTTTTTTTTTCTGTGAAGCATAAATTTTGTCTTGTGTGGATCTGTACACATTTCCTTAGAAAATACTCGGAAACAATTTCCCCGTCCTTAATTATAATTATTACTTCCTTTTGCATGTATTTTGGACAGAGGGAATTTTTGAAAAAAAAAATGATATTTTGAAGAATTCAAAGTGTGAAAAAACAGAGTGTCCAGGGAAATTGATAGTGAATAAAATCTGATATTACAGCTTTAGGACAATAATGTCAAAAAGGCAAAAACTAATGGTATATACAGAAGTTATCATTTTTTTTTTCTTGTATAGGAGATTCGACTCAACAATTTTTTTTAATTGTATAATTCAGATTAGCTTATTTGGATTAATTAAAATGAAAAATATTTATGTTGGTCGGAGGGCGGAATTACATTCTATATTTTCAGTCTCTGTTATGCATATTAATTCACAAAAAATAAGAAGAATAAGGGGAAATAAATTTAAAAAAAAAATGGAAAAGTTCTAAAATGTAAACCTCACTCTATTATTTTATTTCATTTTTCACTCTTAATTTTTGGTAGACCTCTTTATAATAGTATGTTAGTGTGCTAACTAAAAGTTAAAAAAAAACATATATTTACTCAATTCTTCAGATCCTGACTCTTCCAATGTTCGGCCTGAACCGTGCTTCCTGAACACATCCTCTGCAAATGCAAAATATTTCATGAAAATATGTTTAAAAATAAATTAAAAACAAATTTATTTGTTAGTTATTAACAAATACCAGAAATAAAACTGGAGACTGTCAATCCAACCAATCCCATGAACAATATCATTCTGAAAACCAATAACTGGCGGTTTAAATCCATTGTTATATTATCTCAGCGAAGAAATTATGAGAAATAGAGCAAAACTTTTCAAAATTTTGAGAAAAAAGAAATCCTTTTTGTAGGCAAGGTAAACACAGGTGAATGGTCCCTAGATTAGAGCCAGAAATACTCGGTGCATGTGATCCGAAGTTACTTTGCTCGCATTTAAAAGCCTAATTTAGGAAAGGTAGCGAGAACACCGGGATCATGTGATTTTCATGTTGCTGTTTGTTGGAGGAGAACGGTCATGGATGAAGACAATTAGGAGTCAACCTTAATTATTATCTATTATTGGAGTATTGAATTGAATAAATTGGAGACATTATACAGAGTGCTACATGAATCTATGATGTAACCAAAGAGCTTTTATTAGTTATATATTATGCGAGTTTGTTTCATTTTTATCAGATTATATGAAATCAGATTTTACGGGTATGAAAAATAATAAATCAATTTATGATAATTTATATCCATGGACATGATAATGTAAATAGGGATAAGTAATTGTTCGGTTGTGGAAATCATGCTGGAAATTATATTATTCTTTTTTACAAGGCATGCTATTAGTACACTTATTCCTAATAATAGTTTTTAATATAATTTAAATGAAACGTATATTTGTTCATTAAAAATTTAAAAGTCTGAAAAAATATTGTAAACATGAAAGAAATAATTAAAACAAGCAATTGTATAATTAAATTTTGAAATCTATATTTCTTAAATAAAATATATTTTTTAAATTGTAATAGATATTGAAAAAATAGTAAAAAATTCATACGATAAAAAGAATAATTTATAAATTTTCAATGAAGAAAAAAGACACCCTCAAATTAGCTACAATGCAAGTAAATTAGCTTCCACTTAATTGTAATAGTCAATTAATTAGAGTCATCATCCATCATATTATAATTTTTTCCTATTGCATCTCAATAACAACGCTAGTCATGACTTACTGTATCTCACGCATGGAAAAATATTGGTCCCCGAACAACAAAATTGCACTAAATGTCATATAAAATTAGAACTTGGAAACTAGTAAATTAAAGCACGCACTCGGCCCGAAGGAAAAAGGAATGAAAATGTACAAAGATTTCTTTATGTTCTTGTTCTGGACTCAATAATATCTACATAAATACAATGCCTCATCTTCCGTCAACAACTTTTTATCTAAAACAAATGGCAAAAGGAGAGAAAAAGATAAATAAAAGATATGGAATGAAAATGTTTTGGAGACAATTTTAACAAAATATATTGTCATATATATAGAGAGAGGGGGGCTAGGGTGCTCCATGGAGCATCAAACCTCCCGATTTAAACCGTTGAATATGATTTTTATATTGAAATATCTTTTGAGATCAAATTTTATATATTTTTTAATTTTTTTTCTATTTTTTAGATGAGTACAAAATAATTAGTTTTGGATGGTGTAGAAATCATTAGATCAGCAAATTTTGTGCTCATCTAAAAATAGTAAAAAAATATATATATATAAAATTTGATCTTGAAAGATATTTCAATACGAAGATCATGTTCAACAGTTTAGATCGACTATTTGGACTTTTAAATTTGAGATACGGACACGAAACACGGAAAGTTTAATGCTCCATGAAACACCCTAACCCCTCTCTCTCTCTCTCTATATATACATGTGTTTTTCAGGCCTCTAATGTTCAATGGGTACTGTAAATACTGAAAAATGAAATAGGAAGTATTCGATTTATATAAAAACAAATTATAATATTTATTTGTTTTTTTTTGTGTTCACTGCCGCGTTCTCTCTTGAAAAGGACGAACAATAAAAATGTGTTTTTCCTGCCAGCTATACGACTAATTTGTGCCAAACATTTTTTTCATCAAATTCAATAAGTTCACTTATTATAAATTTTGGAAAATTAAAAAATAAGGCTATGATACATTATAATGTAAAAAGGATTGATGTATTGGAATCAAATCTCTCAAAACTGACGTCAAAAATGTCAATCCAAATCACTCAACATTATCTACATATCAAAATATGGAATATTAAATTTTATTATTTGAAAAATGATCCTAAAATAATAATAAAATAATATTATTTACAACTCAAATATGATCATCTTTTAGAAATTTTAAAAAGTAGTAAGAAAACTTTAAAGATAATTTTTTTATTTTTCATAAAATTTCAATATATTGATTGTTTTTGTTGAGTGACTTTGATTGATATTTTTGGACTTCGGTTTCTGAGATATGTGTCCCCAATATACCCACCCCTTTGTCCATTATAATGTACCATAACCTCTTTAATATTCTAAAAGGGAATTCTCTGTAAATTGTTTTCAAAACAATTATGGCCCATCTGATCAAGCTCAAACACATTAGAACTGAATAAAAAAATCAGGATTTCAACACAACTAATGCTATGCTCCAGAAATGATGATGAATGGGGTGAGAGCATTAGCGGAGCTTCACCAATAATTAGGGGATCTGATCTTTATACTCTACAATAATTTGTATAAATTAATTACTATTTTTTTATTAATTTTTGAAATTGAAGGGGATCATGACCCCATTTGACTTTGTCTCCAATGAAGCTCCGCTAATGGATGAGAGATGGAAGGAGAAGAGAAAGAGAAGAGAGACTTTGCTCCTGATTTTTTATTGTACGGGTTAAAAAAGATTAAAGAAGATGGATGAAGAAACTCTTCTTAATATAATTTGAACAAAATCTTTCACCTACAATTTAGAGATTCAAAATCAACCTCCCTTTTTTTCTTTTTTCAGAGTCCTGTTATTATTGAGAATGTTTGCACACAAATTCCAAGCTATTTAAATAACTTGCATGACTTGAATGTCATGAAACATAAATATAAATAATACCAGTACGATTAATACTTTACTACAATTAATAATCAGAATACATGAAAAACACAACTTTGATCAGGATATCTCCAGTTGAGTCTCTAGTGTAATGTGTTGTTATGGCATGACAATCCTAGTTTGCTTTCCCTGCACTTGCTTGAAAATACGCCAGGCTGATACTTGCCATAGCTGTGTATGAATTTAAACATGACCTTTGCACAATTGTTGTTGGTGACATCATTAATTTGAACTGCAATTGGACATGCAAATTGTTTGAAGGCAGTGCAACATAGGGTGGCATTGTACTCTGGGGGTTTGCATTGGCTTGTAATTATCGTGTAGTTTTGGCTCGCAAAATCAACTGGGCAATCTAGAGCAAAATAAAAATGATAAATATTTTTGAATTTTTTTATTAAAAATACGCTGATTGTCTTCTAATTAATTTAAAAATAAAATATATAAAATATCTTACTCGTCTCTTGGGATTCCATCTGCATCATGCTGCCTCCTATGCCACTGTTTTCTCCTAGAATGAAAATATTCTCTGCAAACAGAAACAAATTTATTAGAAATTTTTATAACAAAACAAAATAAATAAAAAATAATTGGATTTGTTCAATTAATAAATGGAGTACCAGAAATAGGAACAGAGCCGGAGATGACCAGTCCGACAAATCCCATGAACACAATCATCCTCAACACCTCCATTTTGTTCTTTGTTAGTATTATTCTCACTTTTAATTCCCAACTTTCTCAGAAAAAAAAAGGATGAGAAGAGAGTAAGAAATTTTGAGAGAAATTATCTTTTTTTAGACGAGAAAGAAAGGATGGTAGAGCGTAAACGAAATAAACGGTTCCTTGGCTGGTAATTTGAGAGAAATCGGTGCATGTAATCCGAAATTACTTAAATTAAGTGTAACATAATAATTTAGTAAACTAGTGAAGATTAACGGTGAGCCAGGACCATCTGATATCTTTGCAGTCTTTTGGAAGTTGTTAACATGGCATCCTTTAATAGAAGCTTAGATATAGCATTACAAATTTACAAGGGTTGTTACGTATCGCCTGGGTAGAACAGACACGCTATGGAAGCATCCGTATCCGTGTCTGACATGGCCACTTGCACAACACATATTGACATAAGTTTGACGCAATATAAGAACACATTAGGCACAAGACACACTATGACACATGTGAAACACATCAATGACAAACTCACTTCTATCTAGTAAATTGATTTACATATTTGATATGTGTATGTGAACACACATATATAAATACGTGCACCGATAATATGTCGTGCTCTTAAACATATATGTTCATCATCTGGATAATTTTAACATGATTAAACACACACATCTAACATTTCATGATTTTTTTAATTCTTTTCGAATTTTATCATATTTCCCTGATTGTTCAATGTTTTTTATATTTTTTAATTTTTTTTAAATTTATAAGTGTTATACAAATGTCACAAGTGACAAAACATACGTAAACACAAATATATCTTGCATGATGTATTAGATGTGTCACGCATTTTAAGCGTGTGTTAGATATAACACGTTAAAACACGCACATCTAAATACATATCACATACTGATAGATGACAATATATTTATCAATTCACTACTTTTGTCCTTGCAAAGTATAAATTCATTTTTAAGGCAGATGGGATTCGAACCCGCAAACCAGCATGCATGAGCTCTAAATAAATAAATAAATGAACCACCACTACTGTGTTATGTGTTACGCAGCATCATATCGTGTCGTGTCGGATACTGATGTCATTTATGTTACATAGCATATCGCTTAATTTTATCCATTAATTAATTAAATCAGTAAAAATCGTGATATTTCATTTTCTAAATGTATGAGAAATCTATCCTTTCAGATAAAAATGGGATCAACTTTCCTAAATGAAGAGAGGTAATTAAGCAGCCCCCTAAGACAAGACAACACAACAGTCTTGGTCGTTTGTGCTTAGTTCTGTAGTGTGCCTACATTCTGTTAAGAATTCTCCAGCAGGTGGTGGACCCGTGCAATGCACGGTGCTTTAAATTTAACTTAGATATTTTTGTCTCATACAACGATAATTATGGGCATTAAAACAAAATTAAACATTGATAGCCAAGCGCAAAATAAATTAACTATTAAGAAATAAAATTAACATATAATTCAGGGAGACTTTCCGGGGTGTGTCTTATGAGATGTATCCTTTATTATTTCATCGCAGGACAGTCCTAATTTGCTTTTTCTGCACTTGTCTAAAAACATGATCGGTGCCTTGTACTTGGCGAAGGCGGAGAAGGATCTGAGCATGAGCGATGCACAGCAGTTGGCGTTGATTTTGTTGACTTCTTCCGCGATGGGGCAGGCGAATTGCTTGAAGGCAGTGCAACAGAGCGTGGCATCGTAGTCTGGGGCCTTGCATTGGCTTGTCAGTATTGTGTAGTTTTGGTTGACAAAATCTATGGGGCAGCCTACACAAAACAGTCATAAAAATTAGTACATTTTTAATTACTTGAGACTGGAGAAATAATCAAATGACAGGTTTTCTCTTCTGGTAAATCATGACACACACACTACTTTGTATTAATTACATCGTTTATATAAATTTTTAATCTTCAAAATACAAATTTAAAACTTGTTTTGTTTGTAATACATCAATATTTTTAATAACAAAAATCGTTTTCATGATGTCACCACGTAATCATATATTTTTTTAAGTGGATCTCTCCTTTATGTACTTGCCTGCATAAGAGAAATGCATAAGCCCAACATGTTTTTTTTTTCTTTTTTCTTTTGATTTAGATCAGAAAATGTTCAGAAAATATATTTCGTTGTTGTAAATCATGGTAACAAGGGGGGTTTCTGTTGGAAATTATTTTTAATAAAGGGGAAATGCGTGATAGATTAATTTATTATATTGAAATAATTCAAACTAATATGTGTTTAGAATATATTGTAATCAATAATGTCAAATGCATTGAACTAAGAATGCTATCACCTTTCCATGTACATATTTTTTTCTTTCTATTCCAGTTACCGCTTATTTATTTTAGAAGTCTTCTGTTGCTTCAATTTAATTATTTTTAATTGAATTAAACTGTTGATCTTCTAATTAATTTTGAAAAAAAAATAAGAAAAGAAAAACTCACTGATGAATCCATGTCCTCGCAGCCTCATGGTGTTGCCTGTGCTGCCGCTGTCTGATCCTCGAGTGAAAATATCCTCTGTAAACACAAATTAATAAACTGATTAGATAGCTTATACAATAAAATAAACAACACAAATTAAAAAAATCTTAATTTGTTTATTAATAAAATGAAATACCAGATATAGGAGCAGGGCCAGAGATGGCCAATCCAACCAATCCCATGAACACAACCATCCTGAAAACCTCCATTTTTCCTTTTTATCTATCAGTGCTTTCCTATTTGGAATTATAATTATCTCTGTATCCCACAATTTCTCAGAGAATAAGAAAGGGTATGACATGAGAGCACGGATTTACATCCAAGAAAAATTTTCTTTTTTTTAGGCAAGAAAAAAAGGATGGTCAACAGTAAACGAAAGTAAACGGTCTCAGCCTAATAATTGGAAAGATCCGGTGCATGTAATCCGGCATTATTGTAATTGCAGTATAACACACTGATTTAGTAAACTAGTGAAGATTGGTGATGAGCCAGGGCTATATGATATTCATACTTGCTGAAGCTTTTTTGGAGGCAAACTGTCATTGATGGAGATAATTAAAACTCAAGGGGGAAATATTGTGTTTGCTGTCATCCTTCAACAAGAAAAAAAAAAAGAAAAGAAAAGAAAAGGTGGAGATGTATTAATAATTTAATATTAATGTTGATAGTTGCTGCAAACTAGTCTGATCAGCATAACGATACTACAGATTATCAAACAATAATATCTATGTGGAATTTGTTTTTCAAGTTATCTATTTTTTCAGTATATAGCCATCAAAATTGCTTTTAAGTTATTTTATTCTATTTAAATTTTTGGAAATTAATTGCCGATGGTCAGACCAGTACGTGTCGTGAAATCATCCATCCTTATGTAATGGTTAATATATTACTTCATTAATTTTATCAAGGGGTTTTATGATTAATTTTAAGCCTCACTTCAAGCTGAAGCTACGCAAAGTGCCATTATCAAGCTTCTTCTCTGCTGTGTATTTCAAACGGACTCCAAAGAGCTAGAGTGCAGCAATTTATTTTAAAATAATTTTATTTTTAATAGTAAGAGTAATTTAGTTAAAATTTTAATAATATAAATGAGAGCGTATCACTGTCAGTGACGTTTTGTAAAATATCATTGGCGGTATCATCTTTCATTTTTTATTTTTTATTTTTACTTTTTTATTTTTTCAAAAAATAAGCGCCAGTGGAAGTGGATGTGCAAGATAAAAAAATGAAAATATGTCACTGAGAGTAGCGTTTTTGCACAAACGCGTCAATTCGACTGACGCGTTTACAAAACACCACTGCCAGTAACGCATTGCCATTTATATTTTTAAAATTTCGATTTAATATCTTTTATTATTAAAATAAAATTATTTTGATAATTATTTTAAAAATCAAGTCTGACTTGATTTTTAAAAGCTAGCTTTTAGCTTAGTTTTTTTTTTTTTTTAATTTGCGTGCTCAACCTTGATTTTGATGGGTTTTTTGTTCACCGAACGCCTCATAATTATAAAAAGTTAAAATGCAGGATTTACACTTCTCGGTTTTCTCTGCAAGTTGATGACAATGCTATAAAATTTTGTAATTCTTGATTTAAATGGAATAGCGTCTAAGTGCAGTTTAGCAAATATATATATATAGAGAGAGTTTGGTTACGGTGATTCCATAAGCACTTTGATCAAATACTTATGGCTCGAATTTTAAAATCTCGTGATCGAAATTTTAATTTAAATAGCTCAAAAAATTCTTCATATCATAATCTTATAAATTATTAATTTTCATCACATTTGAAGTTAGTTTACTATACTTAATAATTTTTAAAAGATAGAAAATTTTGGCCTATAAAAATTGGCATTTTTAATTATTTTTAGAGCCATTTTTCAAAAATTATTAAGTATAGTAAACTAACTCCAAATTTTATGAAAATTTATAATATATAAGATTATGATATGAAAAATCTTTGAAAATATTTAAATTAAAATTTCGAGCACGAGATTTTAAAATTTGAGCCATAAGCATTTCAGCTCAAAATACTTATGGAATCACCGTAGCCAGTCCATATATATATATAATTTGTTTGGATAGATTCGAAAATTGTCAACTCATGTCATATCTAGGGGTGTACAAATGGACCGGTTTAATTAGTTTTAAATTGAACCATTAAATTTTGGACTATTTGACTCAGTTTTTCAGTTTAAAATTTTCAGTTCGGTTGAAAATTTTAGCTAATTTGGTTTTTATTTTTTGGTTTGGTTTTGATTTTTCTAAATCGGATAAACTGAATAAACCGAATAGTCCAAAATTTATCAAACAATTTTATTTTACTTGATATAAATAAGAATTATATCAAAAATAATCTGAATATATTTATTTTCTATAAATTTTATTTAATTATTTATTTTATTTTTAAACTATTTATTTCTTTTATCAATATTTATAACTTTTGATATTTTTATTCCTCTTTAAATAAACCAAATAAAATTTCAGTTTATTCAGTTTTTAATTTATTCGATTGATATTTTAAAAAAATATATTCAATTCATAATTTAACAAACTGAAAAATTCAGATACAAGTTTGTACAACCCTAGTCATATCGGACCGAAATGGTTTAAAACGAAGTAATAAAATAATCTGATTTATCCGATCTCTAAAACCGCTAGGCAGCTTAATTGGCCTAACCATCAAATCAGCAATTGGTCAAGAATTCACATCCGTCACCATATTTTTTTGTCATCACACGTGATGTCACTGAATTTGTTTTTTTTTTGCTAACCACACATTAGGCTATAAACAAACCGAATCAATCTAACTCAAACTCATATTCAGCCGAGGTGGTTTTTTTAATATCGTGCATAATAAAATAATTATATAAAAATTTTAAAATATGAAATTTCATAGTGGAAAACTTTCGTCGTCAACTTGATTATTTATTACTTTGAGTTTTATTTTGTTGTTATTTTAATATTTAAAAGAATATTATTTTGATAATTTTTTGTTAGGTAATAATATATATTAAATTATTATTATTTTATTTAGTACCCGATTAGTTAATGGGTTTGAACCCGATAAGCTATTACAATCCGATAGTTATCCTCTGGCTAAAATCCTACATCCGCCCCTATTGTTAAATATTTTTGAATCATATTTGTTCATTCATGATCAGTTTATTAACAACTTATTTAATAATTATTTATATTTAACAAAAAAAACTATACTAAAATTTATGTAAAAATTAACAAAAATAAATATAAATATATTTTATATAATATTTTCATATATATCATAATATAATTTATATAATATACTAAAAATTATAATAAAATAATATAAATAATAAAAACTAATAGTTAAACAAATCAAATGAACTTAGTGAACCGAGTCAGGTCAAGCTCAAGCTCAAGATCGACTCGTTAATGACACAGTTCAGTAATTAACAAGTTAAATTTAAACTAATTTTGAATAAATTATGAGCAATTCACGAGCCACAACTAACATAACCGAAGATCAGAACCAAAAAAATCAAAACCTATCTAAAATCTGTACTGTCTAAATTAAATCCAACTGTTTAGAAACTATGACAGCGAGTTTGCTATTGTATTGTTTGACAGCGAGTGTGCCATTTGTCAAAAGTCAAAAGCTTCCTCCGCACTCTTAATGGTAGAGGTGGCAGAACCCGACCCGACCCGACAAACCCGCCCGATCCGTCTGGATCCGAACCCGATCCGACCTGATTTTTTAAGAAAATCAAACTGACCCGACTCGATCCGAACCCGACCTGATCCGACCCGATCCGAGATCAAATGGCCTTCAATCCAATTGAAATCTATCAACGATCTGAAAAAACACAACATGTAAATTGACCCGACCCGACCCGACCCTGATCCGACCCGGCCCGACCTGATTTTTTTCAAAAAGTCAAACTGACCCGACCCGTCCGACCCGAACCCGAACCCGACCCGAACCCGAACCCGACCCGACCCGCCCGATTGCGACCTCTACTTAATGGGGTGTGGACATTTTATTTTTCTCATCTTGGGGCGCTTGACCATGGAATATTTCTTCTCTCTCGGATTCTCGCTCGCACTCTGTAGAAGCCAGCTTCAAATCTCTTCTCGGCGTTGACACTTCGCACATCGCAGGTGTAGTTCCAGAGCAAAGTAAGTACTCTTCATTCTTTCCTATTCTTTTATTTCATTATACTCAATACCATTCTCAAATTAACTCTTATTAAAAACCGCCTTAAATTTATACGTCAGAATTCTGCACACAAAAGAACAAGTTCAGAAAATGGTTTTATATGTGATGACTGAAGAATTTGCATGATCTGGAAGTTGCTGTTTAATTGAGAGAATTCACTTTCCTGGTCCCTGATTTCTTTTTTCAAAAAAATCAAGTTAGTTCCTAAATATTTTTTGTATCAAATTGGTCCTTAACTTTTTAGAAAATATCAAGTTTGTCCTTGAACCTTTTTTTTTCAGAAAAAAAACAAATTGATCCTTGAACTTTAATCTACATCAAATAGTTCCTTAAAAATTTTCATAAAAACTAATTTTGTGCACCAACATAGAAAAGAAAAAACTAAAATGGTTATTGAACATTTATTGACATTCGATTTGATGGGTCTAACCTTATTCAGCCGTACTTAACCAGGTATGAATAGTGAAAATCGAATCAGATACTAGTCTAAAAGTTCAGGGATAAATTAGTATTTTTGAAAAAAATCAGTAACCAAGTTAGTTTATATTTCAAAAGTTCAAAAACTTATTCGATGCATTTTGAACTTGGTTTTCTGATGATGTTCAAAAACTAACTTGGTCTTTTAAGAAGTTGGTGCAAATAAAAGTTCAGAGACCAACTTGATTTTTTTAGAAAATTCAGGGACCAAATGCTGAATTGTCCTTTGAAATCCTTTGAAATTAACCAAGAACCCTATGGCATGATATTTTGGATGATGTTTAATACAGTTCCCTTGGTTTCATAAGTAGACTTTGAGAACATTTCTGTTGAGTTTTTTAAGTTCAAACCTTGTCAGGGTTTCAAAAGTCGGTTTCTGGATTGGGATCAACCGTTAGGTGCTGGATCAAACTTGGTTAACTCAGATCAGAGTTGTCTCTCTTAGATTCAGCAAACAAAATCGGCTTCTTAGGTTGAAAATCTATATATTTTAAAATTAGAATTAATGAGCAAAAACAAAAAAAAAGGAGGGACAATTCTAATATATGCTAAAATCTCAACAAGAATTTTAAATTTCTAAATGTAGCAGATATATTGCAGTCCTCATACTTTTATTGAAAACTTCTACGCTGAAAAGAACAAATTAGACAAAAGTAGACAAAAATCCAGGAGCAGGACTGATATTCTGATCCACAATTTGAAATGACGCAAGTGGAAATAAGTGCTGGCTGGCTCAGCTCAGATACCTATAGCTAGATCAAATTAGATCAGACTTTAAATGTTGGTCTAACTCAGCTGGTGTTGATCCGATGGATTAGACTCAGTTTACTGATCCTAATCCATCACTCAGCTGAATTGTGAATTTGGCTGAGGGTTGCCAATCCCTGTTGATTCAACACATTGAGTTTTGAATATTTGTACCATCAAATAGATATTAAGGAATATTGTCTTAAAAAAAGTCAACTATAAAAGTTATGCTGAAGTCACTGTTTTTTTTTCTGTTCTTTTACAACACAATCTACATAACTATTCATGTTTTGCGCCTATTTTAATTTGCAGGCGCTATATTCAAACAAGAAAGATGGAATCTTTTATACTTGGCCCAATTTACAATCTCCTCATCACTGAGATGTACATTCCCATCAAGAAGCAGTTTTTTTATTGCTTTTGTGCAGGAGCTGAAATTGCAGAACTTGACAGATTACTTGATGAGCTTAGTCGCACTAAGGAAAAAATTCAAGAGAAAATTCAAGAAGCAGAATTAGACCAAAAGCGCCCAAATCAAGAGGTGAAGGATTGGCTGGTGAAAGTTGAAGGTGCTGAAACCAACGTGATTTCCCTAAAAAATGAGCATGAAAAACAGAAGTTACATATATGTGGTTGCTCTTGCAATTTCTTGGCAAACGTCAAAACCGGACGGTCTCTGACAAGGAAAATTGCTATGTTAAATGAACTAAAAAATAATGCCCCAACTGAAATTGCCACCTCACTTGCTCATGCTGTTAGAGAGGTCCCAGTTGCATGGCATTTAGTCGGACAACGTAATTATCTGAATGAGGCCCTTGTCTACCTATCCAATCATACTGATAATGTTATTGGAATTCATGGCATGGGTGGGGTTGGTAAGACAACTCTCCTGGCAAGAATTAACAACTATCAAACGAGGATTGAGCAAATTGAGTTTAATTATGTAGTATATGTTTCCATTGGCCAAAACTGTGATCTTTTCATGATTCAGAAGGACATAGCATGTAGAGTTCACTTGAATATAAGTGACGATGAAAGTGTGCAATCACGGGCAACATCCATCTTCAATTTCTTTAGGAAAAAAAATTTCTTGCTTCTGTTAGATGACATTTGGGAGATGGTTGATCTTACAGAAGTTGGAATTCCACTTCGTTCTGGCACCATGTACAAGCAGAAAATCCTTTTCACCACACGCTCACAACAGATATGTGCGCAGATGCAAGCCGACAAGAAACTCGAAGTAAGTTGCCTGGAATGGGAAGATGCATGGGACCTATTTAAATCAAAAGTTGGCGGAACTCTTCTTTCTGATCCCAGAGTAAGAAAGAAGCGGAGGTGCTTGCCCGAAAGTGTTATGGTTTGCCATTAGCTATTAGTGTTGTTGGACTAGCTATGTCTGACAAGACATTTAAGGAGTGGCAGGACACGATAAAATTGCTTGAATGGTGCAAGCTCCCGGAAGTGCTAAAAGAAGATGATAGATTGTTTCCGGTTCTAAAAATCAGCTACGATAACCTCAAGGATGAGACAACGAAGATGTGTTTTTTGTTTTGCTCCCTAATTTGTCATAAGCAGTCGTTTTCAGCAAGATTTATAATTGAAAGATGGATTGGACTTGGGTGTTTTGAAGAATTAGATAACATTGAACAAGCCTATGACATGGGGCTTTTTGTGGTGAAGAACCTCAAGAAAGCATCCTTGTTGGAGGGTGATATTGAAAAAGACCAATTCAAAATGCATGATGTCGTTGCAGACCTAGCCCTATGGATGGCATGCGATTGTCAAATGCAAAGTGAAAGATGGTTGGTGATTGATAAGAACTCATTTCCTAACCGATGGAGTAATGCAGAGAGGATTTCTATATTGCCAAGTGCTGTTCGACTTTATTATACTGAAAATTCACAAGTGCAATATTTGGGTTATGACCTTTCAAAGGAACCATTCGATAATGGAAATTCAAAACTGCAGTCACTGTCATTTGTAGACTGTAAGTTCCTTGAGTATATCCCCACTAAATTTTTCTGGGCAACTCGAGTCTCAAGTATTTGGATCTATCAGAAACATGCATCGATTCTCTGCCTAAAGGTATAGAAACCCTCAAAAATTTGGAATTTCTTAATCTTTCCAATACGAAGATTAAATCACTGCCGAAGGTGATGGGTCATTTAGTGAAGCTAAAATACCTGCATGTCCAAGATGCTCATCTGCTTTCCAAAATTTATCAAGGGATGGTTACAAAGTTAGTTAATCTACACCTGCTGAATTTGTATGGTACAATGTTGCAACTTGGTGTCCAAGGTGGCATTGGATATGAAGAAATTGAATGCTTGTCGAGACTAGGATATCTTGGAATCACAGTTACAGATGTTATTTCTTTCAAGAAGATCATTAATTTACCAAATATAACTACCTTGTATCTAAAAATCCAAGATACGCGAGGATTAACATCTCTCTGTCTATTCCCAGGGAACCTGATTCACAATTACAGAACGAAATTTCTGGTGGAACTGTCAATAGAGCGTTGTAAAAGTTTGGTGGAATTAGTAATTGAAGAATCAATTTGGAGCTTTAACCGTTTAGAAAAGATTGCCCTTTCGAGCCTCCTTGAGCTACGAATGATTGTGTGGCAAGGTGTTGAACCGCACACATGTTTCAATAATCTTGTTGAGCTTGAAATTACAGCATGCAAAAACCTTCTTGATGTCACTTGGGTTTTGCACCTTCAAAGCTTAAAAACTCTAGATGTAAAATATTGTGCAAAAATGAAGCAACTAATTGCTGATGATGCAGTGGTTTCTTCAAGTTCCATGGCCACATTCCCGGAGCTTAAGAAACTATGTCTATGGGATGTTCCCGAAATGATAAAAGTATGCAATGATGAGGTTTGTTTTCCTTCATTACAAAGTGCTCGGTTTGTTGGGTGTAAGAACCTGAAGAGGCTGCCTCTTGGCATCTGCGAAACAGAGAGAAAAGTGGAGATAAGTGGCTACATGGACTGGTGGGACAGCTTGGAATGGAATGGCCCCCATACAAAATCTCATATGGAAGCATCTTTCAATAGTTATGGTTGATGTCAATTGGGAAGGCAATTCGAGGTATCTAGTATGTTAATTTAATTTCCCTTAATAAATTCCGTTTGGATAATGTGACTGATTTATTGGTATATAAACTTTACATTTAATCTCTATAGCATTTGAATAACGGGACATTTAATCTGTTTGCATCTTTTTATATTGTTCAGGAAAAAAATGTACAATATTAATACATTAACACATTTTGCTGGAAAACCCAATAACATGGCTTTTTATTACTTGCAATTGTTGCTGTTGTTCAAAGCGAAAATATCGTAATAAAAATATAATCATAATCATAAAAATAATTATAAATAATTATAATTAGAATAATATAATAATATAATACAACATAATAAAATAATAATAAAGTAATAAAAAATAATCATAATAAATAATAATATTATAATAGTAATATAATAAAAATATAAACATAATCATAATTTAGTAATATAATAATAAAAAATTATAATTATAATCATAATTATAATAATATAATAATAATAAGTAATCATAATTTTAATAATATAATCATAATCATCATCATGATAATAATAATTATAGTCATAATCATAATAATATAACCATAATCATAATCATAATCATAATCATATAATCATAATCATAAAAATAATTATAAATAATTATAATTATAATAATATAATAATAAATTAATCATCACTATAATCAACATATAATAATATAATAATAAAATAATTATATTTATATTCATAATATAATAATATAATATTAAAATTATATTTATAATAATAATAAACGAGAAGTGCTGCTGCAAAAGATAATTGCCGTTGGGACCTCCCCTGATTCTGATTTGAAATCAAAGGTCCCAATGACATGGGACCAATTTTAGTTCCAAATTCAATCTCAACCGTCCGATTTGTATTTAATCACAAATTTTGATAAAAATTACTTTTATGTTTATGTTTTATTCTAAATCGGAATCGGGAGAGGTCCCAACGGTTTGGGACCAATTTTGATTCCAAACCCATTTTCAACTGTCCCATTCGCATTTAATCACTAATCTTAATGAAAATTACTTATATTTTTATATTTTATTCTAATCTAGATGTGAATAGGATGAAAATGAAATTGGAATCAAAATTGTCCCAATCCGTCCCGATCCGATTTTGTATGCTAACTGCTCACATAAAACTGAAGGATTGCCCACTTGTCCTTTGTGTATGCTAACTGTGAAAAAGTAAAAAAGAATCACATAAAACTGAAGGATACCGAGATGGCCACTTGTCCTTTCCCAAGAACATGAAATGAGAAAAGGGAATAAACAATGTAGTCTACTTCTTCATGTACATGAGTCAAACAAGAGAAGTCGCCTGATCTAGGTGCCATAGGAGAACCCAGATCATCATCATCGGACCACAATTCAAAATTTGATGTATATGGTATGTTCCCAAAAATAGCAATTATGAAAATCAGTTTTCCAAGTGTAATATATGACAATCAAAATGCAAAAACACCTAGATATAAGATCTTGACTTGAATGTTTGAAACTTTAAGGGAGTCAAATAGCCTTCCTCCCTCAGGAAATAACTTAAATCCATTCACAGAAGCGGCCTTTAGATCTTGAATGCTGTGCACAAACTACATAGACAAAGCATATTCTTTGCTTTAACCTATTGAAGGTTATGTAAGACCAACAATGAATTATGAAACTAAACACATGTGAACCCAATTTGCTTTTAATTCACCCGAAGTTTATACACAAAAACCCTGGCAAAAGAAGAGATTTTAGATGTTCAGAATTAAATGAAGATGGAAAATTTAGAAATTTCTACTACTGCCATGCTAATCAAAACCTTTAAAAATATTAGAATTGACTGTATTAATGCATGGTTATCTGCCTACAGTGCCAACAATATTCTTGGAAGAACATCAGGTTAGAGAAACAGTTTTCCAACAAAAACATCAGCGTTGAACCTGGATTATAAATGGAGCCCACGGACTTAATGGACCAGTAGACTGCTCAAGCAGTTTATACAAAAAGACTACATGCACCAAAGAAAATTTAAAAAAAAATTACCTTCATAATTGAAGGTTCATTCCACGGGCCTTTATTAGATGCAAGACAACCCCCCCATTGTCAGAGTACGTACATGTACCACCAAGAAATTCTGGCAATTCACTGCACCAAGCATAATTTTAAAATTTAAATCAAGTATAAAAAATAACACAAGTTCTTTAAAGTTCTTCCATTTAAGCCAAATACAAAAAAATTCTTTAAAGTTCCTCTATTTAATCCAAATAGATCCAGTTATAGATATATAGCTGGACAAATATAAGCTAATTGATTCAACATCAACACTTAACTCTTCTGTCCTGGTTCTTTCTGGCACAAAAGCCGGCTAAGGTGATTCCCTATTCTGAAAAAAAAATTGTCAGGAGAAATTGATGGGACAATAATACCGACCTCGAATCAATAGCTTCAAGAAGTCTACTCTGAAACTTCGCACCTGATACCTAAGCATATGAAAAAACAACTTTTTGCATTAAAACCCTTTTATCTTAATGGATAACATCATGGTAAGAGAGAAAATACATGAATTTTGGAGGATATTTTAGGGTCAAGAAACCCCTTAACACTATTCCAAATTAACTTGAAGCCATGTCCAGCATTAACTATAGACATCTGATGCAGTGTCTGATGCAGGTCATCCTCGAGCAGTGTTTGGCCTGTTGGCCCTTCTGTTAGCAAATGGCACATACTCGCTCGGACTGTCTACAGTAGGTCTGATCATGACCCATAGCCAATCAGTTGTAACACTGACCCTTCGACTCTGGGTGGTTCGAATCGGACAGTAAGGGCAACGATTCTGGTGTTGTGCATAGTGGGTCCTGCAGTTGCATGCTTTGCCAAGGGTCTCTGTCAATAAAGTGTTGTTATATTGGCCTCTAGAACTAATATGCCTCCCTAAAGTCTCCTCCCTGTGGTGATGCAGTCACTGCATGTAGGTAGATATTGTTTGGAAATAGAATTTGGCTGAGCGTGTTCTATGACCGAAGAAAGACCTTCGATGGAGTTGTGTACCTAATAGACAGTATGGTGGGTGCGGCTGGGTGAGTAGGGTTTTTGGAGAATGAGAGGTGGTGATTTTGGGTTTGGATATCTTTTGTAGAGTCAGTAGATAGGTTGTTAAGTACTGTCGAAGAATGCGATGTAGAAGTGAGGATAAAATCGTACTTAGGACTCGTACTTTTGTAGTCATTTCTTCGTCCATGGGTCCTAGGGGCACTTTAAGGTGAGATCGCCAGTAAAGTTGGCAGCCATGGTGGTGCTGTTACCTTGGTTGGTAAGAGAATCAATCATCACTCTGGGTAACAATCTTGTGCCTCATCCGAAACATTACCACCAAGGACAATTTTATATAGGAACCAAAATTAAATATACAGGGTTGAAATATTTTATCTGGCAAACAGTCTCTGCGGATATTTTATATGCGGAGATCACTGCAGGGAAATCACAACGGCTCAAGAAAATCACAACGGCTGTGAGGAAGTCTAAACACGAATTTTGATGCACGAAACTGTTTATTACTGTTAAATCATAACCGTTGATAAATTATCGGACCGTTCAGATCAAAAGAACCGCACCTGCTGAGTTTTTTCAGCTCCGGAAGTGTTATGATTCCCAAATTATGTGGGGTCCTGAGACCTCATTTACTATTTGTACTTGTCCAAAATGAAGCAGTAAATATACCAGTCTAGGTGTCCTTTTTCTATAACACCTTTCCCAAATTAATTTTTTTCGATAAATTTCAGAATATCATCAGTTATAGCTACCTTTTCTAGGTAAGTCTAATATTTCCTTTTCACCTTCTTAAAATAAATTATCAACTTTCAATAATTGATCAATAACATAACAAAATCCACTCTTTAGCTTTAAGGGATCTCGTGTTAAAAAAATTATCCTCGCTACTTTCCGCCAACTAAACTTTTTTTGCAAATCAAAAGAATTAAAAGTAAAAAACTAACCCAAAGAATCGTCCTCTTTGTCCTTGTAAGAATATGAAATTGATAAAATGTTGCATTAGGCTACAACAAAAGTTTAGATAAGTATGTGATACTATTTTAATGTTTAAGGATATAAAATGATAAGGCACTTGCAAGTATTGTCATATAAAAATGATCAACAAGGTGTCTTTCATTAAATATGCTAGTTCATTCAATTTAACCACATCCAGATAGTTCATTTAGTTAATTATGAGCAAACTATAACATCTAACAAATAACCAAACATATGATAGAGATGTTATAAAAAAACTCAGTAAGAAGTTGAGCTATGTAGCAAACTAAATGAATTTTTTTTTTGCCCAGAATACTACTGTAGGTCAAAAAATCACAAAAAAAAAAGGACAAAAGGGTTTATGTAAGATACAAAATTAAGGAGAATATTAAATCGTGTAATAGCCCCTACTCCCATAGCAAATCTGCAAGATCAGCATTATCCCATTTTTTTTTAATTCCTTGAGTAACGAGGGCTTGCCAAGCTCGTTGTAGCCTATATTTATGAATTTGCATGGTCCTGTGAGCAGTAAATGCAAAAAAAATGAAAATATAAATACAACTCAAGGAAAAGAACTATAAGAGTATTCAGTTTTACATTTGATATAGTGTATTGAACAAAATAGTTGCTTATGTTTTATTTTTCCAAAAATTTACCCGACGGCTAGATATAAGTTTTGTCTGGAAAAGTTAAAATGAAAAAATAATTTTAAATAAATATTTGCAAATGAAAAAATAATAATACACGTATTTGAAAATAATTTGGATATTTAAAAGTACTTATCCATCCAACAAGGTTTACATTCGATTAAAATGCTTGATAAAAGAAATATTTACCAAATCAGCCTTTTTATGTTGAAAATTAAACTCGTCGACAAAAAAACAGTATGAGTACTTATTATAGAAACACAAAACTACTATATTTTAATACATTTTAGAGAATTTATTTTTGTCTCGATGACCAAACTCCAACATCAAAGTTTTCAAACAAAATTATAGAAAATTGTCAAAGAAGGACCTCTTAAATGTTGACAAATAATAATAATAATAATAAATATCAACACCAATTCAGTACATTCCTGCAGACTATGTAATTATGTATTCCATAGTAAATAATTATTAATTAACAATTGATATTTTCTCAGCTATTCTTGTCATTCTGGCCATTATTTCCATTAGGTAGTGGTTTATCTGGTTCGCGTGCTGCTCCACATTGTGCAGATTCGACAGATTGTTGTCTGTTGTTATAGCTGGTGGTGCTCCTGCACTAGCTGATTCATCTTGTTCATGTGTTGCTTTAGGTCGTGCAGCTTGATAGATTGTTGATATGCTGTAATAGCTGGTGGAGCTCCGGCACCAGCTTGTTTAGCTTTTGGTCTCATCTGACGGGAGCATTTCCTGACTCTATTATAATATTCCGAAAGCGATTCATTCTCAGCTAGTTGCATCATCTGTTAATCATCTTCTTCTTCGAGCACCTACACCTCCTCTATTCCTTCTTGGCTTCTTATGATAAGTATCAAAAATAACGAGTAGCTCACAGTTGCAACCATCTTCATAGATTGTTCGCTCATTATTAGGGTGACCAATCTTGAGTTGATAGTTCTTACAAATAAAATTGGGTGAAATGATCCCAAAACATCTCGTCCAATTGAAGAGTCAAAATATCAAAATCGGCAAAAGTTCCATCAATATATAGTTATAAATACAGAATATTGTATGTATTATGCGGACGTAGAAGGCATTGACGTAATACTAAAGGTTGAAATAATAACGATACAGTACAGTAATTGCACGCATTGAAAGCGAACTTTAATGAAATCCATTACCTAACCATGCCTAGATATCAATATCATGTCCGATTTTTCTTGAACGAAATGAAATGTATGTTTATTATTATTTATTATTAACGGTATATCAATCAGAGTATCAAATGAAATAAGTAACGCAATGAACGCAACACTAGCAGCCATAACGGGGACCGACACAGAAGATCCGGACGCTGTCTTCGTCATTCATGTCGAGCTCGCTCAGTCGCTCCGATCAAATCAAGGCCTCGTCTAGTCACTATTCGCGAGAGAATGAAGCTACAGAACAAGAAGCCTTTTGACCTTTTCCATCGTCTCACTTCCCAATTCTCGCCTTTATTCATAATAATTCATCCATTCACGTTTTGGCACTACGGGCCCCACCGCAATGGGTTTTTTTGACCGCCTCTTGTCACCTGTCAGATTCTCTGATAATAAATGTAGAGCGGTGGGGGCTGTTTCGTCATTGACAGTGTATATTCTCCCAGTGGGCCCATCCCTGCAGTCTCTCAGACGCGTCCAGCGCGCTCTTTAACGATATTTCTAGACCTGCGCGCCAAAAAAAACGGAGCAGACTCGAATTGGTCTTATCACGGGGCGTTTTACTGACCGATGGTTCTTCTCGAGATACGCGCTGGATGTGATTCAGGATTGATTTGATTCGTGAGGGGAGTGATCTTACGCTGCTGATTGCTTTTTTGCTTTTCCAAACTGAGTAGACTACAGGTCACAGAAACAGGAGGCAGCGGAGAATATAGTGTATTACAAACGTAGCGGGTCGGATCGGATGTAACGGGTTTGTATGGGTCGGTGAGTTTTGACGGGATAGATTATGACGGGTCTATTTTGAGAGATTTAGCCGCGATCCGTTCTAGACCCGTCAGGTCGGGTTCAAGGGTGGAGCAGGAAGGGTCAGCGGGTTTTTTTTTCAAAATTAAAAAACAACACAATAAAATTCAAATAAATTTTCAAAAATCTGAAAAATTCAAAACTAATTATTAAGAATATTAAAAGATATATAACTATTTATATTTTTGACAAAAAAAATTAATTTTCTCATATTTTTTTATTTTTTTTAATTTTTCGGGTTTATCGGGTATTGGGTCGAGTTTGCACGAGTTTCCTAGGTCGGGTCGGGGTGGGTTATCACGGGTTGGACGGGGCGGGTCGGGACGGGTCCAAAACGAGTCGGGTTTAGCACGAGTTTCTTTCAATTTTTTTTTCTCGCGCCCGTACTAGACACACGTTACACGGGTCGGATCTGACTCATCCGAGTTATTTTAACACAATAGGAGCAGAGCAACTAAGCAAGGTGACAGTTGAGGAATTTTTTCTAAAGGGCCCATCATAATGTTTTCATTGAGGGCCATCTCCCGAAATTATTTTTACAGAGTATTATAAAAATAATAATCCGGGTTCATACTTTTTAAAATTTATTTTTTATATCTGACAGTTAATCATATCAAATCAAGATTGAAGGGCGTAAGTTCAGTTCACGCCTTTTAGTTCAAATTTAAAGGACGCAAGTCCAGCTCATGTCCTTTAATTGAGCTAGCAGATAAACCTTTTCACGAGGTTTCTGGATTATATTTAAACGTCTCGATTGGAGTTTCCTATCAAAAATTATAAACGTTTAAAAATCAAATTTTCAACTCATCAGCACAAATTTAGAAATTTCTCAATCCACTACTCATTATATATAATAAATAATTAAATTATATTTATATTTTTAATTAAAATTTTAAATATAATTTTAGTTATATATATATAAGTAATTAAAATTATAATTAAATTATATTTTTATTTTTAAATATAATCCGATTAGCTATTAATTATATTTACATTGATATTTCATTATTGACAAGTTATAATTTTAATTATAATTTTAAATATAATTTTAGTTAATTTTAAATGTTTACATATATAAATGACAAAACTTATATTTATTTTTTTAATTAAAAACATAAATATAATTTTAATTACAATTTTAAATATAATTTTAATTAATTTAACTATTTTTATATAAATAACTAAAATTATATTTCAATTTTAAATTAAAAATACAAATATAATTTTAATTATTTGTTATATATAATGGTAGTGAGCTGAGAATTTCTAAATCTGTGCCGATGAGTTAAAAATTTGATCTATAAACAGTTATAACTTTTGATAGAAAACTCTGATCGAGATGTTTAAATATAATTTGGAAACTTTATATGCTAGCTCAATTGAAGGACGTGAGCCGGGGTTTGCGTCCTTCAAGTTTGAACTAAAGAGCGTGAGTTTGGTTTGTGCTCTTTAATATTGGTTGGACACGGTCAGCTATTTGGCACGAAAAATACACTTTCAAGGGCGTAAGCTTGAATTGCCCTTTTTTTATGACCTCTATAAAAATAAATTTAGATCGTGACCTTAATGTAAATAAAATATTATTTAAAGTTCTTTAAGAAAAAAGTTCCACAGTTGAGAAGCAGGGTTCTTTCAAAAAAGAACAGTTGAGAAGCGGGGAAGGTACCAAGCACGTGATTTCAAATTTTGCAAATTCATCCCTTATTTTTGTAGAAAAATGCATTTTGCAGTTCCTCGAAATGGATTCCGGAACTTCTTAAATTCTTTTATTACATTACCTAGGATAGCCATAAAAAAAAGAATAACATTAAATGTCTTGTGCATTTTGTAATTGGTTCTTGAGTGTTGACCATCATATCCACGCAACTAAGAAATTTCTTGTTTAGTAAAAGTTAATACTGTAAATCTGTACTTATATGTCGTAGTTAGAATTGAGTTGTAAAAATGAATTATTTTAATTTCAAATAAGGCAATAACTTAGCATTTCATGAGCAATGGCCCGATTGACCTCTCCAATTTTATGGAGAGGAGAGAATTGCAGCGTAATGTATATATGCATGTGCGACAACATGGTTGTGAAGGACGATTAAGAGTGCACCAAAGTGACTAAACACCGCCACCAAAAGAGGAGCGAGTACAAATGTGCAATTCATTGTTACAGAAAAGATGAACATTTCATGCAACTTCAGTGCTAAACGGCCCAATACCATGTCTCCGTGTCACCTCACTAGTCACTAGTCACTAGTCACTAGTCACTACTCAGTGGAGGAAATAAAACAGTGCCCAAGTTTACCGATTTCTTTCTTATTAAATTCAGTTTATAACTTGATACCACGCTGTTACAGTTTTGTATAGATTCGAAATACACAATACCAATTTTAAAATATTATTTTGAAAATTACATAGCCAACGAATTAGCAACTAAAAATTGTACAAAAAACATCAAGCCATCAGACTTAAATCAACAAAGTTGAACACCATCTTTTGCTCTCTTTTTCTTGACTAAAATATTTCCATGAGGTCAAGAGCAGGCACACATTTTTCTTTCTTTTATGATCAATAGTAGCTACAAGTTAATAAAAGCAAACAATCACACAGTATTCAAAGAATGGGTAACATTCGAGTTATTTTTTATATATAAAATTAAATACTTAAAATACAATAAAGCTAGTAATTATGATAACAATAATGATATGATGATGAAAATACAATAATAATAATAATAAAATCATCATCATTATCATTATTATCATAATTATTACTAGTATTATTGTTATCACTATTACTATCATTGATTTTTTTTTTACCTTCAAGATCTATGATCTTTGTGTTTCGGATTGGATTTTATTTCTAGTCTATCCAATTTATGTGAGATTAAAAAATTTATTATTGTATGAAAGAATAAACATTATTAAAAACTAAAAAGTACACGGACTAGATCCACGGAAAAAAAACTAACTTAGATTGGATGCATTTTGTAACTCCTTTAGTAACCGTGAGTTGCAAAATGCAATATTTGAAAGCCTAGTTTAGGACAAGATTGAAGAAGTAAATCAAAACAGATCCAGTTTGTGATCTATCCATCGGGCATCAACGTCAATTTTTAACGCTCATAATTTTTTTGTCGTTTGTCGAAATTTCTCTTATACTTCTTAAAAATATGTCGAAGTGTTCTATAACATATTAAAGTTCATAAAATTTGGATCTGTCGATAATGAGAAAATTGTCCCGAAATACAAAAATTTCATTGATATCATAATTCTGACATACTAAAATCTACTACTTGCAAATGAAATCTTCTTTCGAGCATCTACTATCAACAAGGACAACTAGGTCTTTGAGGACTCCTGCTTTTCATATATTTATTCAATCAACGATTTCTTATATTTTATGAAAGACTTGTAGAAATATTTATAATATCAGTGAAGAATATTAAGTCATTTAAACAAGAAAAAAATATGAAAATAATAACGCAATATAAAAAAGTCCGAAAATCTATGAATATGAATCACAAAAGGTTATCTAAACCTATATAACATGCGCGTAATATTTATCTTAATCGCTTTATTAATATTGTCAAATATAATAGAATCCAGTATGAAATTTATTTGGAGCTTAAATTAATTTGGGATCATTTTTCAATCATATATAACATCCTTATTAATTGAATGATTGACTTAAAATCTATTCTTCCCTATATAATAATATACCGCTTCAATAAAGAATGATAATTATTATGATTTATAAAAAATAATAATACAATCCAACCCAAATTAAAATATATGATTTATTGGCAAAAATCTTCAAGTATTAATATATATTTCTATTTATGTTGCTTTTTTTATTTTCTCCTAAAATATGTATATTATTCATTGAGAAGAGTCTTCAAATACCCCAACTGCTACACCTGAATAGTTCGTCAGAATCACTTGGTCGGTGAATTATTATTATTTTCTTCGTTGAGAAAATGCGGTGCATTAATTTAAGTGGAGTCTGAGGCCCAGAGCCAAAGACCTTGTGCTTACAACAAATCTATCATCTATCCATGATCTATCTCTTACTTCTTGTTGTGCAACAGCTTGCATGCGCTCTAACCAATCCGCACAAGTTGATGGAAGAACGCGCATGCAAAGATTAAGGATGGAATCAAGATTTAAATTTGAGACGTCGAAAATTTAATTGAAAAATAATTATTTTAATAAAAAATATTAAATATTTAATAGAATTACGTCTAATAGCTAAATATTTTATAAATATAAATAAAAGAATCATAACTTCTTCTATTTTATATAAATTATGAGGGGACACCCTGCATTAGGGGCGGAGTCAGAATTTTAAATTGAGGGGGTCGGAAATTGGAGGGGTCAGATATTTACTACAGAGAAAAATATTAAAGGATTAGATATATAAATTTTTTATTTTTTATAAAATTATACATATTTTTTACCGTTTTTAAAATATTAAAGGGGTCGGACACACGTCACACACCCAGCCTCCTTAGATCTGCCCCTGCCCTGCACGCATGTCTCGTGGCGTTGAAACTTGAAATCTATACTCATAGAAGCTACGGAGTTGGTGACTCCCAATTTAAAAGGATTTTTCTTTCTATTTTTCTCTTTCGAAGAAACCTTTTTAGAAGGAATTGTTACATGTAGGGTTGTAATTATTGATCTGATTAATTTGATCTGATCCGATATGATTCAAAAATAAATAAGTTAAATATGAATTTAATTTTTTTATTTGAATCGGGTCGGATCGGGTCAATCCGATCTAACCTAATTAATTATATTTTTTGAAGTAATTTTGTGATTTAGTACTTAAAACTTAAATATACAATAATAATATATTAATTAAGATTATTTATAAGTTAATTAATATTTAATTACTTAAAATTATATAAATATAATTAATAATTAATTAATTTATTTATACGATCAAATCGGATCGGATATGGATCAAAAAAAATTATCCGAACATGACCCGACTCGACCCATTAATACCCCTAATTCCCTAATTCCATGTCTCTTGCCTTGTTGTATCAAACTAGTACGAATTGGAAGTTCCATTGGACTCTGGGGGTGCCGCTGCTGCCTACAAATCCAATTTTTTTTTTTTAGTTTTCTTCCAACTGACATATTACCGCTTGAATCGATTAAAGTAAAATTCTAAAATTCTGATAGCAGTGAAATAAAATGAAATAGATACATTTAATTAGATTTTTATTACCAGACCATATATATTGTTACCATTCTTTAGCATATTCCGCGGTCAAAAGGTAAGACTTGCAATAACCATCAAAATAATCTGGAGTTATCACTCCTTATAACACGATCAATTATAAAATTAAGTGGCTGACAATAAAATAAAAGTACTTCCAAGAGTTCGCCATCTTAAGGTGCGGATGTAGGATTTTAATGAGGGGTCAATTATCGGATTATAATAGTTTATCGGGTTCAAATTCATTAACTAATCGGATATTAAATAAAAAATTAATAATTTAATATATATATTTTTACCTAATAAAAAATTTATTAAAATAATAACATTTTACATATTAAAAATAACAACAAAATAAAGCTCAAAGTAATAGATAATCAAGTTGATGAAGAAAGTTTCCGTCTACGGAACTTTATATTTTGATATCTTTGTATAATTATTTCATTATGCACGATATTAAATATTTTTTCTCAATAAAATTAATCAGACAATCCAAGGGGGCAAAAAAAAATTCCAGAGGGGACAAATTACCGAAAAGTACTATTTTTCAAAATTTAGGAGGAGCAGCCCCCTAGTATGAAGTGGATCCGCCCATGCATCTTACTACCGTAAGTTGTGCACCTCTTTTATGTTAAAAATAGTTAATTATATGTTAACTATATATATAGAGAGAGAGATGTGGTAATGTGATTTATAAAGTATAAAATACTTCGTACTTTATGCTTATATATTATATTTTAAAATTTAAATGGATGATCTAAATCGTTAAATATGATTTTCATATCAAAATCTCCTTTATAATCAAATTTTATATTTTTTAAAATTTGTTTACTATTTTTTTGAAGGGCTACAAAATTCATCGATCTGATGTCTTCTTAACCATTCAATATCAACGATTTTCTCTCTTTAAATAAATAGCAAAAAATTCTAAAAAATATAAAATTTTATCACCAAGGAGATTTTGATATGAAAATCATATTTAATAGTTTGAATCGTCCATTTGAATTTTGAAACATGAGATATAAAAGTGAAGTACGAAGTATTTTGTGCTTTATAAAGCACATTAACACACACACACACACACACACACACACATATATATATATATATATATATATATATATAGTCCGACTATGGTGCTTTGCAAAGCTTAGAGGCGTTGTGTGTTTTGCGCTCTATTTTTTATTTTAAGTCAGAAATGACCGATCTGAACCGTTCAATCTAATCTTCATATAAAAATCTATTAGTAAACCAAAATTTATAATTTTTTAAAATTTTTTTTGCTATTTTTTTCTAGTGAGGAGAAAAATGACTTGATCTGAAAATTCTGGTTCATCCAAAAATGATGATTTCCCCCCTATCTAAAAAAATAGCAAATGAATTCCAAAAAATATAAAATTTGGTTTACTAATAGATTTGGATATGGAGATTAGATTGAGCGATTTGGATCAATCATTTCTGACTTAAAATTAATAATAGAACGCAAAACACACAACGCTCTTGTGCTTTGCAAAGCACCATAACCTAATTCTATATATATATATATATATATATATATAATTAAATATCGACGCTTGGTCGTTAAGAGAACTTCTTATTTATACAAATTTAAGTACATTTTATAATACCTATATATGTATTATTGAAATATATATTGTTCTTAAAATCTATACGGACGAAGCTATAAGAAATGAACAATTAACTAAACAGCAAGAGAGTAAACGTATCATAAAGTTTCTCATAAAAATAAAATCACTCCATTGCCAGCACTGTATCAACTGTAACATAAATATAATAGAGTTATGTTCCGGTGTTTCACGGTGCATTAGTAAATCAAATGTATTAGTAAATTAATTTTTTTATTTTTTAAAATTAATTTATTATTTTTTGAACGGAAAGAAAATTATTATTTTGGATGATCCATAATCTCAGGTTAAGTCATTTTCTCTCCATCCGAAAATATAGCAAATTAATTTTAAAAAATATAAAATTTAGTTTGCTAATATACTTTTCATATAGAGATTAAATTAAATTGAACAATTCAGATCGGTCATATTTAGTTTAAAATATAAAATTTGAATTCAAAGTACCACCCTATGTGCTTTCACAAAGCACCATCGCACGGCTCAACATAATAAAATATAGACAAAATTAAAGAGATAAATATATAAATTGAAATGTGTTGATATATATATATATATAATTTTACCTAAAAGGTATGACCAGCATTCACCAAGTTGCATTGATGGCCTGAACTCCCCTTAGAAGGAATAACCAGCATAGGTACTACAAACCCGGTTGATGGAATTTAGTAGGAACTGCCCTTAGAAGGAGCCTGTGAGTCAAACTTTGGAGGCTTGTGATCTGATCTCTATCGATGAAATTTAGTTTGAAATTTGGAAAGGGAATCGACTTTCAATGTCGACTGTGAGACTGAGCAAGATGGTTTGATGGATCACGGATTTGAGTTCATGTAATAAATTGAGTATTACCTTGGAAGTTGGAATTTTGATTTGCCACTCCCACTTGAAAAAGATTGTTGACTAAACGAAAGAGCTACGCAGTGAAGCATTTTTCTGATTTATATTTTTGTTATTTGTTATTTCATCAAATACCATAAAAATTGTAGGAGATTTGAAATCATTTAGATTTTATTTCCTTAATAACATATCAATACACCTAATTATATGAAATTTTAAATACAATCAAGCTACAAGTGAAACACATTTATAAATATTTTTTATTTTTAAAATTTATTTATTTTTGAAAAAAATTATCAGTAGTCAAATTTATCATCATCAACTTCAGATTTGATGCAACATAGCGTCATGCTAAATGTTAGATCAGCATTTTTAAAATGATAATAGGCTTGAAAGATGAAACTCATTGGGCTAAAATACAGTGAGCATGGCAAGGTGCATCTTTTATAACCAAAGCCATCAAGTATTGGGCCTTGGAACTTATTGGACTTATCGGGTTCTCAACCCAAAAGGCTTCAACCCTTTTACGGATCACCAAACGGCCTATCACTATCAGTCTTATCTGATACTGAAATCAGTCAAATCACTAATCAGTAACATGCAAAAGTGGGAACATGAAAATGGGCTTGTTCTGATCATCTCCAGCGCAACATGTACAGAAGACCATCCGACTTTTCTCAACCTGTTCATTAAAAATTGACTCAAATCAGAAAAATATTATGTGCGTCTGATTAGTTCTCAGCATGTCGGCGCTGCAGCGGATGTATCGACCCACGTGTACTTTGTACAGTTTCGGAATCGTCATCACCTGTTTGCTTTCGGACAAAAAATATTAATTAATATGACAGTCGTGTTGTTTGGATGGTCGAGATCAATTGTTGATCGGATCAATCACACCGATGCGATCTTTTTGTCATTTTTATTTAGGAATATTATTATCGTCCACAGCTTTTTAACTTCATTTGTTGTCCTCAAGTGAAAATTTTCTATTTTAAGCATTTAATTAACTTTTTATATGTTTCCGACTTTCCATTTTTATAACTGTATAGCACATTAATAATTCAAAAAAAAAATTGAAATTGAAATGACGTCTCTTTAAGAAAATTAGAGAGAGTTAGCACTTGATAAAAACTATCAAATTTACTTATATCTATTATACTGTGCTATTTATATCAAGTGTTGTGATTATTTATTTGTATAAATGATGGAATTTAACCACCAAAGCCGGTTGATGTATATAGCAAAAATTAATAGATATAAATAAAATTGATAGTTGAAGCCAATAGATACAACAATTACAAAAAACTTAGATATAAATAACATGGATATCAAATAACAATATTTTAAGTTATTAGAATTTTAGTAACTGACACAATAAATATAAATAGGGACAACTAAAGATATAAATAATGTCAGAATGAAAATTAATTGATGGCGCGCTGATTTTTTGTGTCAAATTTATTGTTGCTGTAAATAATCCAAACATTTATGGTCAATTAATATAAACTAATGGTTGATTATAAATTAATCGATCAGTTGCCTAAAAACAGAAAAAAATAATGAATCTAATTGATGTCATTCGAGATTGTGTTATGGTCATAAAAAATAGCGATTTTTTTTTGCGCCAAATGATTGTAGTTACAGTCAACTCACGAAGATTCAAAATTTTTATTTGTCTCTGCAATTATGATCAAATCGCGAAAGATTTTTTACGTTTCAACTACTAAAATTGATGCTTGAAATTATTATCAGCCTCCTTTTATTTATATCCTCCCCCCTCCATTCGCGAACGAATCTACATCTAAAACTCTTTAACAACTGCTAAAGTAGTTCCTAGTTGGACTCCGATTCGGTGGTGAATAATCACGCAACCAACGCTTGACACTAGCGTTTCTCCAACTCTCGATTCTTCTTTAGATCTCGCATCAGTTGGTTGCTGGCCATTCTCTCCGATTTGAAGAACCAGGTACTCTTCAACTAACCCTAGATCTGTTCTCTCTTTCGCTTTGCTAATTAATTTGGTTTAATTGAAGTGATCTGTTTTTACAATTGTAATTATCTGTCTCGGCACTGTCTAGTTGTTTTTCTTTTTTTTTTCGAAAAATTGTCTATATCTGTTTTTTTTTTTTTTTTGCAATTTGTGATATGCAACGGTCAACAATGGATCTACATAAGAGAGTTAACGAGCGGTTGAGGGAGGGAGAGTGAGATTGTGAGCATAGTTAACCCAACGTTACTTGTTCCAAACTTTGTAATGCACTGGAATTAGACTGGACTTTAGTTCTATTGATTGTTTGATAAAATTACGTGATTCATATCTTACGAGACAACAAGACATGTAAGTTATAGCTTGTTGATTTATCTAGTTTGTCTGTGGTTAGCTAGATATATTTTTGCTTTTTTTTTTTTGGGTTTAACAGTTTATCAATCATGATAACCTTCAGTTATAGAGTTTGAATCATTCGACTGTACAATTGATAGTTTAAATCAAATATTTGTATTATTCTTCTATTACTGTTTTTGTTCTGCCTAAGTGAGCTGTAAGTTGGGGCGTTTTTTTTATTTTTTATTCATATGCCAAGGAACCATAGAAATATGGCATACTTGAAATCTTCCTGGTGCAAATTCTGTGAGGTTCAGTCCTGCTGCTTAGCAATTATTACATGTTTGTATGAGTTGGTGAGAGACAGCAAATTGTATCTCTCCATTAGTTGATATTTTGTGTGGAACCTGCTGTTGGTGACTGAGTGGACAGGCCTGCCACACCTCCAATGTGGCATGTGCTATCTGGAACACCTATTTGTATTTTGGATACTCACTCCTGAGGGAATGTGCTCTCTATTCATGCTAGAAAGAAATGAAGTAATACTATATGTTCCCTTAAAACATCAAAATTTGCACATATGCTCCAAAAAATAAAGACATAAAATGCCCTCCTAAATCAAGGGAGCATGCATTATTTTATTCTCTATTTGTTTTCCTGTTTTGATGTATAATCTTTTGAAGTAATCGGTAATAAAGTGATCAATTGGATTTTTTTTCCTCTGTTAACGGAGGTATGTGTTACACAATAAATGGTTGTGATCAAGGGGTGATGTATTTTATTTCCCTTTGCTGGAGTGATTTGCATGATATTTGGAATATTTACTGCAGTATAGCATTTATTGAAGGTAAATGATTGATTTATTGACATCTTATTTTTCATTTTCCTTTCAGGTTGCATGGTACTCTGCTGAACAAGAAAGATCTGGTGAAAGGGATTTCTTAGCCATGTCCAAGCTTGCCATGGCCTTTCGATTTGTTTACCCTCTCCTATCTCTACTTCTCCTTCTGTCCCCTTGCAATGCCTTCTACCTGCCGGGTACATACATGCACACTTATGCACAAGGAGAGGAAATTTACACAAAAGTGAACTCTCTCACTTCTATTGAGACCGAGCTTCCATTCTCTTATTACAGCCTCCCATATTGCCAGCCCAAAGGTGGTATTAAAAAGAGCGCTGAAAACCTTGGTGAGCTCTTGATGGGTGACCAGATAGACAACTCACCATACCGATTCCGGATCAATGTCAATGAATCATTGTACCTCTGCACTACCAGCCCATTAAACGAACACGATGTCACATTACTGAAACAGCGTACACGTGACCTGTACCAGGTGAATATGATTTTGGACAATTTACCTGTACTGAGGTACACCAGCCAAAATGGAGCAGTTATCCAGTGGACTGGCTTTCCTGTTGGGTACACACCTGAGGGGAGCTCTGACGACTATATTGTCAACCACTTGAAGTTTAAGGTACTGGTACATGAATATGAAGGTGGTAATGTGAAGATTATCGGTACTGGTGAAGAGGGTATGGGAGTGATAACAGAGACGGATAAGAGTACCATGAACGGATATGAGATTGTTGGATTTGAGGTTGTACCTTGCAGTGTAAGGCGGGACCCAGATGCCATGGCTAAGCTTAACACATATGATGCAGTCGATAAGGTCAACTGCCCGTTAGAACTTGAGCGATCCCAGCCAATCAGGGAACTCGAAAGAATTACCTTCACCTATGAGGTTGAGTTTGTAAAAAGCGACATAAAGTGGCCATCCCGTTGGGATCACTACCTGAAAATGGAAGGTGCGAAGGTGCACTGGTTCTCTATTATGAACTCTCTCATGGTAATACTTTTCTTGGCTGGTATAGTGTTTGTCATATTTCTGCGGACAGTCAGGAGAGACCTGACTCGGTATGAAGAATTAGACAGGGAATCACAAGCACAAATGACAGAAGAACTCTCAGGTTGGAAATTAGTTGTAGGTGATGTGTTTAGAGAACCAATATGTGGCAAATTGCTGTGTGTAATGGTTGGAGATGGGGTTCAAATCCTAGGCATGGCAATTGTATCTATTGTCTTTGCAGCCTTGGGATTTATGTCACCAGCCTCAAGAGGGATGTTGTTAACCGGTATGATAATCCTGTACCTCTTTCTGGGCATTATTGCTGGTTATGTCAGTGTCAGGTTTTGGCGAACCATCAAAGGTACATCTGAGGGTTGGAGATCGGTATCCTGGTCCACAGCTTGCTTCTTCCCTGGTATTTCTTTTCTCATTCTGACAATTCTCAACTTCATGCTCTGGGCAAACAATAGCACCGGTGCATTGCCAATCTCTCTATTTTTCACTCTTCTCGCACTCTGGTTCTGCGTCTCAGTCCCACTAACTCTAATTGGTGGTTTCATTGGCACTCGCGCAGAACCAATTGACTACCCAGTACGAACCAACCAAATTCCTAGAGAAATTCCAGCTAGAAAGTACCCCTCATGGCTCCTCGTGGCCGGTGCTGGTACACTCCCCTTTGGTACGCTATTCATCGAGCTGTTCTTCATTCTCTCCAGCATCTGGATGGGAAGATTCTACTATGTCTTTGGATTCTTGCTGGTAGTACTCCTGCTGCTAGTGGTAGTGTGTGCCGAGGTATCAGTTGTTATGACGTACATGCATTTGTGTGTCGAGGAGTGGAGATGGTGGTGGAAGGCATTTTTCGCCTCTGGCTCAGTAGCTGTTTATGTTTTTCTATACTCGATCAATTATTTGGTGTTTGACCTGAAGAGCCTGAGTGGACCTGTGTCAGCAATGCTTTATGTTGGCTATGCATTGATAGTATCCCTAGCAATTATGCTAGCAACTGGTGCGATCGGGTTCTTGACTTCTTTCTCATTTGTGCACTACCTCTTCTCCTCAGTGAAGATCGATTAGATGTCAAGGTGTTGTCAACTGTATTTTTATAATTTGATTGAGAGTTGCTCAAATGTAGGTTGGTTCGATTTTCCTTCTATGTAGTGGTGTAATTTTGGATGGAATTTCGTGATATTTTTTTACCAAGATTTATATTGGTGATATTGTTGTCATAGATTTAAAGTTTATATTCCCTTCTTCGTTCATGGCATTTAATTCTCTATACTCAACTAATATCTTGTTTCTGGTACGAGCTCGAAAGCTTTACCAATGAGCTATGTTTTCTTCCTTTAATGCCTTTTTTAGTTGCAAGCTACCTCGTCTTCTGATGTGTATAAAATTTAAAAGAAGGCGCATTTTTCTAAACTTTGAATCTTTGTTCGAAGATCATCTCTAATAAGTTTTGAACTTTTCGTTTCTGTAAGCAATTGTCATGTTTGGACATTTTGCTACATAACCCGATCGAATTATCAAAGCCAGAGATTTAACTTATTATTGGGAAATGAATGTAAAACTCCCCCACCAACTGTTATGATTTCTCTCTTTTTCTTTTTTCTCATTTTTTCAACTCTTTTTCTTGTTTGACCAAAGTTAAAGGGAGACTTGCTCAGGATTCAAAATGTACATGGGTACTTGTATGATCATTTCCTTTACTTGATTGATAAGTCAAAAGCAGTTATTGACAGTTGACTCTCTCTATATTTTTCTTCACATCGTAAGTTCAATTTGTGAAGGCCAAGTTTATTGTTCTAATTGTTATTTTTCATCGTATGGATCAATATGCTAAAGGTCGTTTTTCCACCATATTACCCAAAATTTTATCACAGTAGGGTCATTTTTAATAAAGAAAAAAAAAGGAAATATTAGTACGATGCGTTGCCTATCCACATTCAACAAAATCAATAGACAAACTGCAGTTAATTGTTATTTTTGTTAAAGACGCCACTTAATATAAAACTCCTCCTGGATATAATATCTAGAGAAGAGATCACAATGGTTATTTTGACAATTTTGACAATGGATCTCTAAATAAATATAAAAAAATCTTAAAAATGAAGAAACGTTTATAGATGCGTTCTTCAATCTATGGATTGATGGTCATTCAAATTTTATATAATTTTATTATTATTTGATAGCCCATTAAAGACTATCAAATTTTCATGCAATTTGCAACAGTTCCAATTTAACGGTCTTTGATGAACTATCAAATAATAATGAAATTACATAATATTTGAACAATCATCAATCTAAATGTAGAAAAACACATCTAAATTTTTTTTTCATTTTTAAGATTTTTGTTATATTTAATTAGAGGTCCATTGTCAAGGTTATCAAAATAACCCATTGTCAATGCCGCTTTAATTTTAAATAAGCAAACAATGCATCAGAATTTTAAAAATGAGCCGATTGGATGAGAATTTTGATAAATAGGCGGGAAAGCGTCATGAAAGTGCTATTTGGATGCGTCCCCAATCTACTTGACGGGGTCGAATATCATCATCATCAATATCCTCGTCACGTCCTCATCCTCATCCCCATTATAAAATCAAAAAAATAACTAGGATCATCTCACGGGTCTTGATAATGTGTTCACATTATCTGAGGTGGGGTACTAGATCGACTACATGCGACATCCCACTTTGAAGGGCTAGTTCCACATACAACGTCCCCATTTTTGCATAAACCGCACTTTTGAAATCCTCCAATAAAACCCTATCGGCATCTCATTAAAGCCGCACCCAACACCCACATCAGCCTTTTCTAATTAATCTACGTACCTGTTTAATTGGAAGAAAGATATCTTTTTCCACATATTCACGAATAATATCTGCAATTACCTTCGCAAATAATATATTCACAAAGTTGAGTATGTTCAACTTTGTACAAACCGTGGCCCTATAAATATGTTTGTAAGGGAGTAATTTTTTAATAGCATTTTCACATGCATCTTATTAAAAAATATTACAAAAAAAATACATACGCATCCTGCTGAATAGAATGAACCAATTTTTGTTGATAAATAGAATAAAGTGTGAGCAATTATTGCTACGTTCTGGGGAAGCTACAGGTGGGAACATCCCCAGCCTGGGTAGGAACAAACTGGAGCGACCCTAGCTATGTATTCTTTTAAATTTAAAAAACTCTGGGGACATTATAGACTTGGACAACCCCAAGCACAAAACGTTGCAAGCTATTACTACCCCAATGTGGAGACGTTATTGGTCAGGATGACCTCAGACCCTCGAAACATCATATCTCAAAATTAAACATTATCTCACCTATTTTTTTAATTTTTATATGTAATATGCTTATTAAAACAACGGTTCTCAATGAATCCCGCTCTAATATCTAACATTTGTTTTACTCTTCTTGTTTCTTATCCATTTACCTTGGTATTTTCTACCTTCTCCAGTCAAATCATGAAGTGCTAAAAAGGACGCATGCACGTCATTGATTTTGCAATTTTTAATTAACATTGACTTACATTTGGGGGGAAAAAATATCATCAAAAGAACAATACTTCAACTTAAAATCTCGTCAACCACCGTCCAAACCCGTGAACATGTTCTTGCAACACCGTTTTTTTTTTTTACTCTTTACAAGTTTTTTTGTACTTCCTTTTGTTTCTTTTACTGTTAAGCAATGGAGCTAATATACAAATAACCGTGGATATTAGTTTTATGATTCGTATTAAATGAGTTATTATCTTATTAATAATTTTACTTTGCAATTTATTTGCATAATATTTTGCAATTCAACTTAAATGAATTATTATTCATTCAGATTAACAATATTTAAATAACTAATAAAAATAGTTGAAATTGTTAACATAAATAACCTATTTCATTTAACTTAAATAATAAATTCAATATCATTAATCATAATGGTATCAGTATCTCCAGCCTTTTTCCTTTCGGATATTGTGCCACGAGTGTTTTACGGTACGCCAAGCCTAGATTAACTTTGGAAATAATATTTTTATGATCCTGAACTAAGCGCGTTATATGAGCAGATTATTACTGACAGTGGGCCCAAAACAAGTCCCAACTTACTATCAAAGAGACATTTTGTAGTATCAGTACTCCTGGCGCAGCTAATAAAATCAAGATTTAGAGATCCAAAAATTAAAAATAAACAACAGTTGGCGCGGAGTCTACGCAACTCCAATTTCGAGCTTTAAAACCCTTTAATCCAAGGTTTACCCGGGTTCTCTCCTCCCATTTCTAGATCGGAGAGAGAGAGATAGAGATAGAGACTGGAACAGAGAGAGGACGAGATCTTGTTTGTCGGAGTTTTTATCGGATCTATCTGGTAAGTGATCTCTGGCTTGGATCCGTCTCATTTCTTCAATTATTTTGTTCTTTCTTATCTTGGCCTTTTTCTGATTATAAGCAAGTGAACCTGTAAACGTCAATATCTGTTGATGAAAATTAGAGGTGTATATGGGTTACAGGGTGCTGCACCCTGTAAAATAAGATTCTTTTGCAGTTTTGCTTATAACAATGCCGAACATATATGATGTAAAGGAAATAATTCTATATGAGTGTGTTAATACTTCAACAATATAATGCCAAAGTCGATGATTTTTTTACTTCCCAAAAAAACTTGTTTTCTATTCTTATCTATATTCTGAATTCTGTCAGAACATAATTCCTGAATTGGATCTGTTTAATGGCAACTGTTTCTCATTTTCTCATTCCTGGAAAAAGTTATTTTAATGGATTTATCATTTTTGTGTGTCCCAAAATGAGGAAGCACTCAACCTCAACGTCAGGTCTTCTCACCTCCGTTGTATCCAGTACCAAATGCAAATTATTTTTCAATTTAGTATACTTCATAAGTAATTATTTTTAAATTAAAGTCAGTTTGTTATTTGGTTTTTAGTACAATCGCTGTCACATCCGGCATCAAAATGGACTCTGATTCTTACTATTTTTTTCTCATGCAGACAGAGAGAAGAGAACATATAAGATTGATCTATATTTTTCATTGCATTTTCAGGTTATTTCATTAACCCGGTAGATTGAAAAAGGAAACAAACAAAAAATGAAGTCTGTGATACAAATCCTCCTATTTGTCTTTCTCATATTCCTCCCTCGTATTCAAGCCTTCTACCTCCCTGGCTCATTCATGCACACCTATTCAACAGGTGAACCGATTTTCACAAAAGTCAACTCTTTGACCTCAATTGAAACCGAGCTACCGTACTCCTACTACTCCCTTCCTTACTGCACCCCAAAAGAAGGTATCAGGAAAAGTGCTGAAAACCTAGGTGAACTCCTCATGGGGGACCAGATTGACAATTCTCCTTACCGTTTTCAGGTCAATGTCAATGAATCTGTTTATCTTTGCACCACCGACTCGTTAACCCAAGAACAGGCCGCTCTCATGAAACAAAGAATCCGTCAGATGTACCAAGTGAACATGATACTTGACAACCTGCCTGCTATGCGGTACACGGAACAGAATGGAGCACAGATCCAGTGGACTGGATTCCCTGTTGGGTTTTACCCGTATGACAGCCTCAATGATTACATCATCAATCATGTGAAATTTAAGGTGCTGGTGCATGAGTATGAAGAAGCAGGAAAAGTAATTGTGAGCAGCGAAGAGGGTTTAGGGGTAGTTGAGAGCAGAGACAAGAAAAGTGGGTACCAAATAGTCGGATTTGAGGTCATACCCTGCAGTATCAGCTGGGACCCAAAAGATGTAGCAAACCTCAAAATGTATGATAAGATCGACCGGGTCAACTGCCCTGTAGAGCTTGACAAGTCTCAGGTCATAAAACAGGGTGAAAGGATAACATTCTCATATGAGGTTGAGTTTCAGATGAGTGAAATACGCTGGCCATCTCGATGGGACGCTTACCTAAAAATGGATGGAGCAAAAGTGCACTGGTTCTCCATCATGAACTCCATGATGGTTGTGTTCTTCCTAGCCGGCATTGTGTTCATCATATTCCTTCGAACAGTACGAAGGGACTTGACCCAATATGAGGAATTGGATAAGGAGGCACAGTTGCAAATGAATGAGGAGTTATCGGGTTGGAAGCTTATAGTGGGTGATGTTTTCAGAGAACCCGCATGCCCAAGGCTTCTGTGTGTAATGGTCGGTAATGGGGTTCAGATCACAGGAATGGCAGTTGTGACTGTTATTTTTGCGGCTCTGGGGCTTCTCTCTCCTGCCTCAAGGGGAATGCTCTTGACCGGTATGATAATTCTGTATCTGTTTTTAGGGATTTCAGCAGGTTATGTCGGAGTTCGGCTGTGGAGGACCATCAAGGGGAACTCTGATGGTTGGAAGTCGCTGTCTTGGTTGATTGTGTGTTTCTTCTCAGGGATAGTTTTTGTTATTTTGACAGCACTAAACACGATATTATGGAAGAATAAGAGCACTGGTGCTTTACCTGTGTCGCTATTTTTCACACTTCTTGCACTATGGTTCGGCATCTCTGTGCCGCTTACCCTTCTGGGTGGAATGTACGGCACTAGGGCTAGTCATATAGCGTACCCTGTACGTACCAACCAGATAGCGAGGGAGATACCGCCACGCAGTTATCCCTCATGGTTCCTCGTGTTAGGAGCCGGTACCTTGCCATTTGGCACACTTTTCATCGAGCTGTTTTTCATCCTCTCCAGCCTTTGGCTTGGGAGATTCTATTATGTCTTCGGCTTCTTGCTTATTGTCTTCCTCCTGCTTGTGATCATCTGTGGAGAGGTCTCTGTAGTCCTGACATACATGCATCTGTGTGTCGAGGATTGGAGATGGTGGTGGAAGGCATTTTTTGCGTCTGGATCGGTCGCACTTTATGTTTTCCTGTACTCAATCAACTACTTGGTGTTTGATTTGAGGAGCCTGAGCGGGCCGGTCTCAGCTATTCTTTACCTCGGGTATTCTCTTATCATGGCCTTTGCCATCATGTTGTCAACAGGTGCCATTGGGTTCTTGCTCTCTTTCTACTTCGTTCACTATCTCTTCTCATCTGTCAAAATAGATTAGAGAGGAGCCCCTTTGCAAGTCTCTACAAGACTTTAGCTTCTATCCAAAACAAGATATTACAGTTTCCTAAGGTTATTAGCTTATATACGTTTGTTCTCAGAGAAGTTGATTAGCTTCATCGCTGGTACTCGTTCTCTTGTTTTTTTTTTCTTTTAAGTGTAACTATACTAAATTGTTTAATTACATTTGATTACTTTTTTTAATGCACTACAGTTGTTGAACCGGTATTAATTTTGCTAGAAATTTTAATTGTTCGGCTCAACAATGTGCCATACATTGCTTCTTGTAAAGAGCTGGTATATTTCTCGTTTGAAATTTTGACATCTGATATCAAAATTAACAAAGAACAAATTTGGCTCCTCAAAAAAATCACCGCCAAAAATTAACTTGTGAAAATCAAACAGTTTTTTCACACAGCACAGTAATCATCAATGTGGCTATGCAAGTTTTTCACCCCTTATTGACAATACTTTCAAAGCACTTAAACGAAACCCGCTATTAGTGATTTCACAAGCTCAAATCCTATTTGTGCATCCAAATAATATCTCGTAGGTATCAATAGGGTTCAGGAGCTCGGCATTAAATATAACAGATTAGATTTAAGATCCTTTAGGAACCCAGATCGAGAGAGGATTATATTTTGGCTAAAAAGAACATAAGCTTAGTCAAAAACAAAAACAAAAAAAAAAGCTTGATATCTTCCACCCACTATAGACGAGCATTTATAGACAAAATTATAGCTAGAACTGTAATTAGTTCAGGGTAACTTACCATTTTTTTCTAGTCATCACTAAAATAACAACCACATATCTATAATAGAAGTATATTTCTTTCACCATAACAAATTGACTACTATTATTTTTATCTCAACCCTACTTAGAAGAAAATTTTGCCTCATTAACCCATGGCATATTTCTGGGTCCAAGAGCGGGCAGTGGCCTCATATTTGGCTCTGTCTGTCTTGTACATGTGTGCAATCTCAGGAACCAAAGGATCATCAGGGTTCGGGTCTGTCAGAAGTGAGCAAATGGAAAGCAGGACCTGTAAGAAAAATTAAAATTATAGTTCAGTAATCAAGATTTAAGATATGTTCAGCATAATCAAGATTTCATTGTAGAAGAGTCATACAAATCTAAGTATAATAAACCAGGCATTGGATGGCCAAGGGAATACTTTCTGTCAGCATTCGAAGAAAGAGGTACATAAGAGAATAATTTCTACTAAGCACCTTTTTAGGTAACTTCTTGAAAGCACTAACTTCACTAATTCAATTTAAAAATTACACTAAAAGTTCCCTTGGGAGATGAACCACATAATTTAAAAGTGGGCAAGGTGGCTTAAAGCAAGCAATAAACAAAAATTTCAGAAAAACAAAAGGGGAGAATACGAACCTTAGAAATGGTAAGGGCCGGGCTCCATTGCTCCTTAAGAATGTCAAGGCAAATGCTGCCATTGCTGTTGACGTTGGGATGGAACACCTTTGTCCGGAAAGACACCTAAGAAAAAAGAATACAATACAAATCAACATAAAAAAAAAATGAAAATTAGATATGCACAACTGAGAATCAGTATTTTGGTTAAAACATATTGAAGTTCAAATCCATATACATTCACACAGATGTTCTCAACATTCAGCGTGTACTTCAATATTATTTTTGTAACGATACCATTGCAACTGGACGATACCAAACCAAGGTCACTCTCCGCTGCAGTACCAAATACTTATAAACACTCTACTGGAACTGTAATATTTCTACCGTACTTTTTAAAAAAGGATGGGGCCAATCCATACCTTAGGAGGCTTGAATGGATAGTCTGGAGGGAAGTGAATATTAACCAAGAAAACCCCGCCAGAAAATGGGCTATCAGCAGGGCCCATGATTGTAGCTTGCCAGTGAAAAACATCCCCAGCTGCAGGTCCTGAGACATAAATGGGTGCAACAAACAAGTACAAATTTAGTGCATATACAGTGCAGAACTACAGTAGCGCTGAACAGAACTAGTTGCTAATAAAACAAGCAAACTATGACATAAAAAAATGTGTGCATGATTTTCTCATAAAAAGGAACTCAGTTTCATACTCGTGATCGCAGATTTTAGACAAAGCCACCTTAGTAATATAATGCTTATTTCTTAAAAAGAAACTTCCATATCCATAACTATGGTATGATGTAGAAAGGTAAGATCTCTAAGGCAACGCTTAATCAATGTTTAAAGATTTATTCAACAGTTTATCATGCTCCTTATGTAACTAGTTGAATGATCTGATTCATTAAGAATAACAAATTGTGCGGCATGCATGAGAACATAACATTCTATCAAAAACTTCTCTACTCAACATGTAAATTCATTTTTTTATTCAGCCCATAGGACAAATATCACATATAAAACTAAATGGATAAATTTTTAAAAATTGTATGCAAAATAATATGGTCAGCAGAATGCTAACTGATGTAAGGCTCAAACAAAATAACTTGGTTGTAGTTTAAACAAAATGGAATGATCGCAAAGCTCTTATTATATCACCTGAATTTAATAACTAAATGCACAATCAGAGCTGTAATCTCATAGGAAAATTCTGGTCCGAAACATTGCTAGAACTTGACATCAGTGAGTACTATACCAAGGTGACTTAAAATTCTTATGAACTACAAAAGTTTACAAAGGGTCTTAGCACGTGCCTTGCAATTCAGAATGTAAGATCCAGCATGCCAGAACCAACACCAACAGCAAACCCTTTTAAACTCAACACATTCTCTATATTTATTTCATTATCTCTATGGTTTTATTTTTTTCCCAAAATTGCAGTTAAATACATATACCAGATCAGCATCTTAAAAGCAATGTCTGAGAAAAGAGATTTTAGCATAATAAGACGGTGTCTATTCAAAAACCAATAAATTATCATGAAACCTCCCCTCCTGGAAGTTGAACCTCATAGCAGTTTCAGATTTAAATTCGAAAAGTTAGCCGGTTCTGGTAAATGCAATAAGAAGGGTAAAGCTATTAACTTTTAGAAAATGGGGATATGAGGATGGTTAGTTCTACATCTTTGACTAAAATAAGAGCTAGAAAAACAAAAGAGTGGCTGCTGATTTGAAGATGAAATAACACTATTACATATGGTGTGAAGTACACAGGTTTGTGGATATTACTATGCATATCCTTTTCAGATGGGGTTTCTCATATATAGTCTTGATCTTGAAGATTGAAGTTTGCCAGTATGTGTTGGCACAATGGTTTCTTCTATATTCGTTATGACTGGTTTTAGTGGTTTTAGATTATTTTTTCTGTTATTTAGCTGTAATAAAGTAGAGAAAGGTGCCAGTCTGGTTATTAGCAGTATGTGCTACTGCTACTATTGTTTGTTGGTATCTGATACTTAGTTTAGGCCTTTGGGATGATTGTTGATTGAGATTGTCTTTGTTCTTTGTTTTCATATGGGGTAGTTTTTTTTTCAAGTAGTAGTTTGGTTTATGTAGTTTAAGATTTGTTGTTGAACGTTGTAATTAAAGTTTCAGTAATGAAGTGGGCTCAATAGCCTTCTTTCAAAAAAAAAATTTAATCAAATAAATTAGGGGACCAGATGTAACTAACCGGCACTGCAAGAAAACGGTGGGTCCTTCTGCAGATCTTTCAGTTCCTTCTGAATTCTCTTGGATGCCATTGCTTATGATGCCTGATAACAGAAGAAGATCAAAGCTAATTGAAGTTCCTCAAACAATAAGAAGCATTCAAACTTTCGATGCAGAATAAAGGGAAAAGGTTTCAGCACGATGATTCTTTATAAACCATCATACATATCTCAACAGGGATGTTTATCCCGATTATGATCACCAAAATCCGATCAAAACTGAAAAGACAAGCATTCAAACTTTTGATGCCAGAATAACGGGTAAAAGGTTTCAGCGTGATGATTCTGTATATAACAGCATACAAATCTCAATCGGGGTATTATCCCAATATTGATTTCCAATCAAAAACTGAAAACGCGGTTGGCAATCGTAGAGCAGCAACCATCAAAAGGAGAACAAAGAGATAGATTACGACATAAAGAGAAATAGAACAAGATATTTACAGAATAACAAACCATCCTAAGATCTAAAGTTCTCTCGGCTAACATCGCTATAGAGAGACGAAAAGAAAAAATTAAACCAAAAGGAAGCACCGATTGTAGAAAACTAGCAGCGAATCGAAAACGAGAATCATACAACATACGATGACGAGAGAAGTCTGCATACCTGATCAGAGAGAAGGAAGGAGGAGATCGTCGCTTCCCACGATCTTAGGGTTAGGGTTTCAAGCCGGGCTTGGTTCGTCGATTTGGCTTGGAAAGGCCGCGTGTATGTATTTATAGAGAGGTCGGCTGCTGATAATTCTTCATCCGTATCTCACTCTCTCTCTCTCCTATCTTCATTTTGACGAAATTGGATATTTCATATTTGTCTATAAATTGATGATTGTTAATATCTATCTATAAAAATACTTGCTAAAATTTTCACAACCGAGTACGTGCCACATTTCATGATCATATAAAATGTAATGCAAGACGCATTTAAATTCCCTTTATGAGGCTTTTTAACTAGGTATCCATAAGGTATGAGGCTCTTTTCATGTATTAATTCTCTATTCAGGAGAGGGCGAAAATTTAGACAAATTCAATAACTATTTCAATGTATATGATTATATTTGATTAGAGCCATGTGAATATTTAGCTATCATATGATATATTTTGAGATTGACGAAATTGAATATTTTTTTCACTAAATTATAAAAAATAGATATTTCTATAAATTGATAACGCTTTTAAATATTTATTTATATTTTTTACTAGAGTATAGAATATTCTCAATAAAAAAACCATTGTATTCTTATAGAATCTTTTTCTCCCTTTTTTTATCAAAATGATTTCAGTTAAGCGCGGAGACTTGTTTATTTCTATCATCAGAAACAATAACAACAAAGTCTTTAATCCCAAATAAATTGGGGTAGACTAAAAATGAAACCCAATCGGAAAGCATAAGATCAAAAATCTCAAATATCAATGATAATAATGAGGATGATGAAATAATAATAATAATAATAATAAATAAAAATAAAATAAATAGATAAAAATGATAATGATAATGGTGATGGTGATGACAATATGATAATAATAATGATGTTGATAATATACTAATAATAATAATAATAATAATACAATAAACTTCTATTATAAAATTTATTTCTAAATCCTAAATTTTAAACTCTAAAATCTTAAAAATCTAAGAATCTGAAGTCTATAACTCTACTACTAAACTTTAACTCCTAAATTATGATTCAAGTATATGAATCGTCATCTTTCAAGCACTACTATCCAAAACAAGTTCTTTGAATATATTACATTCCTTCAAATCTATTTTTATTGCTTCATCTCATGTCAGTCTCGGTCGACATTTTTCTCTTCTTGTGTTTTCAGGACGACTTAGAATACCACTGCGTACTGGTGTTTTAGGAGGTCTTCGTTGGATATAACCAAACCATCGAAAACGTTGTTGGATTAGCTTCTCTTGAATTGGTGTTATCCCAAGTTTGTCCTGAATATCATCATTTTTGATTTGATCTTTCCTTGTGTGGCCACATATCCAACGCAACATCCGCATTTCAGCTACACTCATCTTCTGAATGTGTTGTCTTTTTGTAACCCAACATTATGCACCATACATCATCACGAGTCTAATTGTCGTCATGTATAACTTGTCTTTTAGTTTGTTTGAGACATTTTTGTCATAGAGAATATTAGATGTTGGTCTCCATTTCATCCATCCGGCTCTTATTCTATGTCTAACATCATTTCTATCATCAGAAAATTTAGATAAATTCAATAACCGTTTCAATGTACATTATAGATATTTGATTAGAACAATATGCCTATTGAGCTATCATCATATGTATTTTAGAAAATAAAAATATTTATGATGTAATAAAAAGGGGCTGAAAGTATATAATGACATCTAAACAGAATTCTATTTTTGAACTTTTATACAGAGAAAAAGATCAGTTATACCAATTTAGTTTATGATCTAGAGGAAAAAAACACTCTTCTAGTAAGGGGACTAGGATATTTTTTTCCAGTGTTTGGAGGGAAGATTGCAATCATTATTTTTAAGAAATTCAAATTTTAAAGAATAAAGTACAGATCAAATTTATAGCTAAATATTTGAGATATTTATGGACAAATATCTGATTTTTATTACTTAATAAAGAAATATCTAAAAATATCGAATTGCCCCGCTCGGCATGAGGCAACAAATGAGAACTATATGGAAGATTTTGACCATCGGATCTATATCTAACGGCTTATCTATAATCCCTCGAATTTACAGTCAGATGAGCGAAACGACATTTCGATTTAATCTTAAATTCTAAAACCCTCCATTCACTTCTTTTTTTTCTTTTACTTCCTTAATTTCTCTCTTAGACTTTTGAAAAAGTAACCAAAAAATAAGATAAAAGCAACTTCAAGCACCCACACAACTTTAATCTAACCGTTAATAAATATTCTCCTTGACATGTTTTCTAAAGCCAGGCTCAGCAAATTATGACACGGCTTGACCATTAAGCTTACAAGTTCCCAAACCAAACGGAATTGGGGGAGTTTCGAATTAGTTTTTGTCACACCCCAGAAATAATAAATCGGATTAGGGGTGTTAATCCCGCCACGTACGCACGACGAGACGTGCGTACGAAAGGCTAAATGAATAAAATAATATAAATCTCAGAATAAACAAAACAATAATAAATATAAATACATGACCATACAGTCCAGAATGAACAAAGAGTATACAACGCCTACATAGGCGGGGCTAGCTCCATCGGAATGGGCAAACAAATCTCAAATAAAAACCCAAAAGAAAGAAATAAAACGCAAAACCCGATGGATCCTATCCAACTACCCGCTCACATGCAAATGCGGCGAAGCATCTCTGTCATCGCTACAGATCTGTCCCTAGCACTCGCTCCAAGAAAATCCCGAACACGAAATACTGGATCCCACAACCACCGTGGAAACGTGAGTAATTTAAAAATTTCTCAGTACGGATTTAGATCCAGCCTTAAGATTTTATCTTCTTTCCTAGACTGGACCCAAATATCGATACTGCATTTTAAATGCATTATATTAAATATATACATATAACGAGTACTTTATGCACGTTTAAGAAAACTCTGTATGAATGAGATGAAATGGCAAATAAACCCGAAATGAAAAATCGTGGAATACGAGATATAATATATGATAAATATGTAATAGGTACGAGATTTAAAACACCCGTATAATATATCCCGATTGAGATCATCGGTCCATCCACAAGCGGGCACGTGATCGGGCCCTGGACTTGTGACTTACCTAAGCGGGCACGTATTCGGGCCCAACTTACAAACTTAGGATTTTCGAGTAAGCGGGCGCCAATGCCCCGAATACCCTGGGAAAATTCGGCCTCCGGAGCGATAACGCCCTAGGAGAGTGACGGCTAAAAGCACGTACTCGGTATTCGAATCGATGATCCACCTCACATAATAATAATAATAATAATAATAATATGAGCAAAGGGGTTTAAATACTTATGCTTTCGGTTGCCATATCGCCAAAGGATATAACTACCCGTGAATTGACAAATCGGAAACAAATGGGAGCCTACTTTGTACCAACCAAGGGTCGAGGACCGCATCCCGTAAAATATCAAAATGAAATATATACAAATTGGAGCCTACACTGTACCCACTAGGGCCGAGAGGACCGCATCCCGACTTTCTCGTACCAACTAAGGGCCAAAGGAGAAAGCCCTTCGGACAATACTAGGATCCTAAATAAGTAGGATAAATAAAATAATATAATATCTCGGAGTAGATTCCAATCTTGAATATGGCCGCCCACACTAAATGCGAAAGGCAAGGTATCCGATCGCTCAAATTTGGATTAACATTCTTATTTATATTAAGAATAATAATAATATAATATTGATCAAAAATTAAACACTCGACACGGTAACCCGCCAAATGACGGGATCGGTGGATAACCCGACGAGCGAGGATGCGCGGTGCATATACTGAGAGACCGGTGGGTCCCACGGGCCTATGGGTCACCGTACGTAACCACAACGATGCGGTTATGCAAGGCAACTCCGATCGAGAATTACCGGTCCGCTCTCAAGACTCCCATGCATTTAATGCATGATTAACTACGACTTAATTAATAATTAGTGATAGTAATAATATTTTCCTAATAATTATAATCTACAACTTGAATTATTTAATTATATCGATCTATCTCGGGACTATTTCCGGATCCTACTCCTATCTGTCTACGTGCGGTATGACATGATATGACATGTAAATGCGGGTATGTCTCAAATATCTTTGGTCAATTTACCGGATGCAAATGACAGTCGATTCAGTCTCTAGTTAATTTGGACAAAAACACCGCAATTCAGATTTATTTTAAAAACATTTTATTTTCGGTTTGGGTTCCTAATTCTGAAGGAAGAAGATTAAATCCCAGAAAACCGTACCTGGGAATGTGGGTGAGGATCGCGGAGTCGCTCTACTCCGGAGGTAGAACACCGGCCTCGGGGTCGGTGTCCGCGTACGTCGGGTCGGGAATGACCTCGTACTCGCGAGTGGATCTGAGTCGACTGTATCACCTATTTTAATTTAAATCGGATGTTTATTAGTTTTAACTTGATTTACTTCACAATTAATAATTAAATTAGATTGATAATTTAATTAAGCGTTTGTTCGGGTTTGCCGTCCTTTTTTTCTGAAAATTTCGGCAACATTTCTGTTGCATTTACGCGGTGTCGGAAATTTTAGTTGCCCGTATTGGAGGTCCGTTAAATTGTGTTTATCGTTCGTGTCGCTTTTATACGTCCATTCTTTATTTTACATTTCGTGGTTAGGGATCTAATTATTAAATCAATCAATTTAAAATAGAGAAATTGATTAATATATAATATATAATATATTTAATTTTATATTCTAATATTCTCTTATTCATTTATTTCAAAATTAGAGAGATTGCTTAACATATATTTATATTATATATTTATTAATATTATTCCGTTATTAAATAGAGAAATTGATTAATATATATATCATATAATATTCGTTTTATTATCCTTTTATTTATTTTTAAAAATAGAGAAATTGATTAATATATATATTAATTGTATTTTAATTATTATTGTTACTATGTTTTTAAATTAGGTAGGTTACTTTATTATATATAAGTACTAGTATTAGTTTTTATAAGTTAGGAAAAATAGTTTTAAAAATGAAAGTAAAATAAAAAGAAATAAAATAAAATAAACGAAAATTAATATAAAAATAAAAAGTAAAGAAAAAGTTATTATATTATTAATGTGTTGGTGTTTTAATGTTCGGGATCATACGCTGACTACCAAATCGTTGGTGCCAATGCACCGATATCCCGAATCGGGGGCAGTGATGGAATATAATCATTTCCCGATCTTAAAGTTTACGTTTTAGTCCATGGATACCGCCAAACCTTTCGGGGTGGCCTCCAATTAATTTGCACATTTTTAATTAGTCATATTCTTTTATTTTGGGACTTTTAAATTATTGGGCCTAATTTTAATTATTTCTAATCCTAATTAATAGCTCGAGTTGGTTATGTTGATTTATCGACCCAATAAGTAATTTAAATCTGATGAATAGAACGAACCTAATCCATTAACTAAAATTCATTATTCCTTATTGCCCATTTATCTCCCTAAGTCCAATAATTTCTTTCCAGCCCATTTGAATTTCTTTATCTAACCAACCCAGCATTAAGTTGGGCCACATTTGGACAGCCCAAGCCACCAAAGAAAATCTCACTCGACAGAACAAAGAAACAAGCCGGCAACGGATCAACAAGCAACGATCACAGAGCAAGGTCCAAGGTCGTACTAGTAAGCTCATGTACACCGTACAAAGATCATCATGGTACAGGCAATAGGGGGTAGAGACACACACATACAGCACCGAAGAACAAGAACACTAGCACAAGACAACAACAGGCAACCCAAAACCAACACAATCCAGCCAACAATACCCATACCAGTAAATCACCCAAATAAGGCAGCAAAATCCCACAGACCATCATAAGCAACGCAACTCAAGCCAGTATTAGCACAATAAACAAACAAGCTGAGTGACAGCACAACATAGAGGGGCCAACAGGTACCAGCACTGGTTGTACCAGGAATAACACAGAGGCAACAATAACCCAACATACCAGAACCAAAAACAAGGCAGCAGTGTAACAGATCAGAACAAAGGGTCGGTGGTACCAAAGAACAGCCTACACAGTACTGAAACTTAGAACCGTGCCGAAACAAGCGGAACCAACAGAGAAAAATAGAAAACAACACACAGAATAGGGCAACCACAGGGCTCGATGGCCCCTGAGCAACAAGCAACCAACACCCCACAGAACAAAAAATAAACCAGCAAGAGCACAACAGGAACAAGGGTCTAGGGTTTACCAGTAAAACAAAGGAGAGACAAAATCGGACCAGCAAGCAAGGAAAGAAAGCAAGCACAGCTCACCCCTTATATCCGGCCACCACCTCCTCTCTCCCCTTGCAAACCTCTCGGGACGAACCTTATTCTTATCAGTTTAAAACTTTTGGATTTCTTCTCAAATCTCAACACATGAGAGTGGCAAATAGGGGGAGAGAGAAGGCGCGCGCACAACTATATAGGGCGACAGGGTCTGTAAGAGAGGGAGCGGGACTGCAAGGGTCAAGGGTTGGAGGTGACAGGTAGGGGAGTAGGTACTGGGTGAGAGAGAACAATGGTCATAGGAGGCGACAACCAAGCCGACAAGTACGGGTTGGTAGGAGGGCGGAGTGATAGGGGGAGGGGTCGTCGCAAACTCGACAGAGAGAGACGGGAGACCGAGGGGTTCTGGGGCAAAAAGAGAGAGATCGGGTGATGGTGGAGTGCAAATCGGAGAAAACATACCTCGGGAGCGGGGAGAGTAATGGTGAGGGGACGGGTTCGCGCTGGGGAGAGAGGAGAGAGATAGAGAAAAGAGGGTAGTGCAGAGAGAGGGTGAGGGGACGGGGAGAGAGAGAGAGAGAGGGGTTAGTTAATAGGAGAGAGAAGAATTAAATGGGGAGAGAGAAATAGAAAGTGGGGAAAAAGATTTGGATTTTCTGTGGCCGGGGTGTTGTGGCCATTGGTGTGGTAATCCAGACCTTTTTTTTTTTTTTTTTTTATTTTGTTATTTCATTAAGAACTTTTGAATATTTTGTTATGGTAATCATGTATTTCTTGAAAAATCACAAATTGTGTCAAACCTAAAAATCGTTAATAGTATTCGGATTATATTCGTTTAACAAATTGAATGTTTGGTTATAATTTATCTTGAGCGTTTATTTCTTGATCATTAGATAAAGTTGTGATTAATATTTATCTCTATTTATTTAATTATAATCCACAACATAAAATGATTAAATTAGATTATTACGTCTTGGTTTTATAATTTAATAAGTTACGTTAGATCATGTAATTGTTATCCTAATTATCGTTATTTTCTTAATTAAAATTCACGGTTTAACAGTTTTGATTTCAAATATTATTTTAACTGTCGGATCAGCATTTAATCATCAATCTCGATGAAATTTATTTTTATTTTCATATTTTTTTCAATTTTAATGTTGATCCGATGATTAAAACAAGAGCTTGGGAACTCCTCTGTTCCCAAATTTAAAGGGTACGCTAACATAGCTTCATAAAAAGTGACACGTGACAGTTCCTGCTGATAAAAATCGACCGACAGAAGAAATATTCATTTGTATTATTTAATCAACTTAATTTTGTACGAAATTAAATTTAAAAATTATGAAATTTTACGTGTATATATTTCTCACTAAAAAAACAGTATTAACGACTTAAATTTGATATTTGAATATGAATTTTTGAAATATTAGTTTTATTTGCTTTCCTCGAAGAATATTTATGAAGGGCCTTTTTAGATAATTTGTAATTCAATTATGGAAGAGCATTTATTTGAAAACTATCTGTTTTTGTAAATTTTATTGGGTACGTATTAGTAGGAAATTGGCCAGTTGGCTTGATTTGATTTGTTATAATTTATCACAAATACGATCTTAATTTTCTTTTGTTTCAATAATACTATATATACAAGAAAAATGATATTTAAGGTATCTATTTGAACCAAAATTGTCAGATAGAAATTCAAAATTCTATATCCTCTCTCTTGTAAAAACCCAAAAAATATTAGTTCTAATATATGATATTATTTATTTTCTTATAAATTATCTCAGAGGCGAACTTCATTTGACGCTTTTACATACAAGCTCAGCACCTTGGAGTAAGCTTGAAACCAGACCCATTTGTCGAATGGTTCTGAAATTCTATATCATCTGAACTGTTTTCAAAATTAATTTTAAAAGACATTGGTTAATTTCTTGTCACACCCCAAAATAATTAATCGGGATTAGGGGTGTTTAATCCCGCCGCGTAAGCACGATGAGACGTACGTATGAAGGCTAAATGAATGAAATAAAACAATCACAGAATAAACAAAAACAATAATAAATATAAATACATGACCATACAGTCCAGAATGAACGAAAAAGTACAACGCCTGCTTCGGCAGGGGCTGGCTCCATCGGAATGGGCAGCAAACCTCTCAAATAAAAACCCCAAAAGAACAAAACAAAAATTTGAAACCCAATGGATCCTATCAACTACCCGGCTCACATGCAAATGCAACGAAACATCTCTGTCATCGCGCAGGACTGTCCCTAGCACTCGCTCCAAGAAAATTTCAAATCTGTAAACCTGGATCCCACAACCACCGTGAAAACGTGAGTAATTTTAAAAATTTCTCAGTACGGATTTAGTTCCAGCTTTAGAATTTGATCTTCTTTCTTAAGCTGGACTCAAAACCGATACTGGTGTTTAAAATATAATATAATATTCATATATAAATAAAATAATATTTTTATGCATATTTTGAGAAGTTTGTCTAGATGTTATGACATGAGTGATAAGGAAACCCAAAATAAAAAATATGTGGAATGATATAATATAATATATAGTACGAGAAAGAAACACCCTTAATAGAAGCTAAGTTTGTAAATTTACCAGACCCATCCCGAGCGGGCACTATCAGGGCTCACCTTACTAACTTGAACCTTGCCTAAGCTGACATTACCAGGGCCCAACTTACTAACTTAGGACTTTATGTTTGTGCGGCAACAACACCGCACAAACGGTAATTCGGGCTCTCGGGGCGATAACGTCCTAGGAGAGTGAAAGGCTATAAAGCACGTACTCTGGTCTATTGAATCTGGTAATCTACCTCACTATGTAATCAAAACGGAATAGAGTATGACCTCAGTTGCCATATCGCCAAAAGAAGTTATCTACTCGTGAAATGACAAAACATAATATCATACAAATGGAAGCCTACATTGTACCAACTAGTGGTCAGAGGACCGCATCTCGACTTTCTCTGTACCAACTAGGGGTCAAAGGAGAAAGCCCTTTGGACATACTAGGATCCTAAATAAGTCGGTTAAATAAAATAATATAATAAAATAAGGTAGGCTCCATACTCGAATATGACCGCTCACACTAAACACTGGAAGTCATGTCTATCCTAATTGCTCAATTAAATTTGGAAATCAAATCATAACAGAATAATAATATAATATTAATTAGTCATATGTTATTCAGTCACTTTTAAATTCTTGTGACTTTTAAATTATTGGGCCTATATTTATCTTAATTATCCCCTAATTAAGTTTAATTTGATTTAAGTCCAATTCATCGTCCCAATATATATTCTAATTATTTCTTAAGTCCCTATTAAGTTACTTTGGGCCAAATTTCCTTAACATTTCATTAAACCCGATTTAGGTTTAGATTATCCCATCCGCATAATCAATAGCCCAACCAGAACCGAATAAGTCAGGCCACAAGCAACAATGCACACACAACAAAAGCTTACATCGAATTAAACTAGCCAAAACAGCCAAATGAGAGAGAGCACACAATTCACAGGCATTACCAAGCAACAACCAACACAACACAGAGGTACAGCTAGCAACATGGAACCAACACACATACCAGTAAAGCCAAACAAGGACAGGAGTAACAAGGGCTATTTTCACATCACTGGTACCGAATGGTACCAGTGTACTAAGGTACCCTATACACAAACCATCACCCTACTTCACTGGTACCAACAGGTACCAGTATACCAGGGTTTCAACTAGCTTTAACTTGGAATAACCACTGCCAGGTACAATAATAGTAACAGTCAAAAACCACCTCACAACAACAAACCACCCAAGACAGTATAATCTCAGCACAAATCATCAATACAGATACAAACGCAGGTAACAGAATTTACAGTTCAGATAGCAGTTTAAGCAGAAACAGAAACCCAGTTCAGCATTGCAGTACAAGTCTAACTCAGGACCATATCAGACAGCTGATAGATCTTAAGGATCATGGGTACTTCACAGAAAACCAGAAACAACATACAACACAAGCATAAACCAACAAGGACCAAACAAACAGGGGCTTAGGTTTTGTTTACCAGTATCAGAGGAAAGGGACAGGCAACAGGTAAGACAGTGAGGGTCAGCTTCTCTAGACAGTCCCGATCACCACCTCTTCCCCCAATTTGAGCTTTTCTGTCCTTATCAGTTCAAATGTGTGTTTTTTTTTCTTTTCAAAATTTCTCAGCTCATGAGAGCAACAAGGAGGGGAGGAGGTGCACGCACAGGGTATTTATAGAATGGTAAGGTGAGATGGTCGGGTAGCAGAGTCGTCGGTACGTGACTGGTAGGTAAGATTCGGGAAGGGAGGTATGAGTTCAAGTCAGAGGGGGTACAGTGGAGCGGAGAGTTCGAGGGTTCGGCGAGACCACTCGCTAGAGAGAGACAAAGAGCGACGGGAGAGAGAGGAAGGATGGTGGTCTATTGGGTAGGTGAAGCGAAGGACAAGAAAAATGGGAAAAACCCTCGTCGAGTGAGGGGGGAGAGGGCAGAGCACAGCGGCAGAAGGGGAAGGGATGTGATGAGTAATAAATGAGGGTCAGAGGGACGAGATAGAGTGAGAGATGAGTGGATGAGAGGAAGAGAGGGTCAGATCTTCTGTGGCAGATATTTTATATTTATTTACGTGACAAACTAAGGTTAGAATTTGGTCTTTTTAATTCAGTTCTTCATTTTGATTTTTTTTTCGTTTTGGTTTTAATTATTTACCTTCGCTTTAAAATTTATCTCGATCTATCATGAACTTATTGTTGTAGGGTTCGTGTTAATTTTTACTTATCGCTCTTGATGCATTGGTAATATTTCGTTCCTAATATAAGGGTTCATGATTAAATACAATATCATTAAATTTAGTAGGATCATTTGATTATCACAATATCATCATAATTAATTTTATCAGTATTCTTATTATGATCATCGTCATTAATATTAATAGTTTGTTATTACCCGAAATTGAACACTTTGGTTAAGATCATTACATTATATATATATATATATATGACTTTATTTATTAAATCATAACCATCTCTTGGATTATTATTATTAGTTATAATTATTTATTAATTTAGGGTTATATCGTTCGATAAATATCTATTTATTTCATATTTAAATTTTACGGTTTGACATTTCTAATTGTAAATTTTCCTTTTTATAACATATAAGTATGGCTTGAGCATACTCTGTGTTTTGCAACTCCACATTAGTTCCAACAAGGACCTACGGGCAATTTGCCAAAAAAAATAAAAAATAAAGACATAATCATACATTATTTTTTCTTATAGGAAAATATAAATCAAGTACAAGGCGGAGTCGATCCAGTTTTAATCGTCGATAGTCATATTTTTGTAACTTATAAACATATTTTTAAATTGTACATTTTTTTGTGTTTAAAAATTCATATGATCTGAAAAATAATTAAAATACATAAAAAAATCTGCACGATACATATTCTAAATCACTAGAAGTTTGATGAATATTAAATAACATATAGTATATGAGGGATCAGTACGTTCTCCTCAAAAAGGAGGGTTCACATGACATTAATTATTTTGGTAATCATGACAAATTAGTTCATATGAATTCAAATAAAAAGTTTAAAAATAGAAAATAGATACGTTCTTGATAGCTAGATTGATCATATTTCAAGTTTCGTGTAATTATTCACAATAAATTTCATGAAAATTTAGATATTCCATTCAAACCCGTACATTATAGTCTCGTTTAATTATTCACGATAAATTACATGAAATTTTAGATATTCCATTCAAACTCGTATATTCGAACCGCTAATGATTTCGTAATATCTTGTTTGGTCGACTCGGAGTCAGTGATAGCATATTTTTTTGGTAAATAAAATTAAAAAAATAGGGAAATGGTATGATTTCAGTGAAAATATGCACTCATAGCTAGACTCGAGTTTCAAATTTGTTCCCAGCTAACTAGCTGTGATCGAATTTGAAACTCGATCATAGTTTTTTTTTACAAAATTTTAAAGTTTTGATTAAATTTTTTTGAAACTTTTTCAAACACTTCAATATGGTCCATGTCACATATACATTTGTTAGATAATTAACATGCAAGGCCCAGCTGCGTAATGAAAATTATTACAAATGAATACAGATCATAGATACTAGTATTTTATTCTGTACGTAATTTATTATTTTATTATGATATAAATATATTTAAAAATTTAATTTCTTATTTTTATTACACAAATAATATAAGAAAAATATTAATATTTTAATAATAAAATAAGATTATAAAAAATATTCGAAAATCTTGCTACTGTAGATTAAAATGAGTAGGAAGAAGTAGGAACAGTAGCCGCCACCTGACCGGAATTTTTTTAATTATTAATTAATTAGATTATATGTAGATATATTATAGATTAATTAGAAATTAATTATAGATAAATTATCATTGTAATAATGTATATTTAAAAAAAAATATTTATTGGTACAATTTTATTATCTGTCAAATATTTATTTATATTTGATCGACAAATATACTTATATTTATATGTTCTTCATCTATATGTTTTAATTTAAAAACTATATAAATAAATTATTTTTTAGTCACCTCCCTAGCTTAATTTATTAACGATAATTCGCTCCATCCTTACTTGGATGACTTGACCATTACTTGGCTACAAGAAAAAAATATAAATGTACTAATTAACCATTATACAATCTATATATAGCAATATGAAAAATTATTAAGAAGAACCATCAAACTTTTAGTTGATTATTAAATATATATAACAATATGCTTGGATCCTATATAACATATGTTTGAAAAAATAAAAAATAATCAAAACTTAAAAATTTTGTAAAAAAAAATTGGGACCGAGTTAAAAATTCGGTCCCAACTGGCTATGAGTGCATATTTCCACTGAAATCATACTACTTCCCTATTTTTTATTTTATTTATTAAAAAAACTACAGTGATAGCGTAAGAATTTTATATTGGTGGCGTCAAATAATATTATTTAAATATAAATTATTAGTTTAAAAATTTTCTTTGCATTTATGTTAAGGGTGTCAAAATTTGGTCTGACCCGAATCCGATCCGACTCAAAATGACCCGTCAATAAATGAACCGGGTATGGGTTGATATTTTTTGATCCATCATGGATCGACCAACATGACCCGTTTAATTGTGTTTTTTTTATTTAGTTTATAATAATGAAAACTTATGTATACACTCATTGAGATTAATTATATATTAGTTAATATTAAAATACTTTAAAATATATATAAATGGTATATACATTATTATTTTATTCAGATCGTCTTGGGTCGGGTCAAAGAAATGTTGATTCGATTTTAAATGGATCGGGTTATGTCAAAAAATAATAAAATAATGATGACCAGATCTAAACCCGATCAGACGTGACCCCTTAACGTCGTCACATGCGTAATTATGCAGATATACCAATGATTCAAAATTTAAATTTTTGCATCCAAATTATTCATCTAGTAGCTTAATAAAAATATCTTCAAAATCTGATAAAGTATGATGTATTATTATTTTACAATTTCTGAAATATTATTCTAAAATAATAGAAAAAAATAATAATGGTATCTTAAACATGGTCATCTTTTAAAAATAGAAAAAAATAACAAAAGATTCCTACAAATCGTAAAAAATAATTTTCTATAAAGTTTTAATTTTAAAATATTACTAAGCCATTCGAATTACCATTTTGGACGTGAAATTCAAAATTTCTCGGACTGGTTATCAGCATTAAGAACTGGTTATCAGAAAAATGGAGAAGATTTTGATCATTTTTAACTGATTTTCTAGATCATGAACGTGAAGCGCTATGCCCGCTCATGGACCTAGGCATTCATATATCTCGATGATCCATATGGAAAAACTAAATGGTTAACGAGATATGACATATTGAGTTGAGGTTCGTTATCAACTCAAGTATCAAGATCAGGGTGAATCTTTCAAGATACAAGATATGAACGCAAGTGCTCTGCCCACACAGTATCAAGATCCGGTGAATAAAAAAACAGGATTTGACCCCTTTCTTGGTCTTTACTGATCTTCTAGACTATGAATCTGAAGCATTGAGCTAATTCATAAATCTAGGCATTCTAAGTCTAGATGATCCATATAGAGTCTTCAATGATTTTTGAGATACTAGACTTTGAGTAAAGGCTCATTGCTAACTCAAATATCCAGATCAAAAATAAATTTTTTTGTTTCAAGTTAAATTTGATTTATTTTCAAATTGATTTTAATTTTATTTGATAGAAAGATGTACTCTTTTATTTTTTCACATTATTTCTCTTTTTTTACTTGGGTTTTATTTTATTTTATTTATTTGATATTTGAATTTATTTGACCTTGAATGTTGAGTGTTATTTTTATTCATTTATTTTTTTATTTCTTTTTAGGTTAAGATTGATTTAATTTTGAAATTTAATTTAATTTTATTTGATAAGAAAAATATAATATTTGTTATTTTTAATTATCATTTCTTTTATTTATTTATATTTAAATTTATTTAATTTTGAAAATTGAGAGTTATTTATTTATTTTTATTTTGATTTGAGGTGAATGTTAACTTAATTTTAAAATTAAATTTTTTTATTTGATAAAAAAGATAAAGTTTTTTACTGTCTTATTATTACTTCTTTCACTTATATTTTTTACTTATTGATACTTAAATTTATTTAATTTCAAAGATTTATAGCTATTTTTTATTTTTATTTCTTTTATTTTAATTTTAGGTGAAGGTTGGTTTGATTTTGCAATTAAATTTTCTTTATTTAATAAGAAAAATAATATCTTTTATTTTTTTTATTTATGTATTTATTTATGTATTTATTTATTTTTTATTTGAAGTTTATTTAATAAAATTGAAAAGAACGACTTAGAAAAATCGAAACACCTCAAATTTTTGTACTTTATAAGATTTAAATTTAAAAAATTTAATAAAAATAATAAATCAAAATTTAAAAATCATTTAATATATTTTTTGAATTAAAATTACGGAGAGGGTCCGTACTCCTAAAATTAGGCTAGCTTTGCTCAATTACTGACCCTTTTTCCCCAAAAATTACCTCTCAATCACACCGACCCTGTCGACGCACCATTTGCTGCTTGAACTGGAGAGGAGCGTGATACCCCAAGCTGACCACATTCATTTCCTTTCCCCTTTCTTCTCCAATTCACACACTACAAATTTCGAAACCCTAACATAGTGAGAAACTGACGAGACGATGCAGATACCATGCGTTGCTACTAGCTTCGCCTAGCTCCCTTCAGGTAATACGTCCTTTACCACTTTCTACACCTCTTAGTTCTTTTTCTTCCTGTCTCGCGCCTCCATTTTTTTCTTCGATTATCATTTTAGCATTTTTAGCTCATATTTGAGATTGACCTGTTATTATGGAACGATCGCCTTGATACAAAGAAAAGCAACCAATCGTGAAGTGCCCTAGCTTCGTTTCCGCGAATTGGCGAGGCTACATAGGAAATCGTGTCAAATCCCTTAAGTCGTGAATCTCATAATCTGTTTCTGAGCTAGCCATTTTGTACAAATCAGCCGGAACAAGGGTATTAAGTTGTTATTTATAGTGCATTTTCTCTTATTTTGCCGAATTTATTAGCTGAATGTGCGTGGATGTTGTATATCTTTTGTAGTTTATGGAAAATTGATGGCTCCAGGACAGGATTTAGAAATGGAAGCAGCTAAATTACTTGAGAGACTAATCCATGATTCGAGGGATGAGCCGGCTAAGTTGGCAACGAAACTTTACATGGTATGTAGCACACACTGTTTTATGTCTGCCAAAATTTGTAAACTTGACTTACTCGGGGGACTAAAGTAATATGCAGTTTATTTTTCAGTGATACCCTGGTGACCCTTTATTTTCTTAATTAATATCTTTTCTTGATATTCAATGTTCAGCAAAACATTGAGGTGTATGCGCCAAAATTGCTTTTGTTGATAAAGTGCTGACCAATCAATATTCTTACGCCTGTTTAGCTATCCACATTAATAGAATTGTCAACCTGTCTATTTGATTCAAATAACACAGAATGATGCCTGTTATAGGGTGATGGGTCGCTAATTTTTTTTTTCAATACTTACCATGTTGATAGATATGTCTTCATATGAAGAGGAGCGGCAAGGAGAACACACTGCCATTTCAGGTCATTTCAAGGTACTCTTGCTCCTTTTTATTTTTTTTAATTTTTTAATTAAATATTAATTGTGTTTGTCAATACTGTCCACATACCAGCAAAGCATGTATTACAACTGAACCATCTCGGAAGAACATTTTACCTTTTTGCCTCTCACACAAACACACACCCCCACCCTACAAGCACTCTACACATACAAAAATGAACCATTGAAATAAATCACCACATTAGATACTTGTAAATTTTTTTTTGTGACTCAGAACTTTCTATTTCTGGTGAAAATTGGCATTCTATTTAGTGCCTCGATTAATGCTAAAGACTTTTTCTTTGTTGCCAGGGCTCTGGAGAGTGTCGTGACTCAAAACAGACTGGACATGAATGCTTTGGTCGAGGCAGCTCGGCAGGCACCAATTCCGGGTTTACCTCAATCCGGGGAAGGTGCAAGTGGGAGTGGAACAAAGGATAATGAGATGATTGCAAATCAACCACAAGCAGGTGGAGGAGAAGCATCTGGTAGAAGTGCACAGCCTGGTGCCTGGCATGCGATAGGAGGTATGCAAAAATCATACAAAGCATGTTTCAGGTTCTTTTGTCTATTTAACCTATCTTATTTCCAAATAACCCTCATTAGCAGTTGTATTTTTCAATGATGGTCCCCACAATTTTGCATATTTGTAAACGTGGCTATGCCATCAGAAAGTGTTAGAAGGTTAAAATTTGTTATTCTTATCAAAATTCCTGTCTTAATATATAACTCTCTTGTTATAGAGCTGGATGATTTAATATAAGGGTTGGAACAGTGGTTATTTTACTGTATTATAACGAGGTTGGGATTAAATAAAAGAAAGGCAACAACTGAATTGGATTTTGGGTTTTATCTCTTGTATAAATAAAACAAAATCTCTCTTTCTCAGAGAGAGACACGAACACTCTATCTGAATGTCTATTAAAGGTTAATTTCATCTATTTTTCTCAACCTCAATGCGGTTTTCAAAGTTTGGATTTTTGTTAGCAAACATACCAAAAATGTCAAACATTTCAAGTTCCTGGTGTCTGCAAATATAGTAAAACACTGATCGGGAAATAGGGGCCTTTTTTTAACAGAAAAAGTTTTGCCAGGAAGTCATGCTTTTTACCATTGAACTTTCTGTTTCGTTTGTTTGCTAGTCCCTTAACTATTTATGTGTTGCTAGGTATGACAGACTCATTACCTAGGCATGAGATATCTCAAGCGGATGACACCAGGTCCCAAAATTCACAAGATGTCTCTAGGCACGATTCTGTAAAATCTGATGAACAATCAGAGAAAACGAAGAACACGGAGAAGAGAAAGAGGCAAGATCCAAGATCCACTTCTGATTCCCAGGAGAACCCTAAATCAGACACTGCCAACTCCAGGAAGGGAAAACAGGCAGCTAGAGGAGGGCCTCAGGTTCAAATCCAGCCACCAAGCAAGGGTGGGGATCAGGATCATATGGATCCAGTTCATGGTAGACCACCATTCCCACCCAAGCCAGATGGTGTAGGGCTATTTGCTGGGAGGCCCAATGTGAGCAGCCAGGGCCCGAGTCATTTCTCTTCTGGGATGGGACATATACCCTTTGAGATGCAGAAAGCTGCCATGAATCCTAGAGGGCCACCTTTCATTCCTGGATTTGGCTGGAACCAGATGAATCAGGCCATGAGGGGTAATGCACCACAAGGATCTGTTCCTGGTCTTGTGCGGCCTCCCTCTGGAGTTAGTCTAGAAGGTACTAAACTGCTTATTCCTTGCTGTGGAGCTTAGGGCTGCTGTCAAGGCCTTGGCAGTAACCAAATGAAAGTTTATTTCCTTGATATATATATATATATATATATATATTTTGGTCAAATTTGAAACCAAGCTATATGTCCAATTTTGTCCATGGGATAACTTGATTAATTAGTCGTGGTTTCTTTTTTGAAGGAAAAATGAACCCTGTTGCTGGAGGAGGCATATTCAGTTCTTTCTCCACTCAGGAGCTTCCTGCTGCATCCCATCAGACAGGACCCCAATTTGGGAATCCTGATCCACAGCTCCACATGGCAAGGAATCTTCAGATGTTTCATGGGTCCGATTCAACCGAGAGAGGCAAAGAGTCGTCAAGTCCTTCAAATCCCCAGTTCACTTCAGCATTTCATGTTGGAGATATGGCTTCTCACTTTGGCTCTGATACCAGACCACCTTACTTTGTCCATGTACAATTTCTTTTCCTGTTATTTAAGTGTGTTCTTTTTGGGGTTAGGAGATGTAAGGGCAGAATTGTGTAGGGTGGGCAGGCTATGGGTGATCATGTCCAAACCTGTTGATTATATTCCATTCTATTTTATTGGATTAACTTGAATGCTTGCTGATTTGGGGCAAATGAAGAAGGGAAAGAAAAGTTAGTAGGAAGCAAAGGACAAAATAAGAGAATTTATCATGGCAATATTTTCTTTAGCATTAAAGCATAAAATAAAACATTGAATGTATCTTGTATGTGATAAATGAATTAGAACAAAGTCCAATGATTGGGAAATAGTTAATGAGTTTTGTTTTTGATTATTTAAAGGATATTAGTCTATCATATAGTGTCGACTGTATCTACAATGTGTTTATTCATGCTTAGGATATTATGTTCCTGTAATGTTTTTGTGTGCTTAGTTAGGATAATATAGAGCTGAAGCAATTGGTTTTAAGAGTTTTTAGACAAGTAATTGGATATGCGTTCCCTCTGTTGAGAGACTTTACAAATGGATTTTTATTCTTCCTGTCATTTGGATAAAATAGACAAGTAATCATAAATGTTTATGTTATTGTAAAAGAATAGAAGTATTGCAATGTCAAAGGAGATTGGATTTGTGTTTTAGCTTTTATCGTGTTATCTTAATTAATGACTGTTGTTAGGGAGCTCATCTTGTGGAGTATTTAACCAGTTGTCCTACAAATACCAATATCTCATTGCTTCCTGCATTCTCTCAAGTCTATAAACAGAAATAAATTTGAATTCCCACTATTCTGCAAAATTTTATTGAAGCAGGGAGGTAGCATGCAAGGACAGATGGGCAATATGAAAGCTGCATCAAGACCTGAGCTGGGTCTATCAGAGCAAAGGATGCCTCAACCTTCCACAGCTCTGAATATGCCATTCAAAGAGCACCAACTGAAGCAACTCCGAGCACAATGCCTCGTGTTTCTTGCATTCAGGTATGCTTTATCCTGTGATAGAAATTCTGGTTTCTTTAGGTTGGGTACGTTGATTCATTTTGGTTACTGTTGTTTTTTATGCAGAAACAACATGCCACCAAGGAAGCCGCATCTCGATATTGCTCTTGGTCTTGGTGAAAACCTCCCAGTCGAGAGTAAGCACTCACCTACTTCTGTCGCCTTTATTTGTTTTCTCAACCTTACTCAAATCTCAGAATAATCTGGAAAAAAACATGTGATTTCTTGGATTCCATTGTCAAGCCGTGCCATAAGTTTCTTGTCTTTTATTGTACCTATCGGCTTAGGTGGCAGTATGGGAGGCCAGATGGGTAGTGAGAGCAGAGGCACTGATAACTCCACAAAGGAGACAATGGCAAACAGTCAGGACAGCTCCGGTCTATTTGGTCGACCATCTACCGGCAGCACTATGGAAACTGCTTCTTCATCAAAGGAACCGAAAAAACCTGCCAACAAGAAACAAAAGCGTGCTGCCTCAAGTGCTGACAAGCCAGGTAATGAGCCAGAGAACAAGCAAGCTGTGCCTGCTAAACAGCCTACTGCAGCGGGTGCACAGATCTCAAGAAATCCAGGCCCTGTAGGTGCGAATCTCAATGCAGCTGCTGCTATGCTTCAGGGCCGTTCTTTTCTTAACCAAGCTATGGTAGCTGTAAACAGCAACAACCAAAGCAGCTTAGTTAAGCATGATTCAACTTCTAGGGATGCTCACATGCTAACAAAAGTGACAAATAATGAAGGCGAGGATGCTAGCAGTTCCTCACCTTTTGGTGCCAGAGGTAGGCTGCCCGGGAGTACTGAACCGATTGCCTCTTCTGCCCCAGTTCATGGTTTTCCAGGGCACACAGCTTCAACTAATGTGCTTAGTGAGTTTGACCAATGGGTTTACCAGGAGGAAGGTGGCACTTTCGAGCTGGACAATGTACCCAGCTCGCCTCCAAAGTATACCACCTGTGAGAAATGGGTGCTAGACTATCAGAAAAGGAGAGAGGATACAGGAAAGAAATGGGTTGAAAGACTGAAGAAGGGGGAGAAGAGAATTGTAGCGTCCTTTGAGAAGTTAAAGGTATGGAAAGTTTCCTAAATGTGTTGTTGTCGAACAAGCTTTTCTTATTTATTTTTTTTTTTTTGGGGGGGGGGGTTAAGGGAGGGGATAACCATAAAACAAGCTTAGATCAAGTGAATCTGTAGAATTTTACTGAGCTCTCAGTCTTAGAACTCATTGAGTTATATGAATCAGAGATCCCAGGATATTGTGATGCAGGAAGGTTCAGTTATGTGTCATCTTTTTCCTATAAATTAGGTTTGCAATTTGCATGTACACATCTGAACATCGTCAAAGTTTATACTATATCACAGGCTTATAAAGCTTCTTGTTACCCATATGTAGGTTTCTTTGAGCAGAATGAATTACTCAATTGTTGTAATGTTTACAAATGTACACAGCTTCTATTTATAGCAGTAACTCTAGACTAAATAATTACAATCTGTTACGACTAACTAATTACAGTTAGAATAAATGAAGTGACTGTGACACATCACTCTGTAGCTCTTTGTACATCCGTTGTGCTAGAGTCTTGTACATCATCACTAACACTATGTAATAACCATTCAATTGGATAAATTGTTGTTACCACCAGGCTTATAGCAAGTTATTGTTCGTCCTTGTATTAGATTTTACTTTTAGTAAATGAACTAAAAGTTTTACTTGAAGATAGATTTATATGAGAATTGGTATAACTGGAGTGCAGTTGTGGCACTAATTTTACTGCTTGCTACAGCCTTCTATAACTGCATGCTTGACATATTTTGCATTTTCTCTTTATACCATGATGTGCTTACCTTCAAATTGTTTTCCCATCAGGAAACTGTCAGCTCAGCAGAAATAGCTGCAAAGACAAAAAGTGTTATCGAGTTGAAAAAGCTTCAGCTTCTTCAGCTTCAACGCCGTGTACGAAGGTATTATGACACTAAGATTTTTCATTATTGTTGGTGCTTTCGTGCAAGAAACAATTTTGATGGTATTACTGTTTTGTCACGCAGTGACTTTCTGAATGACTTCTTCAAGCCAATAAAAGCTGATATGACACGCATAAAATCATTCAAGAAATCTCGACATGGTAGACGCATAAAGCAGCTGGAGAAAATTGAACAAAAGATGAAAGAAGAAAGGCAGAAGCGGATTCGAGAGAGGCAGAAGGATTTCTTCGGTGCTGTTGAAGCTCACAGGTTAGCATACTTGTCTGTTGACATCTAGTTGATGCTGCCCATTAATTCCTCATATTTAAAGTGGTTTCTGATGAGCGCTGAATATCTTCAGGCAAGAACATACAGAGCCACTTAGTTCTCCTCTTTTTTTTTTTAATTAAAAGCCTAGTTTGTTTTTTGCTTTTAGATTTTAGAGAAAGCGTATATTAAGTCAAAAGTCAAAAAAGTTGTAAGTTCTCAGTAAATCTAGAATATTTGTGTTGACAAGTATCATGCATCTTCTCTACAACTCAAGAAGTACAGCTTAAAGTTTTTATAGTTCCTTAATATACCTATCTATTTTCAATCCTTTTGCCCTCAGTTCTCTAGAGAAAACAGACTAGGTGAGTGATTAATATTTTTAAGGAACTGGTTCCAACTTGCAGGATCCTTTTAACTTAGGTTTTCGAGGAGAACATAGCAAGTTCCCAATAAATAATCCTCGCTAGGGGCATACTGTGTAGCTTGCATAACTTCTTCAGAATTATTAATATCAAGGGGCATGGTTTTACATATGGAATCATATATCAATGAACTATATTGTTTTCTGGTCAAATGTAGTTCTCTTCATGTAGTACAAGCAGTTTTTTTTACTAATATATTTCTTAACCCATATGCCAGTGCACTGAGAAGAACTGTACAGGTTATTTTATTCTTATCTTATTTCACAATTCACCAGCCTTTAATGTTAATTTTCTTTTATTTTGGAAAAAAAACAGGGAGAAGCTAGAGGATGGATTTAAGGCAAAACGAGAGAGGTGGAGGGGATTCAACCGCTTTGTTAGGGAGTTCCACAAAAGAAAGGAGAGGATTCATAAGGAGAAGTTTGACCGCATCCAGCGTGAAAAGATTAATCTCCTTAAGAACAATGATGTTGAAGGGTATCTCAGGATGGTCCAGGTCAGCCCTTTTATCATCTCTTTTTGTACCTTTGTTGTTGTTGTTGTTAAATTGCCATTTATAGGGTTTTGTCATGGTCCAATGGAGCTGCTGTTGATTATTGAACCATGCCCAATTGTTCCAAAATTCATCATTTGAGATTCAAATTCTGGATTAGCGCTGTTAGCTTTTACCTCTTGAAACAGGCATCACAAATTGATTTGGAATTCACAATGCATCCAGGTTTTGTGCATTTGATTAGCTTATAACATAAGATGGACTTTAGATATCATGTCCTGAGCTCTATGTTTATATTAAGTCTAGTTATTACACTTATTTAATTTGCGAAATATTTTCCAAGAACATCATACATGAGTTAATATTCATTCATCTTTGAAGATGTTGCTAATGTATATATATGTTTGGAAGGAAATAATTTCACTACCATAATCTCATGTGTTCTTCTTATTAATGTCTTGTAGGATACCAAGTCAGATCGGGTGAAGCAACTCCTCAAAGAGACTGAGAATTATCTCAGAAAACTGGGGTCTAAGCTGAACAATGCCAAGGCCATGGCAAAACGGTTTGGTGGGATCGAACAGGAGGACAACAGGGCTGGTAGTTCCCAAGAGAATGAGCTCGGAAATGAGCTCGAAGAAGAAAGCGACAACCCTCAGGTGCACACTGTGCCATGTATTTCATTATTTTTTTTCTACTTTTGTGGACCATTGTAACTGTTTCCTTTGCATATTTCAGCACTATCTTGAGAGCAATGAGAAGTACTATCGATTGGCGCACAGGTTTACTTTTTAATTCTGATTTAACTCAATATGCTTCAACCTCTTTCCTTGCACAATATTGATTATTGCATGTGAGCAGCTCAGACTACATCCAATTTTATTATCATTTGTTTTATTAGTGTTAAAGAGACCATCAATGATCAGCCAACATACCTGCAAGGAGGAAAGTTGCGCGAGTAAGCAATTTTTTTTTTAATTTTTCGCTTAGCTTTTTGGTGCTTTAGATCTTTTGAGATGATTAGCTTATTATCCAAATTCCGTATTGCTGCTATGTACATAAAGATTAGTATGACTTACACAATCTCAAGAGACTCAAATATCGTAAGCAAAGCAATCAAACAAATCTAGTCATGAGGAATATATATGTGGGCTCAATAAATGCACTGTTGCATATTCTGAAGTTTTTGCCTTTTAAATTTGTGTTATATTATCATTTACGTATAGTATATTTGATATTACCTCGTGATCTTTGTATTTTCAAGATCTCACTGTGCACTCATTAACTACAGATATCAGATGAATGGATTAAGATGGCTGGTGTCCTTGTACAACAACAATTTAAATGGAATCCTTGCTGATGAAATGGGGCTTGGCAAAACTGTCCAAGTACACTTCTTAACCATCTTTATTCATTTACTAATATATGTTATGTAATAACTAGAATGAGTACACTCTTTTGCTTGGTGGCTACAAATATACCAAAAAGTTATGAAGTTTGTTACGGGAAAATTTTGTCTTCTTGCTTTGTAAAACAACTTGTTTGGCTCAGCAGCCTCCCACTTACTACCTTCTAACAGTTTCCCTTGCACTGCATAAAAATGACAAACAACTGACAAACAAAGTACTATGAAGTTCTGTACCGGAAGGAGGACAGTCTGGACAGTAGGGGCCAATTTATTTAACTAAAGCCTCTAGAATGACAAAAATTCTGTACGGAAGGAGGACAAAGTCTAGACGGTAGGGGACAATTTATTAACTAAAGCCTCTAGATTCTAGAATGGTAAAAGTAACCGATCTTTTCCCCCCTTCTGGCAGGTTATCTCATTGTTATGCTATCTTATGGAGGCAAAGAATGACAGAGGACCATTTTTGGTTGTGGTACCATCCTCTGTTCTTCCAGGATGGAACTCTGAACTTAATTTCTGGGCACCAAGCATAAATAAAATTGTTTATGCAGGCTCTCCTGAAGAAAGACGTAGGCTTTTTAAGTAAGACCATATTCCTTCATTTTATCTTCTTTCACATTAACTTTTAAATGTAAAGCTCTAGGACCAGCGACATAAAGCCAAAAGCACAACAGTATGTACAAGAATCACCGACTCACCTACATTGGGGTCATTGAAAGGTATAATGGGATTAATGAAAACAAGGTAACATTACCTTAGCAAGGTAATATAGGATTGATGCTTTTAGGGGCACAACTTCCTCCCCCCCCTCTTTTTCCAAGGTTGGTTGGCGCATAGCCAAGTCCAATAATTTCAATTGTCATCATTTAAAGTTTGTGAAGCAGTTTTTTTAGCTCTTTGCTGTTTTTGTTGAGCTCGTTCTACACCTTTTTTTCTCATAATCATGTTTTCTGCATTTCCAAAATAGTTTCACCTGTTATATCTCTTTTGCTTTCAGAGAAATGATAATTCATCAGAAGTTTAACGTCCTTCTCACAACATATGAGTATTTGATGAATAAGCACGACCGACCAAAGCTCAGCAAGATACAATGGCACTATATTATAATTGACGAGGGTCATCGCATCAAGAATGCATCATGTAAACTCAATGCAGATCTAAAGCATTACCAGAGTTATCATCGGTTGCTTTTGACTGGAACACCTCTTCAGGTAATTGATTAATAGAACTGGCATCCTAAGAACTTTGTTACACTTGTACATGTAGTTTAAGCATCTCTGTAGAGGAAACAAGGTGGCATATAAGACAATTTAATGTTTCCTTGAATTATATACAATGTTTTCAGGGTACAATATGCACAATATTTTCCCTTGTTTGCCGGGTATATGAACTACATCTTTAATGTGCCTGTGTCTATCATAAGATCTCACCAATACATGAACTGTCGAACTTTCTGCTTTAACCTTTTCAAATGTTCTGTTGTTGTTGTAGAACAATCTTGAAGAGTTGTGGGCACTTCTGAACTTCTTGTTGCCAACCATATTTAATTCATCAGAAGACTTCTCACAGTGGTTTAACAAGCCTTTTGAGAGTAGTGGTGACAATTCTCCCGATGAAGTAAGCCTAAAGTCCCTTTTTTTGGTGGCTGTAACTTGTACCTTTTAGCAATACCTTATACCACTGTTTACTTGTCAATACATACATGGTTAACCAACAAACTGAGTCAGATTGTAATTTTAATTTCTTTCTTTGAGATGCTTGATTTGTGAGAAATTTAAGCAGCAAAATAAATTTTAATATTGAATTCTTCCGCCACCTTCATAATAAATGGAGCTGATTGTAGTTTGGTTGTTTCTAAAGGCTTTGCTTTCTGAGGAAGAAAATCTTCTTATCATAAACCGGCTGCACCAAGTTCTTCGCCCATTTGTGCTCCGAAGGCTGAAGCATAAGGTACAGAAGCTTATTTTTCTTTGGTAAAATTTTGGCTTTGAACTTGAGATACAAGTTTATTTATTTGGCTGGTTTCTAATTAAATCATATACTTGGTATTTTTGTTTTCACATAGGTGGAGAATGAATTGCCTGAAAAGATTGAAAGGCTTGTCAGATGTGAGGCTTCAGCTTACCAAAAGCTTCTGATGAAACGCGTGGAGGATAATCTTGGCACAATTGGCACCACAAAGGTTGACTAAGAAAAAAAATTAGTTTAAATATTGGACAACCCATTCATCGTGGTGGGACTTTACCATAGCTGATAGTGGATGGCGGCCGTTTAGTGGAAATTATCGTTTCTTAGTCATTGCGTTTCAAGTAAACTTTTGTAGTTTGTAGATCATAAATATCTAAAAAGATCTTAAAACAAAAAGTAATATTGCAATATTAAGTTAAACAATTTTTCTAATTTAAATAAGAAATTTAGAAGTTAAATTACCTTAATAAGAATTATGAGAAATTGATCATCACAATGCTTCATAGTTAAGTTAAATAACAAAATATGAGGATTTTAATTAGCTATAGATGCTTTTACAATAATCATTGCGACTATAAAGACACTACAGGAACGATAAATATTGGCTCAGTTATAGAATTTATAAAATTTCCGGGGAAAAGGTCTGCATGCTAAAATAACCACTACTTGTCTGCTATGTCACTAAATACGATGCTACATTTAAAAAGCTCTACTGTGGAATTAGTAGCATAGCCTTTATCCTTTCTATCAAATCTTCCACTATAGCATCAGCTTTGTCCACTATTTAATTCAGGGAAAATATTCTACGCTCCTATAGTTTCAATTCTTTAGCTGGCTCTTACTATAAATATTTGCCTTTCTGCAGGGTCGCTCTGTGCATAATACTGTGATGGAGCTGCGTAATATATGCAACCATCCATACATTAGCCAGCTGCATGCTGATGAGGTACTGTATTTGCAAAGGATATTTTAAGTATGTATAGTCATATCAATCTAGGCCGAAGTATTTTGTTTTCTGCTATTTATCTAATTGTTCTTTTTATTTTCTGTGCTTAGTTCAAGCATACAAAACCAGTCAAATATTAGACATCTGTCAGCATGTGGACTGTGCTTGTTGTGATGTCAGATACAAGGAAATGTTAAAAAGTTTAAAACTGTATTGCTTTTTGTTTATTTCAACTCATGGGCCACTGTTAGCTGTTGTCAGGTTGTGCCACACGTTGAACATTTTTATGTAAGCATGGGGACTGAATTGAAACTCTGCCTGTGTGGTTTCCACGCAGCCTTTTCCAGGTCAGGAAAAAAGAGGGTTCTGTTGGGTGTGGCGAGCCAATGTAAAAAATACAGGTTATGGAATGATATCCGATGGATTTCATTTCTAGCCTACCCCAACTTGTTTGGGAATAAAGGTTTTGAAGATGAAGAAGATTTTCTGTGCTTGGGGTTTTATTGAAGTTTCTGTTTGCTATGCAGCACATCAGTGAACATAAACCAGAAGCGTTCCACAAGTGAAGTTAACCTAGTTTTGATCCGTACTTTCCTTTTTTTGGTGTATGTAGGTGGATAGCATGCTTCCAAAACATTTTCTGCCAAATATTGTGAGGCTTTGTGGAAAGCTTGAGATGCTGGATCGGTTACTACCCAAACTGAAAGCTACTGGTCACCGGGTATTTGTCAAGCCATTGTTCAAACAAAAGAAAAAAGAACGAAAAAAAAAGAATAGAAAACTAGGAAAGTATAAGCAGGTACAGGAAGTTGATTAGGTTTCGTACATGGATAAGTTAATTTGCTTTGCTTGGGTAAATGCAGGTCTTGCTTTTCTCGACGATGACTAGGTTGCTCGATGTCATGGAGGAATATCTTGTATGGAAAAAATATAGGTACCTTCGATTGGATGGCCACACTTCTGGAATGGAAAGAGGAGCTCTTATTGAGGAATTCAACCGCTCAGATTCACCAGCTTTCATATTTCTCCTTAGGCACTTTACCTGATCCTTTGTTTAGATACTTTTTTCTATATTTGTTTTAAGCTATCATTGGAGTACATACCGTTAACTGCTTAAGCTTGTCATGCAATTATTTATGAACAGGTCCCATACTCAAATCTAGTGAGAAAGTTATTATTTATTTACTTCAAGCCATCATTGTCTTCATTGTGATAATTGCAATATTTGCGATAGAATCAATCAATCAGCTTAACATTTTACATTAATTTATTGTCTAGCTAATATTGCACTAGTGGATTATTAGAAGGTTTCTTAACTAACAAGTACCATATATGCATAAGGGTTGAAATAATTTGAAAAGTAACTAAAAGATTCGTGTGAAGCAACTTAAGCTAGTTTTTCATCAATTAACTCTGAAGTGAGTTGTTATTTTTTCCCTCAAAATTGTAGCATTCGAGCTGGAGGCGTTGGTGTGAACCTTCAGGCTGCTGATACTGTTATAATTTTTGATACTGATTGGAACCCTCAGGTAAACCTAAGAAGATCTGAGTTTCTTCATTGTGTAATGTTACATTTTGTTCTCTCTGTTCCTCAATATAAACCTGGGGGCTTTCAGGTTGACCTTCAAGCACAGGCTCGGGCCCACAGGATTGGGCAAAAGAAGGATGTCCTTGTTTTGCGTCTTGAGACGGTAAACATCTCTTATCCTGCCACTGGAAATAATTATTTTGGAGTATTTTTTGAAGCATTGCTGAAGAGATGATCTGTACCGACACTTCTGCCACTTCAAAATTAGCATTAAACAAATATTCAATTGAACTGATCAACGAGTAAGGATTAATGCCACCACACCTCCCTAAACAATTAGGCAATTGGCCCTCCAATCTTTGAAGTCGACAATTACAGCCCTCTTTCATCCCAAACTTTTTTGATGTGCCCCAATCTGCCTTCCAACCTTTGAATTGACTTAACACAGTTAACCTTACAGTTATAAATGACCAAACTACCCTCAAGCCTACATAAGTTTTATCATTAATAATTTCATGTTTCTTATATTACAGACAAAATGGTAAAATATGTAATTTACTTTTGGAAAAAGTTAGAAAGATTATTATACAGTATTCAGTATGTACATTAGCTCCTATGTTGTGTTTCACACAATAAATTTTAACTGATCACAAAATATTAGATTTGAGAACCAATAAATTCAGGTGTAATTTTTATTGTATAACATCAACTAAAGAAAAGGTTTTCAATATTAATGAAATAACATTAATGATTGCTGCATTGCAAGGGTATTCATGACTTTTATCACATAAATGGATGTGTTTGTTAAATATAATCATAATCAGAATACAGAAGTTTGGAAGAGTGATTGCCAAAAATTAAATGGAGTTCCTTTTTCTTTTCTTTTTTTTTTTTTGGGGGGGGGTGGGTGTGTGTTACTACCCCCAACTCCTTATAATATGTACAGCACTCGTATTGTTTGTTTGTTTTTTTCTATGTTCATTTGTTTATGCTTCTGGATTGTTTTCTTTTCCTTTTTTTTTCTTTTTCCAAAAGGTCCGTACTGTTGAAGAGCAAGTCAGAGCTTCAGCTGAACATAAGCTTGGGGTTGCTAACCAGAGCATAACTGCTGGTTTCTTCGACAATAACACAAGGTTCATTCTACTTTTGCACAATTGCTATCAATTCTCATTAGGATTAAATGAGAAATGTTGAGGCTGAACTGCTGTAGTTCTTCACAAATAATAATAAGGTAAAATATAATATTTATTTTAATTAATCATGCAGTGCTGAAGATAGACGAGAGTATCTTGAAAATCTCTTGAGGGAGTGCAAGAAAGAAGAAGCTGCTCCTGTTTTGGCTGATGATGCTCTTAATGAGCTCCTGGCTCGCAGGTAAGTTTTAGAAGTTCTTTTACCTTTTTTATATCTATAGTCAGCCACATGCTCAGTGTTTTGAACAATTATTTATTCTTTGTTTAGACAATGTGGAGTTTTTTTCATATTGCAGTGAATCTGAGATAGATATCTTTGAATCCATTGACAAGCAGAGGCGAGAAGAAGAGATGGTATGAAGTTCTGTTTATTGTGCTCGATTAGATAATTCCATTACTCAGTTGTTAGAATATTTGATGGAACTTTGCACACCATGAAAAACATTTAAATTTGATGTTACTGTTTGACAGAATGAAACTCTGCCATTTGCTCTTCACTGACACAATATTATCTAGGCTCTCTCCTAACGACAAGTGGGAATTTGAGTGTCTTTAAAGCAATTTGGGAAAGTACTGGAGCATTTTTTTGTGTTTAATGTCATGTTATATTTGCACTTGTGCATTTTAATTGCTCACAAAAAAATGTATTTCATTAACAATATATGCTGGTCTTCTTTGATATTGTGATCTTTTAGGCTGCATGGCTAGCATTGTCCCAAGCAGGTCCAACAGATCAGCCTCTTGAGCTACCCTCACGTCTAGTCACAGAGGATGATTTGGCAGCATTTTGCAAAGCTATGAGGGTTTATGAAACACCATCTAAATCGTCTCCACTATCAACTTCAGGCTCAAAAAAGAAAAGAGGCTATCTTGGTGGTCTTGACACACAGCAATATGGCAGAGGCAAGCGGGCCCGTGAGGTGAGTAAATGATTACAAATTGAAAAGATTGTTGCCTTTTTGTACCTTCTAAATGCTTGATCTATGTTTACTCTTTGCAAAGATGTTCAGTTGAACTTTCATGCTTGCATGTAGAGGTGGCAGAACCTGACCCGACCCGAGAAACCCGCCCGGACTCGAACCCGACCCGACCTAATTTTTTAAGAAAGTCAAACCGACCCGACCCGACCCACCCGACCCGACCCGACCCGACCCGAGATCAAATGGCCTTTAATCCAATCGAAATCTATCAACGATCTGAAAAACACAACATATAAATTGACCCGACCCGATCCGACCCAACCCGAACCTGACCCGACCCGGCCCGGCCCGACCCGATTTCTTCTAGAAAGTCAAACTGACCCGACCCGTCTGACCCGAACCCGAACCCGACCCGACCCGACCCGCCCAATTGCCACCTCTACTTGCATGTACCCTCGACTCCTCACTTTGTATGGCCTAATGTAATGAGATTTTGTTCTGCAGGTGCGTTCTTATGAGGACCAGTGGACTGAGGAAGAGTTTGAAAAGCTTTGTCAGGCTGAATCACCTGAGGCATCGCCGATCAGGACCACTGCTCCACCAAAAGCCCATGTTCCAGTACCTATTCCTCTTCTGGATCCTACCATAACAAAAGATGAAGACGGGAACAAGGTCGGGAGCCTTGAGAAGCTCTCTCAGATGCCGCCGCCACCACCGCTGCCCCCATTGCTACCACAGCCACAGCCACAACCGCAACCGCAACCGCAACTGCAACCGCAACAACAGCCGCAACCGCAACAACAGCCACAACAACAACCACAATCAGGACCCCTGCCCCAAACACAGCCACAATCAGATCCCCAGCCTCAACCGCAGCCCCATACCCAACCTCAACCGCAACTTGCATTGGAACCTCAGCCACAGCCACAGCCACAACCAAAACCACAAACACCTTTACCTGCAGCCCCTGCTGATCATGAAGAAGCTGAGAAGCCTAAAGAGCCCACTCCACCGGTTAAAAGGGGGAGAGGGAGACCAAAAAGACAAGCAGTCACAGATGTAGCAGCAGCTGCATCTCCCATAGCTGTGCCTGCTCCAACTCCTGCTGTCTCAGAGACTGAACCAGGGAAGGAACAAGGAGCAAGTGGGAAGCAGGAAGGTGGTAATGATGTGGCACTACCAGACCCTACTTCCCCTCGAGGTGGCTCCTCATCGGGTCGTGGTCGTGGTCGGGGTCGGGGTCGGGGTAGAGGCAGAGCTCATGCTGGGGAAACATCAAGAAGGGGCAGGAGGCCACAAAATGTGGACTCTTCTCCAGTTGCTGGCACACCCGTAGCACCTGGTTTTCCATTGAGTGTACCACAAGCGAGTCCCAGCACATCTTCTGTGGAACCAGCTGTAGTGGAGGCTAAAAAGGATGAGCCCAAAGGTCCTGCGGATACTGCATTGGCAGCTGATCCTAGAGCGGTGCAGCCAAGTATTGTTGCTAGTCCAAACTTTGGGGCTGTGCCCCCAGGAGCAGGCCCAGTCCTTATTTCATATGCCACCCCAATCTCTGCAGCCGGACCACCTGGCTATGAAAAGATGTTTAATTTTGCTGCAGCAGGTTCAGTAGATGAGGCGGCTCCTAGGAGGCCAGGTCGCAGAAGGAAGTCGGCACAAGCAATAGAAGAAAAAAGTGTCGGTGGATCCACCATTGGTGCTGAAAAATCTGGTCCTGATCCAAGCACTACCGAGAAGGCCCAAGAAGATACTCCATTACCAGTCACACCAGTTTTAACAGCGGCTGCCGCTGAAAGCACTGCGGATCAAAATTCTGATGTGGGAAAAACTCCTGAAAACCCATCATCTTCAGTTTCAGTGCAAACAACTGAAGTCAGATCTGGTGGGAGAGGGAGAGGCAGAGGCGTTGGCCGGCCGAGAAAAACGCCACCAGGTGAACCCAGAACAAGAGCTGCTTCCTCAACTGCAGCTATTGAAAGGAGAGCCCGTCTTGCTCAGCAATCTGAGGGCCCAAAAAGGCGTGGAAGGAGTGGCGCTGTTAGTCCTCTGGATCCTGCCTTGTCAGTTTATCCTGTTGCAACCCCTGTCATACAAAGTCCTGCACCTTCTGTCACTCCTGGTGGGGCACAAGCAACAGAATCAGTAGTCACTAAGAACTCTGAGGTGGCTGTTAGTGAACCAACAGTTACCGCCAGTTCAAGAGAGGCTAAAGTGGCAGAATCAGAAGTTCATAAGAAATCAGAGCTCCCTGTTAGTGAGCTGGCAACTTCTCTAGAATCAGGTGCGGCCCACATTGCTGAATCCATTGTTGATAAGAAATCTGATCTCCCTGTTAATGAGCTGGCAACTTCTCTAGCATCAGGTGTGGCCCGCATTGCTGAATCCATTGTTGATAAGAAATCTGAGCTCCCTGTTAGTAAGCCTGAAGCTTCTATCACTTTGATGGGAGCTCATGAAGCTGAAGCTGTAGTACAGAAATCCAAGCTGCTTGTTAGTGAACTGGCAGCTTCTCTCACTGGAGAGGCCCACACAACAAAATCACCAGTTGATACGAATTCTGAGCTGCCTGTTACTGAGCGCACAGCTTCTGTCACTTCAGAAGGGGCCCAGTTGACGGAACCTGTTGTTGACGAGAAATCAGAACTGACAGCGACTAGTGAGCCTGCAGCTTCTCTCACTTCAGAAGGGGTCTGTGCAGAAGAATCAGTAGTTGATAAGGAATCAAAGCTGCCTGTTAGTGAGCCGGCAGCTCCTGCTACATCAAGTGGGACCCAGGCAACAGAATCATTAGTTAAGAAAGCTGAACATGAGCCTGCAGTTTCTAGCATTTCAGATGTTACCAAGGTGATAGATTCTGTAGTTGATCACACTCCTGAGTTGGTTTTTGGTGAACAGGTATCTTCTGTAAGTTCAGGTCAGATGCTCGGAAAGGAATATTGTGTTGATAAGAAATTTGAGGCCTATGTTGGTGAGACCTCAACTCCTAGCATGTCAAATGACATGGTAAAACCATCAAGCAGCGAGGCCGAAGTTCTGGAACTTGCAATAGCAAATCAAGAACCTAAGTTCACTGAACCAGTACTTCAAGAGAAATCTGTGGTCTCTCAGGTTGAAAACCAGGATGAGAAACCTGAACCAGTTGATATTCCCTCCAATCCTGGTTCTGCCAATCCGGTCTTTGATGATGTTGGTAATGATACGGTAGGGAGAGAATCCATTGAAAACGAAGCTCATGGAACTGGTAGTGAGGAAGTGGCTGTTCAAGACCAAATGGAAATAGATTCCAATGAGGCTGAGGTTCAAGGACAAATTTTGACAGTGTCTCAGGATATTATGAACAATGAGACCGTGATGGATCAAGAGAAAAAAGTGGAAATTGATTTGCAAGGTACTGATAAGGAAGTTGTGGTGGTTCAAGAGCAAGAGAAAACTGGTTCTCTTACGAGCAATGATGTAATGCTTGCTCCAGAGAAAATAGAAGCTGAGTCTGAAAAATATGAAGCCGTTTCTGACCAGACAACTAAGGGGCCAGTGATGCCAGAAGGAATTGAAACTAGCACTAGAGAAATCACCATTGAGGTGGTGGCTGCTTCAGAAAATATAGAAAGTGGGTCTGACAAGACAAGTAATGAGGCACTAGCTGCATTAGATAGAGTAATAGATGGGTCTCACCAGACTGATACTGAGCTGGTAATCGTTCAGGACCTGACAAACAGAGTTTCTGACAGGGCTGATAATGATATATCTGATATACCTGAGAAGATAGTGCCAGATTCTGAGGATACTGACAACCCGAATATGGGCATTCAAGAAGAAAATGAAGAGCAATCTCATAGAAATGAAATTGAGGCGGTGAATTTGGTAGAGAAAGTAGTATTGGAGCCCCAAGAGGCCAACAGTGAGATAGCAACCGCTGAATACAAAACAAAAACTTCTCATGAGAGCAGTATTGGGGAGAGTTTCCTTAATGAAGTACCCGCAGATTCTCGAGGGCCTGATGCTGTGGCAACAGTGACAGAAGACCAAATTGAAGATGGTTCTGACAAAACTGAGAGTGAGAAGGTGATGGCTGTAGAGCAAATAAAACCCAGTTCTGCTGAGACTAACAATGAGACAACGACAATTCTAGGGAAAATAGAAAAAGATCCTCCTGAAACTATTGAGGCCACAAGTGCTCAAGAGGTAACAGAACCAAGCACAATGGACACTGATTCTGTGATGATGGACTGTAAATTGCAACCAGAAACTGGTTCCTGTGATAATGAAACAGAGCCAAGTACAATCGACACTGATTCTATGATGATGGACTGTAAATTGCAACCAGAAACTGGTTCCTGTGATAATGAAGTTGACATGTTAGCTGGTCAAGAGAAAATGGTAGTTGGTCCGACTGATATTAATTCTAAGATGGCTGCCTGTCATAAGGAAATGGATGCAGGATATTCTGTTATGGCTGGTGAAGAAAAAGATGAAACACCTGTTGATACTAATACTGAGAGGGCTGCGGTTCAAGAGAAAATTGAAATGGCTCCCACCGATACAATTTCAAAGATGGTTTCCCCTGAAGAGAGGTGTGAAAAGGATCCTACTGATACTGATTCCGAGATGGCTGATGCCCAAGAGTTTTTTGATACTGATTCTGAGACGGCTGATGTCCAACAGAAAAATGAAATGGCTGCCCTTGATACTGCTTGTGAGATGACTGTGACTCAAGAGAAAACTGAAGCTGGCCCAGTTGATACTGATACCAAGATGGTGGTAGCTGAAGAGAAGATTGAAATAGGTCCTGTTCATACTGAAGCTGAGACATTGACTGGTGAGGAGAAGATTGAAATAGCTCCTAGTCAAAGCACTCAAGTGGACGAAACTGTTTCTGACAAGACCGAGGTGTTAAAAATTGTTGGGACCGTTGCAATCAATGATGAGGACATTTATGGGCCTACTGCTGTCAATTCTGGGCTTACTCCAGTGGATGAAGCTGTTTCTGATGAGACCGAGGCATTGGAAAATGTTGGGGCCATTGCAATCAGTGATGAGAAGGACATTTCTGGTCCTACTGCCATCGATTCTGGGCTTACTCCAGTGGATGAAGCTGTTTCTGACAAGACCAAGGCATTGGAAAATGTTGGGACTATTGCAATCAGTGATGAGAAGAACATTGCTGGGCTAACCGCTATTGGTTCTGGGGATACTGCAGTGGATGAAGCTGTTTTTGACAAAACTGAGGCGTTGGAAAATGTTGGGACTAATGCAATCAGTGACGAGATGAACATTTCTTGTCCTACCGCTATTGATTCGGTTGCTGAGGCTTGTGTTGCAATCTCTGAATGCAAGGGTGGAAATGACAATAGTGAAGTTGAGGTGGGTAAAATTGTTGAGGTGGATGGTAACGATGACTCCAATAATGTGATGCCTTGTGCTCCAGGTTCCCCGGCTTCTCAATCCGACAAGGGAACTATTGCTGTTCAACTAAAACAATCTGAGAGTATTTGGGATAAAGTCGCATCTGATTCTGTTGAAACAACTGAAAAAGGAAAAGCTAAACTTGAAGCCGTGTCAGAAACAGTTGATGTTCAAATGAAACAAACTGAGAGTAGTGATGCTCTTGCATCTAATTCTGTGCAAACAACTGAAAAGGGAAAAAATGATCCTGAAGTTGTGTTAGAAACGGTTGATGTTCAACTGAAACAAACTGACGGTAGTGATGCTGTTGCATCTGATTCTATGCAAACAGCTGAAAAGGAAGAAGGTGATTTTGAAGCTGTGGATGAGGGCAAGGGAGATCTTTTACAAGCGATGGATGTTACTGGTCAAGAGGATACTATGCATGGGGTCTCAGAGGAAATGGCCACTGGCACGCAGAAGGCTGATTTGCCTACTGAAGATCCTACCATCAGTGCTGCTTCTGATGAAGGGAATTCTAACACAATGCAAGAAAACACGGGTTGCTCCAGTCCCGGAGCACACAGAGATGATACATCTGGTGTGGTAAAGGTGCCAGAGATTGATGGTGACAAAAGTAATGCTGATTAAAAATGTGCAGAAATGTTAATTGTGTAGGTTATATACTGACATATATTATGCGAATCAATGATGTTATCTATCTTTAGTTTCCTCTGTGTTTATTGTGTTTGATTATCAGTATTAGAAAGAAATTTAGGTTGGAGCTTTTGTGTAGTTCAATCTTGGATTCAATCAACCCCTACCGTAGGTTGAATTTAAAATTTATATAGATGCTTGTATGTGTAATATTCTAGCTGTATAATGGCTGTTGGTGAAGATGGAATTATTGGCTAAACTTGTTTTCTCAAAACCCGGGCCATGCGTGCTTATTTGGTTTTATATGATATTAGAATCAAGTTGCTGCTAAAAATGGTGATTTTTTTCTATAAAACCATAATAATTTATGATCTATTTTCTTGTAGTATTGAATTTATTGGGCTGCTTCAGATATATACGAGCCATCTATGCACTAGCACAATGCTTAATCAGAAGGTTTAGCATTAGCAATTAGCATAGATGACTTGGGTGTATATTTTGCTTATACTAGTCTATTCAGATTTCTTTAGGCAGAGTGCAGTCAATAATTGGTCCATAATGTCTTGGTTCTATTAGGAGGCTGTTATGGCTATTATTCATCTTTATCTATTATTGTTTATTTGTTTATAAATAATGGTTCATATATTCTGTTTAGTTTTTTTAGTAAAATAATACAAATTTTAAAATTCATAAATACTCTTCATCGGAGTTTCGAACATGTGACTTCCTTTCTGTTTGGATATATTATAATGTTTTATCTCTATTGTTTGTGGTCTTCTTAGTTGGACATATCACTCATATATGTTAATAAAAAATGTTGCATGTATATTTTTTTATTATTTCAAAAAACAATATTATTAGATTTTTAATTGAAAGAAGATACTTGAAACAAAAGGTTCATCTTCCATTAGCATTGGAAATATTATTTTTATTAGTAAAGAGTGTAAAATGAAAATTAGAAAAATTATATGGTGTGTATATATATATATATATATATTGTTGAACTTGACATAAATTATATGGTGTGTGTGTGTGTATATATATATATATATATATATATACATATATGATTGTTACTTGTAAAAGCCCCTTCGATAATATGATTTTATACTGGAAAAACCAAGGCCTCAATTTTTTTCATAACTATGGTGTCCAATGAACAAAAGAACCATCTTAAATCAAACTGATTTTCTAAAATCTAAATCAGACTTGATTTTTTGCTCTTAGTTCGCATCATTTAGAACTCAACAAATAATGGTCAAATTTTCATAGATACCGTTCAAAACTGAAAAAAAAGGACAAACATTAGTGTATAAAGGTAAAAAGTAGGGGGGGGGGGTTGTATCCTCTAGAGTATTCTAAAGGAGTAGAATAATTATTTGTAAATCTAAATTGTTAAATTCATGTGATGATCAAGACAGTTAAGACAGTGATAATTTAGATTTATGAGACAATTAGTATAAAGGTAAAAAATAGAGGGTCTCTACGAACATAAAGCAACTGTTTGTAAATTTAAACTGTTAAATTCGTGTGACGATTAAGATGATTAAAACAAAAATGATTTAGATTTGTGAGATAATTATTTTATCTCCTAAAGTACTTCACGGTGTGGATTCAAAAGTAGGTCCTACAAATTAATTCAAAATAATAATAGCAGATTTGGACCTGGCTTAGCTGTTATAGACCTGTAGAATTGTAGTGTTATATTTATAGCCCGGCAAGCAGACAACTGCAACTTGCTTTATTCATGGGATTGCATATTTGTATTTATGATTTATGAATTGAACATGCGTAGATTAGGAAAATAAGTAACAGTACGAAATTTAGATATTTAGATTAGATAGTCTTTTTTTCGTATTAAGAAACCAGCGTTTTTGCTCTCTCGTCCTTTTCAGGGAATAACTTTAGGTTTAATTTTCAAAACTGATCCATAAAGGTTTCTCCACTTTTCACTCTTCCTCCCTGATTTCTTCCGATAGTCAATGCATGTCCCTGTTATTGACCCCCATGTGGACATACATTTTGGCGTTTTCGCCATAACATCGCCCATTAATTATTAATTCACTCCCTCAAAATCAAGAGATTCTTTAAACTTTTGTTGTTTGGTGCTTAAATATGCACCTGAACCATGTGCTATGTTGTTATCTTTACATGCTAGTCTTAAATTGATAATTGTAAAGAATTCTGAAAATTTAAAATTGAACAATGCGCATAACCAAAGTATCAAATTGAGTACCTCCTTCCGATATGATTAATGACTAAAATAAGTAAAGAGTGAAAATTATGCCAAAACATTTTTTAACTTTAACAAATTACCTCTTACAACACAACAAATACAGAAAAATATGGTATTTATTGAAACATGGTAGTTGTTTTCTGTGCACACTTGGTGAGTAATTGAGTATAGGTTCAATCCATTTTATTTGAACTTCGCTATAATACACTAGAGAGAGCTCTCTCCTTCTCTCTCTCACTCTCTTGCTCTCCTCTCTTTCTACCCCTCTCAAAACGCAACAATGGCATTTGATCACTCTTTGGAAGTAGAGCAAGGCTCCCACAATGAAAAGGATTCTATTATACGAACTGGTACATGAAACAGGCTCTTGCTGCTTTCTCCCTTGTCCCATTTAACTTTATGCTCAGGTTTGCTTAGTACTGAGAAACCAAGTGATATTGAGAGGACTCCATTTACATGTGTTCAGTGACTTCAGTCCCTACATCTTGCAACTAGACTTGACTAGATTGATATGCCAAATAAACCACCATGGACCAATTTGTCAACATTATAATTTGGGGGGACTCGAAGAGAGCATGAATTTTGTTATTTTTCCATAGGAACTGGTCTGACATGCACTGCGCACATCATCACTGCTGTTATCGGATCTGGCGTGCTGTCTCTTGCGTGGAGCACTGCACAATTAGGGTGGATAGCTGCCCCTGTCTGCATGCTTTGCTTTGCAATTGTTACCTATATCTCGGCTTTTCTCATGTCGGAGTGTTATAGGACCAGCACAGGAGAGAGAAACCGATCGTACATGGAGGCTGTTAGGTTCTACTTAGGTGCCGGAAAAAGATGCTTTACTTTGGTTTAGAACTTAAAATGGAGATTGATTTGAATTTAGACTCAATAACAAAGATTTAGTTACTGGTAAATTCAGGAACAAGGCGTACTTGGTTTTGTGGGTGGCTTCAGTATGTGTCCTTTTATGGCACTGCGGTAGTATATGCATTTACTACTGCAACTTGTATAAGGTATCTAACTATTATCTCCTTAGTGGAATATGATTATATGAAATATCTAGAAAAAATGGAAGAGATTTTCATTCTGTGATTTTTTTTTCTTAGCACGATATATATAGCGCCAAGGATCTGTAATTTTTAACTCACCTCTGTCATGAATCAGAGAGCCAAATAAGAGCCAGAAATTAAAGCATCCTTTGTCTATGATCTTCTATTGACTAATTATCTATCCATTTAGTAATATATTCCTTACAACAGTTAGTTTGCTCTGCAATCTATTGTACTAATTATCTATCCATTTTTTTCTTCTATTCATTTTCTGACAAAAGCTTTTAATTACAGAGCTATCCAGAAGTCAGATTGTTACCACAAGGAAGGTCACCAGGCACCATGCTCGTATGGGGATAGCTTCTATATGATATTATTTGGAGCGGTACAGATAGTTCTATGTCTAATACCAGATTTTCATGAAATGGCATGGCTCTCTATTTTAGCAGCTATCATGTCATTTGCGTACTCTTCCATTGGATTCGGTCTTGGCCTAGCTAAAGTTATAGGTACACCAATTGTCAACCTTTATGCATATTAATATAAGGTACATTGATCTGGTACTACTGGTACTTTTGCAAATATCATCTTTCTTAAATTAACAGGTCAGAAGAATTGTGCAATTTACCCACAAACTTTTTTTAAGATCACCATACCTTCTCATCATTATCAGGGGATCAAAAGATAAAAGGGAGCATAAGCGGCATTGCCATGCCATCGACAGCTCAGAAAATGTGGCGAATTTCTCAAGCTATCGGGGACATTGCCTTTGCATATCCCTACTCTATTATCCTCCTTGAAATCGAGGTCTTCATTACACCTTGGCCTTCAATTCAACATGACATTTATAACAAAAATTTTATACAATTGAGTACTTGTGAAATAAATCTAATGTAATATGTTTCTGATATGAGATGAAAGGATACATTGAAATCGCCACCGCCAGAGCATCAAACAATGAAAAAAGCATCGATGGTGGCTGTATTCATTACCACATTCTTCTATCTTTGTTGCGGTTGCTTCGGCTATGCAGCTTTTGGAGATGAGACACCTGGAAACCTTCTTACCGGGTTTGGGTTTTACGAGCCCTACTGGCTGATAGATTTTGCTAATGTATGCATTGTTATTCATCTAGTTGGCGGTTATCAGGTGGGTCACTATTTGTTAATTTATTTTATTTTCCAGTTTATCATCTGAAATTGTAGATATTGACTTAAGAATATGCTCCTGGAACCAAGCACTATCTATGTCAGAATTCACCATCATGCTGATCTGGCTTGGTTTTATTGTCATAATACTTTTTTGAAAGAAATTTAACTGCCAAATTAGCAAAATCTCTGAAAGTTCATCAATGTCTAGTTACATGGGGTTCAAAAAAAAGGTCTAGGTAACAAATGGACTGGTAACTTTTCTCTGATTCTTTACTATCATTTGATTGTTAATTTGCTTGATTGATCTTGAATTGAACCCTTGTTTGGCCCAGATAAACTTTTGTACCTACAGTCTTGTACTGGTTCCATAATTCCTGGTTATTTCACAAAAAATAAAGTAATCAACTTTCATCTGCTTGTAGAAATAAACTTCTTGTTGATTACAGGTCTTCAGCCAGCCAATATTTTCATTCATCGACAGATGGTCAGCTCAGAGATTCCCTGACAGCCGATTTGTTACCAAATTCTACCCGGTCAAGTTACCATTTTTGCCCCCATACAGGCTCAACCTTCTAAGACTATGTTTCAGAACAGTATACGTGATAACCACAACCAGCCTCGCCATGTACTTCCCGTTCTTCAACCAGGTCTTGGGTTTGTTGGGCTCATTCAGCTTCTGGCCATTGGCCATATATTTCCCAATAGAGATGTACTTCGTGCAAAGAAAGATTACACCGTGGAGCAAACCGTGGGTTGTGCTTCAGGCTTTCAGCGTGGTGTGCTTTGCTGTGAGCATATTTGCATTCGTTGGATCGGTAGAAGGAGTAATAAGTGCCAAACTTAGCTAGCTAGAGATAAAGAAATGGAAAAAGGGAAATACCAGCCTTTGGCAGCCATACACACACAACAAGTGAAAAATGCTCTGTGTTTTCATTTCCTTTCTTCTTTGTACATCACCGATACCCATATTTTTTTTTTGACAAGTAAGAAGTCGTGATTGAGATTTGCTGATTCTCTATCCTACAACTGTGTATGCCGTGTGGCACTAGTAAAACACAAAAAAAGTTCACTCACACTTTTCATCGAACGCCTTCTGCGCACGTCAAGTGCGTTTAATCTAAAACGTGGCAGATACAGGATACCAGAGATGGGTTGCGATCTGCGAGGTGCACACAGGGCCAGGGCCCAATACTGGGCATGCCCTGATACCTGTGTGTAGAGGTGGTAATTGAGCGGATCGGGTCGGGTCGGGTCGAGTCGAGTCGGGTTCGGATTTGAATCGGGTCAGTTTGATCTTCTAGAAGAAAAATCGGGTCGGTCAGGGTCAGGTCGGGTCGGGTCAATTTATATGTTGTGTTTTTTCAGATCGTTGATATATTTCGATTGGATTGAAGGTCATTTGATTTCGGATCGGGTCAGGTTAAGTTGAATTCAGGTCAGATTCGGATCCGAACGGATCGGACGAGTTTCTCAGATCGGGTCGGATTCTGCCACCTCTACCCGTGTGAATGAGAACACTAGCGAAGCCTAGCAGCGGGGATAAAGACAAAGGAGGAGACCGATGAGAGAACTCGTGGAGCAACGTAGCGCTTGTTCACGTGTGATGTGTCATTGCTGACGGACCTGAATTGCTTCTTGAAGGGAAAGAAACAGACTGAATAGTGGATATGAAGCAGTGGCAGATTAGCTTTTAAATAAGGTTAGATGTATTTATAACTCAAATTTATGAGTTGCTCAATGTTCAGGCACTTAAAAGTCTATTTTTTTAATTAAGTCTGGACACTGCATCTAATATATTAGCTTATTTAATGAATTAGAACAAAAAAAATTCTACGCCTGGGCTTACCTATACGTGGATCCGCCACTGATACGAAGGATATTCCCATTCGTACTTGCATATAATGCGGTGCAAGCAATGCATATTTTTTTGATAAATAAAATAAAAAAATAAAAAAATGGTAAGAGAACCTCTATTTCGTGCGCAACTAGTTTGGACCGAATTTGAAATTCAATCTCAGATATTGTGATCGAATTTTAAATTTGGTCCCAGATTTTTTTTTAAAGTTTGCTTATTTATTTATATTAAAAATAAAACACGGCCCGAGTTTTATAATGTGAAATATAAATATTTCATGTGATCACTCACTTGTCGTTTGTTCGTTCAAAAGATTGAATTATACTCATTACGTTAGTTTATATTATAGCATTCAATATTACATTAATACATAGTCTGATCATTGACGTAGTTATGACAATAAACGATATTAGTTAATGTACAATGGTCCGATCATCAAGTCAGATCCAGCAAAAATCAACAAAGAAAAAAATAAGGAAGATACACATTCTAATGGTTATGGATGAAATGAAGGGTCGTATCAACAGACTACCAACTCGAGACTGAGATCGTTCCAGCATAACATGATTTATATTATATGATGTAGTATTTTAATTGTTGTTGTAATAATTTAATTTTTTAACACTATTTTAGAATAATCTACTGTCGTATTTATGTTTCACAATATAAAACTCCGATTGTGCTTCGTTTGTAATATAAATAAATAAATGTAAAAAAAATTATCTGAGGTCGACTTTGAAATACGGTATCTGTATCTGAGACCGAGTTTCAAACTCAATCCAAACTAATTGTACAAAATAAAAATTCTCTTATCATTTTTCTATTTTATTTATCAAAAAAAAATCTGCATTGCCTGCACCGCATTATATGCAAGTACAAATGGGAATATCCTTCATATCCACTATCCAGTATGTTTCTTTCCCTTCAAGAAGCAATTCAGGTCCGTCAGCGATGACATGTCACACGTGAACAAGCGGTACATTGCTCCGCGAGTTCTCTCATCGGTTTCCTTTGTTTTATCCCCGCTAGGCGCTAAGCTTCGCTAGTTTCCCATTCACACGGGCATCAGATAGGGGTGTAAACGGATACAAACGGATAATGTTTTTACTGTATTCGTATCCGTTATAATTTTTTCGGATACAGATTCGAATATGAATAATATCGGATACGGATACGGATACGGATTGGATATTCGACGGATATCAGATACAGATCGGATTCGAACGGATATAAATACGAATATGAATATATTTTAGATATTAAATAAAATATTGTATGTATCATTGAAAAAATTGCATAGTATTTTATGATAAAATCATTAATTATAAAATTTAAATATTAATTATTAATATTATATTAGTAGTTTAAATGTATCGATGAATTATAAAAAATATGATACATTAATATAAATTAAATATAAAATAAATTAGATTTATAATGAATGCTAAAAATCTAATTAAAAAACATATAATAGAAATATTTCTGATACGTATTCGGATAAAATCGGATAATATCGGATCAGATACTTTTGGATAATATCAGATATTGATGAATAATAGTTAAACGGTCGGATATAGATAGATAAGGGTCTTACCGTATCCGCATCCGTAAAAAAATTTCGGATACAAATTTAGATACAAAATATCTTCGAATACGGATACGAATCATATAATTTTTATTATTTTTCGGATCGGATCACGGATAAAATCAAATATTATCCTATCGTTAACACCCCTAGCATCAGGGCATGCCCAGTATTGGCCCTGGCCCCTGCCCTGTGTGCACCTCTGTCAACGAGGCAGATGGCAACCCATCTCTGGTATCCAGTATCTGCCACGTTTTAGATTAAATGTACTTGACGTATGTACCATCTACGGATGCAAAACGGATCGGATATAGACATATAATAGTAAAATCGTATTCATATTCGTTATTATTTTTCGGATACAGATACATATACAGATAGGTTCAGATATGAATACGGACGGGACAATAAACAAATACAAATGCAAATCAGATATCATCGGATACGAAATGCGGATATGAATATAATTCAGATAGCTAAATAAAATAAATTTATCATAAAAAATAACAAATTTGACATATCATGATTCGATCATAAAATTTAAACATCTTTCTTCATCAGAAATTGCTTCTTACAAAATATACGAGTCATTCCTATATATTATAGTTAGTACAACTTTCATCAGCTTGTAATTTATAAAATAACTCGTCAATATTTAATATAGTCAATACAATATTCGTATTTCTTATGGATCATGTTTATTAATATTTAAGTTTGTATTGGATCAATATTTGAGTCATATATATATATTCAAAGTCATGGATATCTGAAATTTTAAAACTTCCGGATCCGGATAACTATTCGTATCTGCATCCATATCCGGATATAAATTTCATATCATATCCATATCCGTATCCGTTAAAAAAATATCCGTATCTGTATCCCAAAATATCCGATCCGGTTGCAACCCTAGTACCATCCCCATTCCCTCTCTCAACTAAGCGCGCAGAAGGCGTTCGATGAAAAGTGTGAGTGAACATTTTTGGTGCTTTAAATATTAAATAATTAAGATAAGTTTATTTGACAGACATAATTTTCGATTATTCAATTTTAAATATTAAAAAATTAAGATAAATATTGTAGACGTGATTAAAGAAGAAAGATTGAGAAATAAAAATTATCAATGTTGATTAATAAGTTGATGATGTTTTTTTATCCATAGAAAATTATTTCTATTAGTATATAAACGAATATCACAGATCTATCAATAGTCTATTAAAATTAGAGGTGACAAAACATCTTCTGACCCAAAAAATTTGGTCCAATTTGATTAGATAAGCTCGCTCGATTCAATATGAATGTAATTAAACCGATTTTATAAAAAAGTTAAATTATCTGACTCGATCTAATCTGAGATAAAATAACTTACAATCTAATCAAAATCAACTTAAAATTTGAAAAAAAAACACTCAAACTGATCTAAAAATAAAATAATTTGATATGTTCCGCTCAATTGCCGCCTCTCATTAAAATCACGTCATTAAATCTTTAAGACTTGAGTTTACAAATTTCAGTTCACATAATACTAGCTTATAAATGAGTACAAACTAAACAAGGAAAAAAAAGTCAATTCGATATTGCAGCGAGTGGTGTGCAAGGGCTGAATCAGAAATGATCGGTAAGGGGTGTTCAGTTTAAAGAAATAAAATATTTAAGTCGAAAGAAATTTTATTTTTAATTATAATTTTTTTTAGTGAACTAAGAGGGTGTCCGGGCGCCGGCTGCCCGGTGATGTGTACAGTGTACTAGTCTTCTACGTCAAATTAAATACTAATATCAACAAATATGAAATGTTCAAATAACTCTATTTTTTTATGTCTCTATGGTTTCATCATTTCTTTTTTACCATACATTAAATATTTGAAAGAGACCGAGTCTCCAACTTGAATCGCCACCATCTCCTTCATTTAAAGTTTTTAACAAATTAATTGGCTCTTTACTCTCTCAATAATACTCTGAATTAATGTTCTTTCTGAAACAAAAATAGAAAACATCAATCACCTTACCAAATAAAATGAAGTGTGCGCAATCCCATTTATAACTTTCTAAATTAACCCTTCGGTCCTGGCCAGGCTAAGGTTCGGTTTTGCAAATAAATCCCTCCACTCATTTTGTATTATGCACAATAAACCGGCAGAATACTACTAGTATGCCTTACTATGACAATCTTACACATCCAACAAACATTAGCTATATATTCCTGATACTGAAATGATCTGATCAGTTGACAACCATAAACAAATAGCATGAGAGAATAATCGATATTTAAGGTGATAACAAACATTAGCTACATAGTATCTACAAAATTACAAATAAAAGGGCTGTATAGGAAGGTGAAATCGATATTTAACAAATAACATTATATGTTGGATCTTTTGACTTCAAAATTTGCTCGAATTTTCACACTAATTCCATAATTCCAGTTAGACTAAATTTTATATTTTTTAATTTTTTAATATTTTTTAGATAGTTCAAAAATCATCTCTTTTGGACGACTCATAATAATTAAATCAAATAATTTTTGAACTATCTAATTTTTTTTTAGAAAATATAAAATTTGATCTCAAACTAGATATTCATATGAAAATCATTTTTGAGCAGTTCGGATCGATCATTTAGATTTTCAAAATGAGAAAATTGATATGTGCTATGTATAGTACTATAGCCCAGGGGTGGAACTAAAGGTAAGCAGAAAGGGGCCAGGCTCCACTAAGAAATGAAAAATTATATTTTTATCCATGTATAATTAAAATAAATATTTATATTAATAGTAAGTATTTATAATGTATATATTTATTAATATTTATAATAAAAATATTGTATACAAGTAAAATTGTTGACAACTAGTACTATTTTATAAGTAAAATTTTATAATATATGTTTTATTTTGGATACAGATAATAGGGTCCAAAACTAAATTTGTATATGTATTTGTATCATTTTTTATGGATATTAATTAAATACAAATATGAATAATTAATGTTCAAATATGAATGACATATTTATGGATGATTCTCAAATATGGGGCCGAACATAGCAGATATATTTCTATTTTTTCTTCAAAGTTTTTTTTCTGAAAGATTTCTTTACCAAAAATTCCTCAAAATTTAAACAAAATTCCTTAGTCCATGACAAATTTATGGTGATTTTATTTCTTATTTTGTCCTTTACGTATTAATTAATTCTTTTTATGTTTAATTATTTGATTTAATTATATTAATTGATGATTTTTGGATTTTTCTGAATTATGTAACTACAAAAATATCAATTTGATGAGGTGAGTGATTTAACTAGCTTGACATAGTTTATGCAATAATGAGCATGTTTGTAGTTTTCTATGATCTAATTTTTAAGAATTTTTTTTGTACTTTTAGTTTCTTCTATCAAGTATGTCATATACTTTTCATGTGTTTTTGTACTTTATGTAAGAATGCATCAAGTTATATGTTTAGCTATAGCTATGAATGTTTATATTGTATTAAATTAGTGCGTTGTTTGAAAGCATAACATGACTTTTTTTATAAAATAATTTTTCCTATATTTTTAAAAAAAATAAGCATTTTTTTTGAAAAAAATAAATATGATTTTTTGATCTGATTTATCTGATTTTGAGTCCACTCTCAACTCACTGATTCCACTTTCTATTCTGATTTTCATAACCAGGATAAGAAGTATAATACTATCTATGTCACATTGACATCTGTATAGCACATAACATGATGTTGCATATAACATTCGTGATATTATTATCATGACATAATGACATGAATTCCACTAGATCAAGTCTACAAGAGAATAAATCAAACAACAAAATTTTTGATATACCACAAGTTTTTGCAGATATCATAATTTAGGGTTTTATAATAGTATACTGAATTGCAGTAAAATAAACTGGCACTTAAATATCAATATTCATATCTTCAACCATGATGAAATAATGAATTAATAAATTTATCATTTGCTAACTAATTATTATGAATAATTAATGAAACATTGACAAAAGATAATGAAACAATTGAGTTGTAGTAATAATTATTGCCATGGCACTTGGAGGCCCGCAAGGGGAATTTTTCTTAATGAATCAACGGTAACTAATTTATATAAATGATTATGTACTCAACTTATTTTCACATATGATCATGATAAGGATACAACCCGGGCTGATATCTTTAAAAGTGTATTTTTCTTGTCTGACAATTGATCCCGCCGAACAAAGATTAAAGGGCACAACTCCAATACACACTCTTTAGTTCAAATTTGAAGGGCGCAAGCCCGGCTCACGCCCTTCAATTGAGCTAGCACAAATTTATGTTGTGCACATATATTTTTTTTTGTGAGTTTTTCGAATTATATTTAATTGTCCCGATCATAGTTTTTCGCAAAAAGTTATAAACGTTTTAAGATCAAATTTTCAGCTCATCAGCACAAATTTAGAAATTATTCAGCTCACTACTCATTACAATAATGCAAGTACTTAATTAATAATTATCACATATATAAATAATAAAATGAGTCCAAATAGTTTTAAAAATAATTAATAGCTAATCTGTTGATAATGAAAAAATTAACTTAAATTATTAAAAATATAAATATAATTTTAATTATTTCTTTAACCTACTACACTCCTTTCATTACATAATTTTAATTATTTCTTCAGCTCACTATCATTTTAATTATTTTTTCAATCCACTTCTCATTATATATAAATAACTAAAAAATATATTTAAAATTGTAATTAAAAATATAAAAATATAATTATTTGATATAAGTAATGATTAATGATCTGAAATTTTTTTAAATCTGTGTTGATAAGGTTAAAATTTGATCTTTAAATGTTTATAATTTTGATAGAAAATTCTGATTGAGACATTTAAATACAATCTGAAAAACTCATGAAAAGATTTATTTGTACAATATAAATTTGTGTTATCTCAATTGAAGGGTGTGAGTTAGCTTGCACAATATAAGTTTGAACTGAAAGATATGAGTTGGAGTTGTGTCTTTTAATTTTTGTTCGACACAATCAGTTATTGAACAAAAAAAACTTTAAAAAGATATGAGCCTGGTTTGTACTCTTATCATGATCATTTGTGAAAATAAGTTGAGTAGATAATTGTTGAGAGGTAAATTAGTTAGTGTTGAAATTTTTTTAAGAAAAAATTTTTGGATTCGGCCCATGCTATGTGCATGAGCACCAAGGGAGGGAGAAATGAGTGGTCCATTAGGGGTGTGTGTTGGCCTGTTGGGTGATTTGCACGGAGAGCGGCTAACATTTGATGCTGATGCTACTCATAAACCAATTCAATCATTGACTGCTCAATCTTGGGCTCTGTTTACACTTTGGACAGGTAGCACCGTAGCAGGGTGGTCCTGTGCAATTGGCTGCATTCGAGGCCAAAGAGGATTTTATATCAATGGAATCGGTGACTCTTGCAGTCACTTCTAAAAAAAAAAGGTTCAGTTTAGTCTCAACACAACTGCTCAAGTCATTTGTTTCAATCAAAATTTAAATATATACAGAAGATGTGGATACCGTTAAAAACAATTTTTATTGCAACGAACAAATTTGTAGACATTTTTAATTAATTTATTTTTGTAAATATTTTAATTTTAGTAATTAAATAGTCAATATTTCAATTAATAAAAAAATTGTGGTGTGTTAAAGTAAGAGTTTTTCAAAATAAATAAGAAATGAGAGTTGTTTAGGAAAATAATAAAATTATTATTACTTTATTTTTATTTTTCATCACTATTCTAAAGCGTAAAATCTAAATAATATTTTCATAAATGAGAATAACACCACATCTCCATTATTATTCAAAATCACTATTTTTTTCTCTATTCTTATTTATTATTCTAAATATCTTTATTTTTATCGACTATTCGTTACACCATTCAAACGCATACACAACAGGAGTAGATCCATCGCAAACAACAGGAGTAAATAATTTTGATGAGCAGAATAAATTTTTGACGATAGGCGATAGCGCAAAAAAAAACGTGAATTTTTTGTGTTATTGTCGGCTCAGTCCGAGCGAATTGCCTCGGCGAGATCCAACTTTCCAATTAAAACCCGCGAAGCACTAAACCGCCCCTCCCTCTCCTCTAGTCTTTCACTTCCCTCCCAAGTCTCTCCGTCTCTCCTGAGTCTCCTGACTCCTCTCTTGGGAAAGAAGAAAGAAATCCCGTGTGTAAATATAAGCCCCACCTTTCCAACGGTCTACATTCCTTAAACCCCATTCTAAAATCCAATCTCTCTCATTAATTCAGAAACAAATTCAAAAGAGGAAAGAAAGAGGAGATGCATCTGTACAACGAGTGGTTGCCTCCGCCGCTTCTGGAGGAGACGAAGAAGGAGGCCGAGGCGTTTGCCTCAGTCGTCCAATCGGTGAAGGACACGTGGGCTGGACCTGACGACCCGGATTCGGTCTACGCCACGCTCAAATGGATTTCTGTCATCGATCTGTAATCTACGAGTCTTTTCTCTTTTCCATTCGTTTGCAACAGCGGTCCTGTCGTCCTGAGAAATGGAATGTTACATATCTTATGTAATTTCTTCGTATTAGTGGAGTCAGTTGAATACTCTTATCTAATTAAATTGCTGGCTGGTTTAATGCTCTTAGGTTTTGGATTGTCCATAATGCCCTCATTCCTCAAAAAGATTGTATAGCCTTCGAGACAAGTTATGATTAGGAACGATTTTAGGTGGTCTTTTTATGTCAATTAAGCTTGAATAAACTGTCATATTGTTCAAATAGAAGTTCTAAACCAAGCGGATCAGAGTGGGAGAGGAAAATATGTGTCCGGACACTATCAACTTATCAGATTCAGGTTCCATTTGGGCTGTTAACTACTGGCACAGACCTGTTTTGTGTGGTATTGGACATTATCTGTGTCAGCATACCCCAAAAAGTAAATGAATAAATAGAAGGTTGTTTTTTTAGGCATAAATGATTACTATTTGGATATGGTGTTACAGGTTTATCAAGGCAAAGAGTGAATTGTCTTCAGAAAACGTGCAAGAACTTGTGGAATTAGGGTTGGAGGTGTTTCATGCATCACAAAACAAACTCCATGCACAAGTATAGACTATAAATTATACAGTTCTCTTGTTTTTCTTCAGCATGTTAAAAATTTATTGGGAGCTTTTCCTGGGCATAAAAGGATCATACACATTGTATTTTTTTTTTTGGGGGGGGGGGGGGGAATGCTAGATGTTTAAAGGATTTGCAAGGGCTCCTAAGGTTACCTTTTCTTTTCCTTACCATATACTTGTTTTGCTGTAAACAGGTGCGATGGGGTGGTGTGATTGTCAGACTTTTAAAAAAACAAGGGAAGAAGCTAACACTTAGTATCGAGTGGAGGCCATTTTATGAAAACTTGATGCATACCCATTTTAAAAGGTGAACCTTTTTTTTCTTTCTTTTTTGGGTTCATCCTGGAGAAGGTGGACCTGATGTCTGCCAATTTCTTGGCTTGAATGGGTTGAAGACAGGAAGCTGAAGGACACTCTGCAAGAAGTACATTTACTTGTAATGAATAAAAAAAGCAAACATAAATAGTACATTAATCAGGAGAAATATCAATCAGCATCTCTTCAAATCCCAATAAATTCATAGTTTCAGATTTTTTACCTTCTGAGTCAAAGAAGTCATACTGAGATCATTTTTCTTATATCATTATCATTTCTTTTTTTCTATTATTCTCATCATCATCATTACTATCATTGATTTTTTGTATTTGAGATCTCTGATCTCTATGCTTTTGGATTGGGTTTCATTTCTAGCCTACCCCAGTTTATTTGGGATTAAAGGCTTTGTTGTTGTTGTATTTTCCACATAGAAATACTGGACCTGAAGGATGGAAGCTGCGGCAAAGGCATTTTGAAACAGTAACATCATTGATTCGCTCATGCAGAAAGTTCTTTCCTGAAGGTTCAGCTTCTGAAATATGGTCTGAGTTTAGGTGATGGTTCTCACTGTAGCAGTTTTTAGCACTATGACATAGCATTTTATCTCATCATTCTGTAATTTTTTGGGGGTTTGGTTTGTGATAAGTATACTTGGTGTTGCAATGGTTGGGATGTAGGGTTAGTTGCTGCTCTAGCGGTTGTGATTTATATCCATTAATATTTGGCAATCTGGAAATTGGTGAAGTACCAGTCTGGTTAGGATGTTATGCATCAATAAGTGGAAAATAACCAGTGGTAATTATTGAGTGAGAGAAAAAGGAAAAGAAGTTTCCTACTTGAATCAGCACTGAATAAGAATCCTTGGGATGTCTTAGATGTACAAAAGCATTGTCATTTGTGCTATACTTTTTTTCCCTTTAAAAGAACTCTGAACTGATGTTATGCTTTCTTTGTTTATTTCTCTTCCAGACCTTTGATTGAAAATCCATGGCATAATGCAGCCTTTGAGGGCTGCGGATTTCTGAAACTGTTTCTTCCGGTTAACACCAAGAATCAGGATTTCTTTGTGAGGTATTCTAAAGAAAAGAAAACAGAAAATACTAGTTTTAGTTGGTTTCTAGTCCTTGGTCCTGTTATTGAATCTCCAAACTATCAATGGTAGGGTTAAGAAATGTTATGTATTAAATGATTACAGATGAATGGGGCTGCATCTTTTTATTTTTGTTGGTTTCTTTCTATGTTTGACTGGTGTGTGTATATTTATTTATTATTATTATTATTATTATTATTTTTTTTTTGGGGGGGGGGGGGACTTTAACAGGAAGTTGAGTGACCAAAACAAATTAATCTGCTATCCCCTTTTGTTTTGAAAATAGTCATCATTTGCAAATTTGTTAGATTGAACCCACAATTCCTTAGATCATTGGTCTGAACTCGGAATTACATTTTAATGAAGACTGCATCCATGCGTTAAATGATACCGAATAACTAAACCGTTCATTAATGCCAGCTTTTCCCCTGTTTCCATTAATTGTCAATTTCTTCAAACAGTGATCGGATTGCAGAGTGCCTGGATCTATGGGACTCTATACCAAACTGCCAATTCTGGGACATCCAGTGGACATCTATCATTTCCCGCTGTATCAAAAGTTGCAATTTGATAGACTGGGAAGTTTTTCTCCCAACCATATTCATGCGTATTCTCAACATGTTTGAGGTTTGGTTTTTGTTCTTTTCATGATGGTTTTATACCAAGGTATGTCTCCAGTGGGAAAATAATCAAAGGAAAAAGAAAGGCTTAGTATGTCTTGACATGGGAAAAAACAGATTGTCAGTACTGTGTTGGTCCTGACTGGTTTTATACCAAGGTATTGTACTGAAAGAAAAGAAATAATCAAGTTCTAATAATTTAGTAAATAGTAAGTTATATGTCAAAATGATAGGGTTAGGTAATGACTAGTACCTAGAAGTATTGGACATGTAATGTTGGCCTTTCCAATAAGAACAACCAATCAGTTGTCTACTAATTAATGGCTGCAGTTTCTGTACTGTAAACTCCATTACTTGTCAGTTACTCATGTTGCCTGCACAGTCATACTTCAATTTAACCATTAAATTGGTTTGCTGACCTTTAGGTTCCTGTATCAACTGGGAGCGGATCCTATCCATTCCCAATGGAGGCACCTAAGAACATGAGATTCCTGTTCTCAAGCAAGTCAGTCACTCCTGCCAAGGCTATTGCTAAGTCCATTGTAAGATCTTAATTTTTATGTTTCTCAATGTCTTTTTTTTTTGAGGCAGAGGATACATCTATTGTTCGTGTTTGTTGGATTTCTTTACCTTGCAACTTTTCTATGGCAGAACTTTGACATTTTGACAGATCCATACCTTATACTCTATCTCGGTACTCCCCCTGGTCCACAACCAGACAACAGTTAAAGGATAAAAGGAACAAAAGGAAAATATTGCATAATGGATTTTTCTTTCCTGTTTTAGATTCATCTCCTGAAGCCTGACGGTGCAGCACAACTGTATTTTGAGCGATTAATAAATCTATTAGAACAGTATGTTTTCTCACATTTTTTTCTAGCCTAATTATATTTCTTCAAAGTATGGCAATAGCAATATAAAGATTTGTGCCAGCAGGTATAGGACCAACTTATTTCTTGCCTTTTTACTGTACCAGTGTAGAAAATCTTAGCTGAGTTGAAAAAGTGAGGTCTGATGTTATCTGATTTGGATTAAATTAATCCCCAACTGCATAGTTGAGGGTTAATTGAGACTAATTGGTTAAGTCCAGGGTTGATTGAAATCTAGGGGAATTAGTAATTACCAAATATTCAATGATAATTGATTGAGGTTTTCAGTAACTCCACATAGTGGATCCCCAAGTCAACCTATTGATATATATGACTCAAATATGCTCCTACTGAGCAATGCCTGTGCTGAGTTGGTAATTCTCTGTGCTCTTATTTATATTCCAGGTATTACCACCCATCTAATGGAGGCCGTTGGACATACACACTGGAGAGGTTTTTGCGGTATCTGGTCATTTATTTCCAAAAGCGCCTTCTAGGGGAACAACTGTAAGAACAATTTACATTTTGTATTTGTCTGAGAATATCAATTTAAATTATATTGCCTTTATATCTAATAAAGCAAATTCAATTTTTAACAAAAGTAGCAGTGATAAATTGATGAACAACAAGTGTCGTCTGGGAAAAGAGGATAGGGCTTCTTTTGTTAAAGTTTTGTTGAAACTAATTGACCGGGGACAATACAGCAAGAACAATTCTCTTGCTGAGACGGTATCTGCTGCAACTTCTGTTCTAGCGTTCATTGAGCCCTCATTGGTTCTTCCACATATTACCATGAAATTCCAACTGGCTTTGGAGACTGTAAGTGTGCCTGTTATTGTTTCTTTCTTTTTGTCATTTTAGTTTTCTAAACATAAAATGAAATTAGGAAATGATCTTTGCCCTATTTGTTATCTGACATGGTTATGTTGGACATTGCAACCTGAATCTGGACCAATCCAATCAAGCTGCAGTCCAAACTTGGGTAGGACCCAACTTGACCTGGACCTGAATAAACCATCTAGACTGTAAAGTTGAACCCAATCTGCCTGGCATGACACCTCCACCTTTTTTAACCTTGACTTGGCCTGAAGAACTTGATGGCTACTGCAAAATCAACTTTACCGATGCGATAAGCCAACAATCCAAAGCAACATGCATTTTGGACCTAATTGATGCAATACTTGAAGTTCTGAATTTCAAGTGCTAATTCAAAACCTTAGGCCAGAGACCTTAAAAAGTTTGAACCTGAAATGGCTTGAATCCGAACCATAATAACTGGATACCCATGAACGACCTTGACCTGAAACAGAAATGACCCAACCCACCAAATTGCCTTCTCCAAGGTAAGATTGCTACAAGCACTCTTAAGATCATTGAACAATTGAACTTAATGCACTCTTTTTGTGCACAGGGTTGCAATAATTTTGAGAGATAAGTGGTCCTTTCTCTTGATGGTTCTTTATTGTTCGTTTTTCAAACAGATGACAGCTACCCACCAGTTGAAAAATGCAGTTGCTTCTGTGGCATATGCAGGGCGACCACTTTTGCTCACATCTTTGTCAGGAGGCATTCAATCTGATGATTCTTATTCTAGTGATGCATATTTGGATTTGATATTCACATCCCTATCGAATGCTTTACTAGGCATGGATGCAAATGATCCGCCTAAAACTGTAGCCACTATGCAGCTTATTGGCTCTATATTTTCTAATGTAAGTACATCTCACAATTCAGTGACTTGGATAACTAGACCAGGAAGTCAAGAATTGGTGAAGAACTGCCTTTCCTTTGCACTTGACTTACAAGAAGTCGGACATTTTACAAGTCACCATCTGATTTTCAAAACATTTGTATGGATCAAATGTTTTGTCCACATGTAGCCAGAGGATCTCAAATTGATGCTGCTAGAACTTTTTTATTTATTATTTTTTTTCTATTAGCACCTTTGCTGAGTTATGTTCTACCAGCTTAGTTTGAGAGGAGATTTCAGGTGTACATGGAAAAATAAAAACTGGCAGTTGTATTGTCGTTACCTTAATTAGACTTGTCCAATAATCATGTTTCTCATAAACATATCACTTTTTCTGGTCCACTTTTTCTTTCTAGTTGGTTACTGTAGGTGGCAGTAATGATGGACCTGCATTCCTTCAATCTGATTACTTATCTGAATGGTTGGATGAGTTCTTTGTTCGCTTGTTCTCACTACTTCAGAACTTGGAATCCAACAGTATCATGTAAGTAGTTTTGTTGAAATTATAGCAGTTAATCCTCTGTGCTGGAAAGATTCTCGATCAATGTACATACAATTTTCCTGTCCTAGGACCTCTCTATGAGTACGAGGATATGTTCCTGACTTTATACTATCTTTATACTATGCACGACAGTAATGCTGTAGTTTGTCTGTACAAATTACATATATAGTTCTATATTGATGATCTGTAAGTATTGAGTCAAAAAAAAAAAAAAATTATACACTGACATCCTATTCTGATTTTCTGAGACCAATCAGTGTTGCTAAACAAATATACATTCAAATCTTCATAATTACTTATTTGAGGGAAAATTATAAGCTTAAAATTGCCATTACTGTGTTGCAGCAATGAGGGTGCTCAAACATCAGTTCTGTCAGGAACCTTCCTTGCTCAGGATAGCCCCTACTACTACTGCATGCTAGAAGTGCTTCTGGGAAAACTTTCAAAGCCTTTATTTAGCCAGGTGTGTTTTTCTTCTTAGTACTCTGGAAAATAAAGAAAATATTGTATGTCAGGTCCTATCGTCATATCTGAGCTGGTCCGTATGGTGCTAATTTGACCAAAGGTCCACTCTTTCCTTTTGAACTTACCTTTCTAGTTATTTATAGTTGTTGTTTAGCTGTACTATTGCAGGGTAACAGGGGCCACATTGGTTTGAAAATTTTCTACCTACTTGAGGGTTTATTTTAGTTTCATTTTTTGCAGTTGGAAAGCTGTACCTTATTTTTTATCAAGAGGGATATTTCTGTGAGATATACTATGAATATTTTTATTTTCTTTTACGCTAACATGCATCTGATAAAGTATATATCAGTGTGATACACTCCAAATATGGAACTTTTGGTCTTTTTACAGTAATAAAGCTTACATTATTTATCTCTTAACCAGTCGTTGAAGAAAATATCAAAGTTCGTTGATACGAATATTCTGCCCGGTGCAACAGCAGAAGTTGGGCTTTTGTGCTGTGCATGTGTGCATTCAGATCCTGAGGTGGCTGGGTTACATCTTATTAAACTGATATTGAAAAAAATTATTTCCTCTCTTCATGGAACTCCTATTACTGGTTATGTTGAGAGAGCTGCTTCTTCTGGTACATCTTCCAGCAAGAAGGTTTGTTAAAAATGTATTTACTAAAGGATGATGTTCTGATATCTCCTAGATAAATCTCTTTTGTTGGGTTATCTTCAAGCTTTTATTGGAGTCTTTGGACCATTTGGTGGTGGGTTCAAAATGATTTCCACAGTATTCATTATTAACGAAAGTTTTTGAAATGCTTCTTCTAGGCAACACTTTCACCAGCTCTTGAAACTTCAGTAGAGTACCATCTAAGGGTGTTAGCTATTACTGTCAGTTATGCTGGCCCTGTTCTTCTTAACTACCGAGAAGATTTTAAACAAGCAATTATATCTGCATTTCAGGCTCCTTCATGGAAGGTACATATAATTTTGGATGGATCCATTTCTGTCTCAATGAATTATAAATTGACAGAGTAAACACCAATGCTAATGATTAAATTAGTCAAAATCAATTGAGGCATTAGTTATTGGGTCTGATCAGCAAATAATCATTTCTTGAAAGTTTTTCCTTTATCAAAAATATTTTTAGCTTAGTTTGCATAATTGCTTACTAACAAATTTATTTTTTGATTAGGTCAATAGTGCTGGTGAGAATGTCCTGCGCTCTCTTCTTGCTAGCCTTATTTCCTATTACCCCCTTGATCAATACAGGTACATACAGTGCATCATGTTACTATATGAGTAGTGTGACTGATAGACTTATACAGCTAATAGTGTATTTTACCTGTATATGCCATATTTTCCTTTTGTTTGTTTGTTGTTGTTTCTGATATTTGTGTTACTTGTTTTTGTGGATTACTAAATATAATATAATTATATATATTTTTTGCCGTATTAGTCCAAGCTGCTTATTTTTGTGTTCTTTGCAATAATAGAGCAACAAATATATTTAATAATTGCACCTTTCATTTCTTCATTTCTTTTGTTCTTATTATTTCCAGACCTTCCAGTACTCAGCTTGGTGGTACTATTTTAGAATTTTGGGGTTGCGCAAAAGCTGATCCTGATAAAAAGAGAGAGGAACTAAATCCTCCCAAGTGGCACATCCCAAGTCAAGAAGAGGTCTCTTTTGCAAATGAGCTCCTTGAGTTCCACCTTATATCACCTCTTGAGAATCTTCAAAATATATGCCAGACTGAGACACAAAGTGAAGCAGGTGAGGTTCTCACTCATGGACAAAGTATCAAGAAAAATGGATGGCACGTAGCCTAAAAAAAATCTATTTATTATTTTTTTAATACACAGGTGATAAGAAGGATCATTTAAAGGTGACTCTGCTGCGAATTTACTCTTCCTTGCATGGTGTGACGTCTTGCTTGCCTGATATAAGGCCAACATTTAACTGTGAAGGCTCCAAAAAGGTGGAGACCAGTTGCTTCTTCATTGCTGGATCCTCTGGATCTACTGTTGGCACTGCTGAAATGCGAGAAAGAGTTGCAGAAGTAATACACACAACATGCAGGTGAGGATGATATTATCCAGAGTACCTTGGAACTAATGGAGAATAATTTTGTCTATCATATTTAATTTTTGTACTATTATTTTTAAGGTTTCTAGTAATAGAATTTGCATTCGGAACAGGTACTTTTTAAAGGAAAGAACAGATGATAGTATACTTCTCATTCTGATTATTCGTCTTATGGATGCCCTTGGTAATTATGGTAATAAGAATCTTAACTTAAGCTTATTTGATGTATATGGTACTGCTGAATATTCTTTGGCACTGCATTCTAACATCAATGTTTGTAGGGAGCTTGGAGTATGATGAGTGGTTAAACCACATTCATGCTTGGAAATTGGAGTCAGCTGCTATTGTTGAATCTTCATGCAATTTTATTACTTGTTCTCACTCTCCTGGGAAGAAAAGGTTTTCCTTTTTTTCTCCTCTTTCAAGTCTTAATACTTGTTAGAACCTTCGTCTCCTTGTCTTGATGCCTTTTATTTTGTTCTACTTAGACCAAGATGGGCCCTCGTCGATAGAGCTTATCTACATAACATATGGAGGTCATCACAATCAGCATATCACAAGTATCGTAGCAATGGAGATATATCACCTTCAGAACATACAATTCATCTCGTGGATGACCTTCTAGAACTTTCCCTGCACAACTATGAGACTGTTCGTGGGTAAGCCCTTAAGCTAGTCTGCTGCATATCTCGAAGCTCTATATGTTTCATGATGTAATCATAATAGTTTCTGCAGTTGTATGTTCGGATGAATGCAGTTATGTGGCTTTGCAAAATATGCCAAAACTTTGCATGCGGTCTGTTTGAACCATTGTTATTATTCTTGGGTTACTAAGTACCCTAGGTGCAAATTAGGGTTCATGAACGAGATGGGGCTCTCAAGTTAGATTATAAATAACCAAGCAAGATGAACAACATATCTTTCTTATAAAGACAAATGAGTACTTTCTAACGACTGTATCTCTTCTTGGTTTACAATCTTATCTCAGATACGCAGTTAGAACCCTAATGAAAGTCCTCAAAAGGTGGCCATCACTGATCTCCAAATGCGTTCTCACTTCGACAAGTCATTTACTTGACCCGAAAGCTCCTGAACACTTGATAATGGGCTCATGCAACATTCTAGGCACTAGGACAGTTCTGAAGCATCTTACAACGGTACCTATATCCTTTCCTATATGTACTTGGAAGTTGAACTTGGAATCTTGATAGTTTCGTTTTGCTTAACTTATTATTGGTCTCTTTCTATCTGAATAGGATGCAGCGTCATTCACATCTTTTGTTACTGGTATTTTGGCAAGGTAACTGTATTGTAAGCTGATATTTCTTAAAATCTTTTGTTAACAATAACTTAATGTTCCCATTAAATGTTCTTTCTGCAAAGTCGGTGGCTTGGCAGTGACCAGAGTTTTGTCCATAATATATCTCAACAAAACAGGATTCACCTAAAATTAGAAATTTGAATAGTGGAAAATGATATATTTTTTTTCCTACATTCAAATGATAGATACTGATACCTTACTGGTACCTGATCCCAGTTAGGTAATATAATTCAATATATCGATGCTTTTTGGGTTCTACAATTTACTAATATTGAATTTTTTCTTTTGGTGCCATGCAGCTCACATCATGAATCACTGAAAGCCCAGAAGGCTATCACTGAGGTAGATATCAACAAAAGAAAGGGAAAATTTAAAACTAAACAATTCAAATGTTCACAAAAGATATTTATTATGTGTCTTGACTGCAACAGCTTTTTGTGAAGTATAACATCCACTTCTCTGGAATATCAAAAAGCTTCTTCAGGAACTCAGATGGAAAGTTGGATACACCAGAGTTTGAGGAATTGGTCTCGAAAATAACTTCACTGAGTTTTGATGCTAATGGCCTTCATTGGCGGTAAAATTTCTCTCCATATTAAATGGTCCGGACAATATTTTTTTTGGGTCTGTCTTCAGTGGTAGTCTTCAGTAAGGCAAAGTAAAAATTTTAGTGCCATGGAGAATTACTCATTCCAACTCTTCTTTAATTTATGCATGAATAAAATTGTAACAACTATGACAAATTTGTCGTGCAGCTCTCTTTAAGAATATGACTTGTTCCAATGAAATAGTCAGTTATGAGAGAGAGAGAGAGAGAGAGAGAGAGAGAAACTTGGCAGCTGCTGTCAAGATTTCGAGAGAAGTTTTCAGAAAAAAAGAGAGGACAAACTTTCTCACCTAGTTCCTGAAAAAATGAAAAGGAGAAATTTTCAGTTCTGTCCCTTTCAACCATTTACATGAAATGCATCTTTTTATTTGAAAGCACTTGATTTACTAGTTACTAGTCTTTGAATCCAGTTAGTTTCTTATTAATTTGATTAGTGGTTTACTTTCATACTTCAGGTACAATTTAATGGCCAATAGAATATTGCTTTTGTTAATACTGTCTTCAAGGAGCGAATCAAACCTTTCTACAAAGATTCTAGGAGAAACTTCTGGTAAGCATACTGCATCTCTATTAACAGCACTGACACCTAATTAGGTAGCTATCCTATGTATCGTTCTGTTCTGTTCTGTTCTGTTCCGTTCCGTTCCGTTCCATGCATGCATCAGGAAAAGTGTTAACATGCTTTTTTTAGGGTTTGGTTAGCGAAATGCTAACCAACAATTTATATTAAACAAAAAGATGGATGAAACCTTTCCTCGTGCCATGCTTATCACATGATTATTGTGTTTTGCTGCAGTGTCTTTTTTGTAATTTCTTTTCTGTTTATCTTATACCAGCACATTTCTTAAGGAACTTGAAGAGTCAGCTACCTCATTCACGCATGCTTGCCATCTCTGCCTTGAACACCCTCTTACAAGGCTCATCAGGCAAATCAAAACCTGGTGTCCCTGCTATTGAATCCACCTTGACCCAGATACTGCAAGAGGAGGGGTTTCTGTCAGAGACGCTTAACAGCCTGTCCCACGTTCACATCATAAATGATGCCGACTCATCTGCTTCCAAGGGCCCTCAAGGTGCCTCTTCCTTCCAAAGTGGTTCTGACAAGGCAATGACTTTTTTCTACTTCGATTTCTCTGCCTCATGGCCCCGCACCCCTAGTTGGATTTCACTGGTGGCAGGTGGCACCTTCTACTCTAGTTTTGCAAGGATATTCAAACGTCTGGTACAAGAGTGTGGTACACCACTTGTACATTCACTTCGGGTCTCATTGGAAGATTTCTTGAACTCAAAAGAGAGGTCAAAACAGTGTGTTGCTGCTGAGGCCATTGCTGGTATGCTGCATTCAGATGTGAGTGGCATCTTGGAGGAATGGGATAGCTGGATGATGAGTCAGTTGGACAAGGTGATAACAACGCCTTCAGTCGAGTCAACACCAGAATGGGCTGCATGTGTTAGGTATGCTGTTACTGGTAAAGGAAAGCATGGGACTAGAGTTCCAGCTCTTAGACAGAAGGTTTTGGATTCTTTAGCTGTTCCATTGCCTGATACTGTGGCAACTAGTGTGGTTGCAAAGAGGTACTCTTTTCTCTCGGTCTGTTTAATTGAGATATCACCAGTTGGGATGGGACCCACTGAATCGCAATTTCATGCTAAGATGCTGGAGGAGTTGCTTGAGAACATGAGCCATTCTTCAGCACAGGTACTACTTGCCCTGATATGGAGTGTGGATGACTCTTACTTGTTCTTTTTTTTTTTACCTCAAATGCTTGCTTTGTTTATAATTAATTCATTACCAATATCTGTTGAAGCTTATGTTTAAATCTGTCGGTGGATCTCAAGTGGAAGTTTGCATTCAGCTAAAACTCAATTTATGCAAAAGTGCAAATGTACATGATGGGTATAACAATTCTGTGGAGGATCCTTAACTAAAACAAATCTGTGGGGGATCGTGATTGGATTGGGCCATATTGGTTGAGCCTATTCTTTCTAATCCTGTTATGCAATTTTATTTATGTGGGCTATGGTGGAGCAGGTGAGGGAAGCAATTGGTGTTACACTATCAGTGATATGTTCAAACATGCGACTTTTTAAGGGTACTGAGCTATTGAGGGAAGCCACTGGAGACACTGTGATGTCAGAAGCAACAGCTAGTACATATGAAAATTGGGCAAAACTAATCACAGAGAAGGCTTGTCAGTTATCTTCTAACATCCAAAACACAAACAAATCGAACAAGATGGATTCCATGCTTGAATCAGCCCAGGGAACTGGCTTCAATGATACTGAGACAGAGGACGGAAAAACAATGGAAACTGTATGCCTATGCTATATGCTTCTTTCATTACCCCCCCCCCCCCCTCCTAAAAAAAAGATGGTTTACCATCCTGTAACTCCTTTATTGCATGCAGATATTTCATTTTGCTGTATCCTCTCTGAAATCTGGGAGATCTTCTGTTTTGCTAGATGTACTCGTTGGGCTCATTAACCCCATACTTTCTTTGCAGGTAAGTTCTGTACATTGAAGAATTACAAAATTTGGAAACATCCTATTTCATATTTCATTTTAGTAACTAGATTCTCAGTGTTGTTAAATAACGGATTGCAATGCTTGTGTCTTTTGCTACTTGTGGTTTCTGCAATAGATGTGGATGCAGTTAGAATTTATTATCGTGCTAAGCCATTCATGGCACTTTTAAGAAAAAATAGATACTGAGATAATAAAAGAGAGACAACACAAAGGCATGGCAGGCTCAAAAGGACAAATAGGTTCATTATGGTTGTGGTTGTGCACCTTAACACACGAGCCACACAGAAAATTATGACCCAACAGATCATTGGAGATTCTGATGTCTAACCAGTTTGGGGACATGCCAGCCAGTTTGGGGACATGCAAGTATTTTCTGTGACCTGATTGTTTAAAAGTGTAACAGATTATGTTCAACTTGTTAAATCACTGCATTGAGCTCACCACACTAAACTGCACAGAGATGACAACACAGAAAAAGAATATAGATTGCAGAAAATTAATAAGAAATCAGATAATAATTGGAAAGGAGAAAGAAGCTCCAGACTATAGAAAGACGGAAAATTGCCATTTTTTTTTATACTGCTGACTAACTTGTGTTTTGCTCATTGTTTCATAAAGCCATAAGCCAAGCTAATAGGAAGACATCACTATATATAATTCAGCTAATAAGACCTGCTTGTTGGATGACTAGGAAACATCAAACAAAGATTTGTCGACTCTAGCAAAGGCTACATTTGAACTATTAAAATGGAGGATTTTGAGGCGGCCCTTCCTGCAAGATGCTGTTTCAGTTATTATTTCTTCAGTCCATGATCCAAACTGGCGCACCAGATCTGCCTCCCTCAGATACATCCAGACCTTTATGTACAGGTATGGCTTTTGTAAAGATCTTAGAAACTTTTTCTTTGTAGATTTTTGGCAAAAAAAAAAAAAGAAAGAAAGAAAAAGAAAGAAAGAAAAAGAAAATTAAATCTATTTGTTTCTCCCAGGCATACATTCACCCTCTCGAATTCTGAGAAATCACAAATATGGGAAGGTGTTGAGAAACTACTTGTGGACAGCCAAGTTGAGGCAAGAAATCTCTTCTTTTGTGCTCTTTTGTACTCTATCATTATGCCTGACACCAGTACTGCACACTTGCATCTTTGTAGCTTGCAACAGGTCAATATCATCGAGTTTTGGCCTGAAAGTAAAACCCAAGGATGTAATCATGTTCTCAATTGTGTTGTGATCCAATGGCATTTGCTGTAAAACTGAGATTTAAATTGCAGGTTAGAGAACATGCAGCTGGTGTCCTTGCTAATTTGATGAAAGGTGGAGATGAGGAGCTGTCAAAGGCTTTTCGTGAAAGGTCATATGCAGAGGCAGAGAAGATTCTGACTAAAAGAAAACAAAGGTTTTTACAATTATTGTCATCAATTTTGAACTATAATTTTGTTTCCATGTGCACGCTCTTCTGGAAGCAGGTTAAGTATGATAATATTAGGTTTGAATATATTTTATATAGGAAATCAGCTTCCAGTCTCTCTATTGTGACTGTTCATGGTGCAGTCCTTGCTTTAACAGCCTCTGTGCTGTCTGCTCCGTACGACATGCCTGGGTATTGTCTTCTTTATATTATCTTTTTTCATTTCATTTTACCTCATTGTCCTCCAGTTCCTTGGTAATTTATCACCATTTCTTTTTGTCTTTATCATCTCTTACAAGTTACAGGTGCTGTTTGTGTTTAGTTTTCCTTCTCGTTTGGTTTTAAGATACAATGGATTATTGGTAGTCTATATGAATTGTGCTCATCCAAAAATTACCAACCTGAAATCTTTCTATGGTCTGGTACCCCTGTTATGTACTGCCATTTTTAGGAGTTAATCCATTTAATTTATTCCTGTTTGTTAATTACAAACTTCGGTTTCTTCCCTGGTTCTGCTTCAGATGGTTACCTGATCACGTCACCTTACTTGCACGGTTTGTAAGCGAGCCTTCCCCAGTAAAATCAACTGTTACAAAAGCAGTTGCAGAGTTCAGGCGAACTCATGCTGACACCTGGAGCATACAAAAGGATGCATTCTCTGAAGAGCAACTAGAGGTAATCACCACAATCCTCTCTCTCTTCGGAGTACTGGCAGTGGCTAGCTCTTTTTTTTCGAGAACTTGGCAGTGCAGCCAAGGGTTTCATTTGATAGAGCAGAAAATAGAACTCAAAAGGATGTTTTTCATTCATCAAAGTAATGCCTTTATATAGGTGACACCGAAGTAAAATAGGAAGAAATAAAATAAAAAAACTATATAATTAGAGAGCCGCTAATTGATATTAATCAGTACTTTTTATATCTAGATAACTTTCTATATTTCAACATTTCCTTTCAAGATGGACAAAAGATATTCATCAAGCTCATCTTGTTACATAGCCTCACTAGATTTATTGAGCTAAGTCCTTGGATAAGGCAGTTTGCTATTTGATTTTTTATAGCTACATGACTCAGCTTCAATAACCCACTCTTCAGTTTTTTCTTTATGAAGAATCTATCGAGCTCCACATGCTTGGTTTTGTCATGCTGCACATGATTGTTGGCAATGCTACCACAATTTCATTTTTGCTTCGTGATTCACTTTAAGATCTTCCAATAATCTTTTCAGCCATAGCATCTTAGCAACTCCTAATGTCATGACCTTGTACTCAGTATATGATGTCGATCTCGTGACAACTGGTTGCTTCTTGCTCTGTCAGGAAACCAAGTTACCCCTTACGAACATGCATTAGTAAGAAGTGAACCTCCTATCATCTTGGCGACTAGCTTAGTCAGAGTCATAATAGTCCTCAATGTTCATGTGCTCGTTCAGATGTGGACCTCCTGTCATCTTGGCAACTAGCCCAGTCAGAGTCACAATAGTTATCAATGTTCATGTGCCAATTATTCGGGAGATCAAGCCCTTCTTTGGTGTACTTTTCAGGTACCTCGGGATGTGAAATACTACGTCCAGGTGGCCCTTCCTAGAGTCATGCATGTAGTGGCTCATCACACACTGTAAATGAGATATCGGGACGAATATGACACAAATAGATCAATCTACCTAGCAATCTCTGGTACCTCTCACGATCAACCTGTTCTTCTGCGACACTCATCCTGGCCTTCACATTAATTGGAGAATTGCAGGCTTGCATCCCAAAATGTCCGTCTCACTGAGCAAGTCTAGGATATACTTTCTCTAAGATAGAACAATTCCCTCTGCTTCACGAGTCACCTCAATCCCAAGAAAATACCTAAGTTGTTCTAGATCCTTTATCTTGAATTCCTTCTCAAATTTTATCTTCAACTGTGCAATCTTCCCCTTATCATCTCCAGTAATGATCATATCATCAACATACATAGCCAACATAGTGATGTAATCACCATGTTGCCAAGAAAATACCGTGTGATTCACATTGATTTGCTGGGTAGCCCCATACCTATCATAGCCTTCCTGAACCTATCAAACCAGGCTCAAGGGGATTGCTTCAATCCATAGAGCAACTTTTTGAACCTGCATACCTTACCCACAATTTGATTGGTGTCAAACCCTGATGGGATCTCTATGTATACCTCTTTCAACAAATCACCATAGAGAAAAACATTTTTCACGTCAAGTTGGTGTAGTTGCCTTCCACCTTTTGTCCTCACTGTGCTCATCTTTGTCATATATGCAAAAGTCTTATCATAGTTAATGTCATAAGTATGACTGTACCTCTTCGCTACCAACCTAGCCTTGTAGCACTCAATTAGACCTTCTGGATTCTGTTTAATTGTGAAGACTCACTTGCATCCAACAACCTTCTCCCAACATGGTTGCTTTCCATTTCGATCTCTCTTAGCAACCTGCCAACACTTAGGGATAAAAACAGTGTCTAATGATGCAATGAATGCTCTGTATATATGTGATATATGTGAGGAAAAGACAAATTTGACAATGTCATGTGGGAAACCATATCGGTCAGGAGGAACTCCTGCATTCTTGCAAGAAATCCGCCATATCGATAGGGGAGTGGGAGGAGTAGAAAGAGGAATCATATCATCTATGTATTATGAGTCTGAGATGGATAGTGTAGGTGTCTCAAGAGTCAGAGTAGGTAGGAGCAAGAGACTTGACATGAGTGGCATTGTAGGCACAACTCCCTCATTATGTTTCTTTCTTCTTACATACACTTCACCATATCTCGACTCGCCCTGAACCTGAGTTCTACCACCTTTGAGCTCATTCTTCTCAACTTCCATTTCAATCACAGTCGAATTCTCTTTTTTCGGCTCAACCACAGCCAAATCCTTTTTTTCCGGCTCAATCATAGTCGAATCCTTCCTTATTGGACAATCAACATCACCCACAGTCACCATCCTCCTCTCATTATCATTACTACTCTCCCCCTCTCGTCTCATTCCTCCCATATCGAACGAAGTCTCCAAAGAGTGATATCGCCTCTGAGTAGTATGGTTCAAGTTCTCGGAATGTGACATCTATACTCACAAATAGTCTATTTTCCACATGACTCCAACATACATACCCCTTCTGAGTACCCGAGTACCTAACAAAGATACATCTCACAACTCTTGGATTTAGTTTTGCCACATTTGATCTGTTATCCTGTACAAAGTACACATAACCAAAGGTTTTGAGAGGAAAAATATTTTCATTTTTACCTCTCAGCATCTCCATCGGGGACTTCCAATCCAGCGCCCGTGAGGTAGGGGTGTAAACGGTTCAGATACAGACGGATAATGCTCTTACCGTATCCGTATTCGTTATCATTTTTCGGATACGGATCCAGATACGGATACAGATCGGATATTCGACGGATACCAGATACGGATCGGATATCGGACAGATATAAATACGAATATGGATATATTTCGGATATTAAATAAAAATATTGTATGTATCATTCAAAATTGCATAGTATTTTATGATAAAATTATTAATTATAAAATTTAAATATTAATTATTATTATATTAGTAGTTTAAATGTATCAATGAATTATAAAAAAAATATGATACATTAACATAAATTAAATATTAAATAAATTAGATGTTAATGTATCATATATAAAATAAATTAGATTTATAATGAATGCTAAAAATTTAATTAAAAAATATATAATAGAAATATTTCGGATACATATTCGGATAAAATCAGATCAGATACCTTCGGATAATGTCGGATATTGATGAATAATAGCCAAATGGTCGGATACAGATAGGTCTTACCGTATCCGCATCCGTAAAAGAATTTCGGATACGGATACAGATATCTCCGGATATGGATACGGATCGGATAATTCTCATTATTTTTCGGATCGGATCACGGATAAAATCGGATATTATCCGATCCGTTAACATCCCTACCATTAGGGCATTCTATTGATTAAGTAGGTCGTGGTTAGAACTGCTTACCCCCGCAAATACTATGAAATATTCCTAGAATTCATCATACTCCAAGTTACCTCAAGTAGATGCTTGTTCTTTCGTTCTGCTACCCCATTTTGTTCGGGTGTGTATGGACACGTAGTTTGATGTTATATGCCCTAAGATAACAAGTATTCCTCAAATGCTTTATTGGCGTACTCTATCCCATTGACAGACTTCAATACTTTCACAATAGCACCGTGTTGAGTCTGAACTATTTTGTGAAATTTTTTGAAGCAAGTAAGCATATCGTTTTTATTTTTCATCAAGTAAAGCTAAGTCATACGAGAAACATATCAATGAAGAAAACAAAAATATCTAAATCCATTCAAAATAGTTGTAGGACAAAGTCCTCATGCATACGAGTGGATCAACTCAAACAAACAATAACTCATACTATCAGAGCTTGCGTAAGAGCTCCTTGTATGGTTGTCTAACCCACACACATCACACACTAGTTTTTTCTTATTGGCTTTTTCAAACAAAAGCGGATACAACCTATTCAAAATAGAAAATGAAAGATGACTTAAGCGTCTATGATGGAGCAGCAGTAAGTCCTTCACACTCCTCTCAACCCCTCCAGTTCTCCCTACAATGGATGAGAGGGACGAGTCCATATTCTCCCTATTCATGTACTATAAACCATTATGTTAAGTGCCAGTCCCAAACAGCTTGTCGGTCCTCTTCTTTTGAAAGATCACCTTAGAAATGTCAAATAAAACAACACATTTCAATTGTGATATGATCACTTATGGATAAGAGATTCATAGAAAAAGGAGCATGCAATACATTAGACAAAGTTAAGGTGTTGGTACATTTCACATTACCCTTACCAACTATGGGCTGGTGTTGTGATATTTTTTAAACTAATAAAATTAACCTAATACACACAAGAGATAACCGCAAGCGCACGACCTACCGTGTAGTATTTAGGTGTTGATCCCACATAGACTGTTTCAATTAGGACAAGCTTCACGATTAAGTTCATTAATTTTCTTAATTTAAACCCATTAAGATCTGATAATTCTAAACATTTTAAAGACTAATTATTCACGATTAGGTCTATCTAATTAATACTTTAAATATTCAGAAAAGTTCCAACTAATTTAGACTTCACGGTTAGGTTAGATATCGCTTTTGGAGGTCGAAGAACTGTTAGATTTTGATTAGAAACCTAAATAATTTTTTAAGATACATGTGCAATTCTAATCTCATTTGCAGGGTATGAATCTAGGCTATCTATCATTTTTAATCCCAGACGGATTACTAATACAAACATACAATAGTTCAATTCATGCACAATAATTCAATCACAAAAGCAATTCATAAAATAAAATAATTAAAACAACAACAAATACGATTAAACTTCAAGTTTCAAGTTACATGTCTAAACTCTAGATGAGGGTAGTTTAGTCTTTTATGAGGCAATAAACAACAGGAGAATCAAAGAAAAAGGTAACATGAGAGAAAAAAAAACTCGGGAGAAAGATTGGAGAAGAAAAAGAGAAGTTCTCCGCCTCCAATTCTGAACCATCACCCTCTTCTGTGTATTTTGTCTCCTTTCAAGTGTCTTTCGATTATGAGGCCTTAATGAATTATGTTCTCCTTGTTGTCAGGAGCGAAACGAGACCAAGAACGCTGAAAAACTCCAAGTAATTCTATTAGAAAGTGCAAATAACTGTCAGGACGTCGGGCTAAAACCGCTTTGTCCTAGGCCGCATGCGGCCTTGAACAGGGTCCGCACGGAATAGATGAAAAACAACCTCTGCACTGAGCTCCAGATGACCTGAACAGTCTGTATTTTCATCGTTTCTCATCCGTTCTTACTCCAAATCATGTCAAATATTGGGCAATATATTGATCTTTAATCCTATTTTAACGAAATTAAAATATTTTGGTCAGATTTTTAAGTTTAACCGTATAAAATTCTCAAATAATTATATGTCAATTTGGTTCCTATCAATAGGTTAAGTTGGATTTACTTTTTATGTTTTTGCCTCAATCACTCTCGTTTCGCGCTCTGAACTCCGTTTTTCTTCAAATTCCAGAATCTGCAATATAAACAAAGCAACAACAATAACTTGAATTTGATAAAATATACACCCTAATTAAACCTAATTAAACCCTAAAAAGCTAAGTTATGAGATTAAATCGTGTATAAAATATATCATTTAAATCCCTTATCAGCTGGGTCGTACCATCAGCAATTTGAATGCTCTCTGGGACTACTAGATGAGAATAGGAAGAAAACTCCTCAACAACACCAATCACATGTCGAGATGCACCGGAATCGACTATCCAATCTCTGATGATCTAGTGGTAAGTGTAGAGGCTAGAGCAAGTGTATTACAAATGTTTGTGATTGTACATGCGGCTGAGTGAGCAAAATTAGATTTGTAAGCATATTTATCCCTGGATGACGATGAAGTGGATGCATCATCGACCACGCTCTTTCCGTAACCTGTTTGTTTCTGTCCCGCCTTTAGTGCCGAGAATAGGCCTCCATGAATGTTTGATTCTCCTCGGTAAGATCTTCAACAGCTTCTTCCTTCTCTGCAATCATCAGATGTGTCCGGTTGCCTCTTCTACCTTTCCGACCTCCACGATCGCGATCATGACCCCTAGACTGCCCCTTCCATCGGTATCTCTCTCATTTGGTGGCTTAGGATAAGCCTGCTTCAAATGGCCTACCTTACCACACCATCGGGTCTCACCTTTGTACTCTGTGTTACCTGTGTTAGCAACTGCTAGTGCTGACTTCGGCCCAGAAAGTCCTCCACTACCAGCTTGTAAGTCTACACAGCTCTCCTCTTGTATCATCGCGAAGATCGCCTGATCCAGTGAGGTTATCTTCGACTGAGCTAGCAACACTGCGCTCATCTGCTCAAATGTCGGATTTAGCCTCCTTAGAAAATGCATGGTTCTTCTCTACGAATCTCGTTCCCTTCTCTTGCACTCAGAATCTTTACAGCATGCTATCGTTGAGAAGTAATCAGTCTGTCCATAATCACTCCAGATCTGTAGCATACTCTTGGATTGACCTATCTCTTTGTACTATTGCTTCTATCTCGCGCTCGATCTAAAACACTCTCATGTTGTTCTCAGCGCCTGCATAGATCCTCTTCAACTTAGTCCATATATCCTTCACGCTCTGAATGTCATCCACCGTGACCGTAATCGATGACACCATAGAGTTGAGAAGTCAGATTTACAACAATATGTGTGTGGTCTTCTACTCATTCCACCCTGCAGTGTCTCGTCTCGACTCCTTTTCCATGAGAAATCCCTCCATGTTTCTTCTAGCTAGAGCATTCTTGATTCGACGCGACCAACTCAGATATGTGACCGGTCCATTAAGTTTCAGATCTACAAATGGGAGATCTAACTTCACAGATTGTGGATGTGTTGAGACTTCGGCTCTTTTCGATATCCTCATGAGCTCGAGCAACGTCCCCACATCTTCTGGATCCAACTTTGCAATAAGTTTCTCCATTGAACCACCTTGTACCTCCATCAACCACACTTGAGATCTCCTCGCACTTCCGAAAAATCAAATACCTTCTTGTTCCAGTTCTTATAGAAACACCTTACAACATCTTTTTTTTTTTAAATTTATCCAACCACGTCTAAACGTAAATAAGAGAGAAACAAATAGATGAGGTGACGGCGGCAGCGGCTACTGTAGCATTTTTTTTTGTGACGGCTGCTCTAAGTATTGCATTTGATATCAAGTAGAAAATAGAACTAAAAAAAATGTTTTTCATTCATCACAATGGTACATTATAAGAAAGAAATAAAATAGGAAATTACTCAATTAAAGAATTGCTAATCAATAATAATCGGTATTTTCTATATCTAAATAACTTCCTATATTTTAACAGAATATAGAAACTGTTAGTTACATCATGTTCCTCTTCGAAGAAAAAAAATACAGCAACTACACGTGACATGCTGCTGAGGATTTAGGGTTTGTTGAGTTTATAGGATCCTGTAAGAATGTTGGGATACCAAGCACCTGTCAGTGGTAATATCTCAACCAAAATTGTAATGATCTCTATGGTTTGAAAATAATTTTGTTTTTTTTTTCTTCGTTGCAGGTTCTTGCAGATACATCCTCCTCTTCATCATACTTTGCATAGATAAGCATGCAGTTTTCTTGTAAAATAAACTTCCAACAATTCATTGCTTGAAAATAGAAAGAACAATTTTCTTTATATAAATAAAAGTATAGTAATTGGAAATTAGATGTCTCATTCATTGTTCTTATGTGTTGTTAGAGCTATTCGTAGGAGCCTATTATCAGAAAATAATGAAAACAAAAGTTTCCGCCTTTTCACTATGAACAAAAGACAACCCACGTTTTATGAATCTGAGCTCCTGAATGTTAGTTAGCATTTTGTACCATTTGCCATATAATTCAAAGTTCGAAAATGAATACCAAAGAAATTCTAGCAAAGACTTGGTAGTCTTTTTGTCATCCTCTTTCATGGATTCCACAATATATAACAGATACATGTGAATAGCTGTCATCAATTTATATATTTTTTTTTTCCGGATCTGATTACACCATATATTTTTTAGAAGCCTTATCCGTTCCTTCTTTCAATTATTCTAATAAATACGTCTGCGATTCTATCTGATGTTTGCGCGTCCTTGTTATATGTATGTCCTCGATAATCTCCGCATTAATATTCCTCTCTAGAGATTGTCAAAACTCAAAACATACTCTTGCACGTGTTCTCACTAAAGCAACCAAATCCAGAAGGCACTCTAGCGAATGTAAAAACTAAGAAGCTGTTTTTACATTATTTAAGTTTATAAAACTCACGGTCATTTTACTCTGTTGCTGCTTCACACAACCACCTTTTTAAGAAAAGATTTTACGAATACTTTAGATGGAATTACAATGTAAAACAAATTATTCGATATTTTAAATTTGGCCCTTAAATATAAAACAGATTTCACAAATTGTTTTTTTTTTACATTCAAGAGCTTTGTAAGTATTTTTCTTACAAGTCACCCACAAAAGTTCAAAAGATTTATCACAACTTACGAAAGCATATAAATACAATCTTAGAAGACGATCAATTTGTTATGCACGTAGCTGCTAATATTCCAAGAAAATTTGTCAGTTTTTGTGATTGTATAGCCGAAATGTTGCACATACTAAATTAAAAGGAATGAATAGTCCCAGACTTGTGATCAGAGCTCGTTATTAGCTCGTCTTCGATTCGTAATCAGCTCGGAAAATAGTTTGATTCGAAGTAGTTACGGACCAAACTCGAAGTGTGTTCGAATGTTGAATGTGTTTGAACCATCCAATGCAGGATGAGACATAGTTAATGTACTCTCCCACCTGCTTGACCAACAAAAAATCTCGTCGCTCGTGACTTGTTTGGGATAGATTCGCTGTTTGCTCGCTCATTAATGGACTAAACCGTTAACGAGCCGGCTCGTTAAGTTAATGAGTCGAGCTTGGACTGGCTCAGCTCATTAGACTCGTTTAGCTCAATAAACTATGAATAATTGTTATGTATATTATTTTATTATGATTTTTTAGTATAATAAATAGTTTATAGTATGATATATAATAAATGTTTATATCAAATTTGTATGAAATATATTGTTATTAGTTATTTTATTAATTTTTATATAAATTTTAATATTAAATATTTTAAAAATAATATTAACTTAATGAGTTTTAATGAGCCATTTTGATTATTCCTTTAATTTAATGAGTTAATCTCAAATTAAATTTTTTGATTTAAAAATAATTAGCAAGCTCGTCTTGAATCTTTACAACCCTCACTCGCCAGACTAGCCACTGGTCATACAATTCCTCTCCTCGTGTGTCGTCGCTTGTCTTCACCTGTAGCTCGAGTGCCCAACCCCTTCTTGCTCCATCTTGTTTAGGTATGTGCCATTCCCTCTCTCTTGTTTAGTTGTTTAGAGCACTTCCTTGTCTGTTTACCCATTGAGATTCACCATTATTGAACTTTAGTATATCTGGGAATTGCTCTAGAATAAAATATAATCACATACCTAAAAAGGCAGGTTGGCGCTGTTATGTTACGGTACCAGTGAGATTCTCTCTTGTACCTTACTGGTATAATTTTGGTATTAGCTACTGTTTGTTTCTCTTTTGGTTTGTTCAGAAAGTCATATAAGAGGGATCACTGTTTATACTGGTACATGCATCAGTGCAAACTAATGATTGTACTTTGAAGTTGCGTTTTTTTACTTTTTATTTGAATTTCTTTTAATCAATTTTGAACTTTGAATTGATACTCGCCCGGACCCATCCAGCTCGGAAAGTGAACGGACAGGGACGGCCATCCTACGGGCTGGATCAGATATGAATTTGGGGTTAGGCTTACCCGCCCGCCCGTCCGATCTGAAATAGTTGTATACATACATAATTTATTTATATTTATATTATATATATTTATACATATTATATAACACCAATATCACTTAAATTGTGTATAATCTTAATATAACATCTATATCACTTAAATTATATTAAGTATTTAGTTATGATATGAATAGATATTTCCTTTAAAGCAGTAGTATCTTTGGATCGTCTGAACTTGAACAAACTAAATTTCATCAAATTCTTATTTACCGTTATACATGACCAATTCATCAAATTAACAAATATTTTAATTTATTATTTAATTAAATATATAACACAGATAATGTATCAAAGCATATTTTGATTATACAATTTAAATGGATATTAATTATGTGTTAAAAGCGATAAAACACTAGTTATAGTAACCAAAATGTAAAAGAAAAATAGAAAATTTAAACCATAACTAAATATATGATTAATTAAAATGTATGGCAAATCTGACCCTAAATATTATGAAGACGTGTAAATGTACAGTGTACTTCTTTTACATATTAGTAATGAACTCAGATATTTTGAATAACAATTAACTAGTTTGATTCTTCTTCCTTTCAACATAACCAAGTAAACCAAATAATCGAAGATATTTTGAATAATAATATCTTTGATAAAAAAATAAGAATTGATTAATATAATATAAGTAAGTACTCGATATGAAATAACAATTGATCAAACAACTAATAATTAGGTTGGTACAAAACACTAATTCTTAGACTCAAAATCATGAAAAATTCACGCACCGTCCAAAAATATTACCAATTAGATCGTGTCGCTAATGAAAATATGTAACTATACTTGTACTTTTATAACTTACGTCGTTACAAAATAATAATTTTTAGACTTAAATGATCAATTATAAATAGAAAATCTTTTAATCAAAGTAAGAATTAGTTACATAACAAGTCCCTGAAAATTGATCAACAATTAATAAATAAGTAATAAATAAAATTTTGATGTTAATATTAAAGTTAAATCACCAATAAATTATGCACATAGTAATGAACTATTAATTATCTATGCACAATTAAGAAATAATAACAATTTATACCCTTTTAATTCATCATTTGTAATTAACTAAAAGGGCAGTTATGAACCCTTTTACTTTCTGAGGTAGCTTGCTATAGATTTTTTTTTTGCCGATAATATGTTGAGAATTGCTAATTTGTATTTTTTATATATATATTTATCTACGCTCCCTAAACTCTAAACAAATAATATTTTTCTCAAATTAAAAAGTCCAAGCTATCTATCGATTAGGTTAGAAAAGTATCGTAAGAACGTACCTCAAGTTAGGTTGCCAGAATGAAGCTACATCTGTCAGCGTCATATCATGTAGGTGGTAGCAATTTAATCACATTTTTTTATAGTAAATAAAATAATTAAATATATGAAATTGATAAGATAATTGTGATTTTTAGTCCTCATAGTCAGATCCGAATTTGAAAGTTAGATCCGAGTTTGAAACTCAGGTCCAGCATCCAAACTTGGATCCAATTTTTTTTCCCTTTTGTTTATTTATTTATTATTTTTAATAGAGTTTAATAGTTTATTTAGTTTGTTTATTATGTTTAAATATTTATTTCTTAATTTAGATTTTTAAATAGGTTTTAATATTTAATTTTCTAATTTAGCTTATTTTAAAATATTTATTTAATTATTTTGATATGTGTAATTATATAATTAAATTCATTAAGAGATAAATTGATTAGATAAGAACAAATATTATTGAATATTATTCACTCATTCAATAACTAATATAAAAAATATAATTATGCATCCAATAATAAAATATATTTACTCAATAATACATACATACATTATGCTCATGTAATAATATGAAAAATTATACAATTTCTATGAAAAAATCGAAAGAAAGAAATGAAAAACAGAAGTTAAAACTTAAAATGCATTTTTTACCTTGAAAATGGTGATACCAGCATAAGCATTAACCTTGTAGATCTTGTCGTAAGCTTTTCGTGGCCGCATAGCACGCTTCAATCGGAGTTTCTTATCAAAAGTTATGACCGTTTGAAATTGAGATAAATGAATTTCGATTTTTATTTTTTTCTCTCATCTTTCTTTCTTATTTCTCTCTCTGACTCTCTCACATCTCTTTTTATATAAAAAAAATAGATGAAAATTGGTTGATAATCCGTAGGATTTCAGTTTTTGAATTTTAATTTTTGGATCGTTGTATTGGATGATTGTCTAAAGTGATTTTTATTGTAGTGATAATATGAATTAACATACTCAGTGTTAATATTTTTAAAATTATATTTAATTATTATAATATTATGTCTTTTATTATTGTTTCACATAACAAAATGATTAGATAAATATTTAAAAATAAACTAAATAAAAAAAATAAATATTTTAAACATAATAAATAAACTAATAAAACTTATTAAAAAAATTCGATCCTTAATGAATTTAATTATATAATTACACATAACAAGATAATTAAATAAATATTTTAAAATAAGATAAATTAAAAAAATAAATATTAAAATCTATTAAAAAACTAAATTAAAAAGTAAACATTTAAACATAATAAACAAACTAAATAAATTATTAAAACTTATTAAAAATAATAAATAAACAAACAGAAAAAAAAAAGCTGGACTCGAGTTTGAAACTCGGATCTAGCTATGGGGGCTAAAAACCACGGCCATCTTACCAATTTCATATATTTAATTATTTTATTTACTATAAAAAAATCTGCAATTTAACACAACAAAATAATGAATATATTTTATTTAAAAATTTAGTATTTTTATAATTAACTTAGAAATAAATTATATTTAAGCAAAATATAATATTTATTATTATAATAAAACTAGTATTAAATATAATTATTTATAAAATTAAGAGGGTCAGGACGGTTTTCTGTTAATATTTTAAAGAATATATATAACAGACGCTGTTTCTCATCACTATTTAATTTTAATTTGAGTTAATCTCTACCGTTGAATCATATACATTCAAGGCATCCAACCTACACAAACCTAACCTAATGATTCTCCTGCCGCCTTCGAGCCCGTGCCCTGCCGCCGTCGCGCCCTTCCATTCTGTCATTCGCCGACGCACCTCTAATCACTGTCAAATACTGGTAAGCATTGAAACTGTCCTAGTACTTGATTAAACAGTGTTTGAAATACTGGTAAGCATTGAAGCTGTCTTACTCCCTTTCCAATTTGTTGCTGCTGAAATATATCCAATTCAGTGTTTAACAGCTTGACAGTCTTGACTAAGGCGATCTGTTAAAGAACAGATTCTTCGACTTTGCCTTTTAATTTTAGGTTTGTACATTACATGATATTTAACAGTATATTGGATTTTTATTAACTTTTTTAAAGAAGTTAAATTTCAATCTTGTTAAATTTGATTTGACGCCTCTGAAAGAAGTTAATCCTGGATTTAACAGTATATTAGTTTGTACATTATAGAAGTTAATCTTGTTAAATAATGGTATATTTAACAGTATATGAACCATTTTTTTCTTCTGTTAATATTCTGTAGACTTAATAATGAATTCAAGTAGACTTAACATGAGATGTAGAAGAGCTTTTTAGGTTTCACCATTTGATAGAATTCAAGTCATTGTTCTTATCTCTACTCTTTATTAAGCGTGTAAGTGTTTTATCCTACAACGGTCAGGATTGACTGAAATTCATTGATTAATTTTTGGAGAGAACATGAATCATTGGATATATTAGAGATTTTTTATGGTGTGAATTATTATAATGAAAATATTATAGTCTTTGTTAAATTCATAACATGTCCGCTACATTAAAAGTTATACAATTGATGATATTTCTTCCCTAAAAGATATCATTTTGCTGAAGAATTTATCAAATTTGAAATTTAATTATATATCTTTTTTAGGAAAGCTATGATTACTGCATAAAAGTAATTGATTAATGGTATTTATTTCTTACTTTGTGACCATATTTTGTATTGGAATATGATGTAAGTTTTAGATTTTGATGTAGAAATATTATAATATAAAAATCACCCGTAGCAAAGCACAGCAATATGTTAGTGTAATTTTTTTTTTTTACCTTGTCTATAGATGGGTCTGTCTGTTCAAAGGTGACAAATTTAAAACTCCAGATATGGATACAAGGATATGATACCATTTTTTTCAAATGAGCTCTCCTCTGCAACTAAAAAGAGAACTGATTACTATCACTGAGCGCATCTTTCTCTTAATCCTGCAGAATGGCAAACAGCAAGTATGAGTATGTAAAGAATTTCGAATTAGATGATAAATTACCTCCATCTAACTGGATTATTGTACGGATTGATGGCTGTCATTTCCATAGGTGAGTTTATTCAAATTTTGTGCCTTTAGTTTAGATACTGGACATCTAATATGGTTCTCATTTCCTATATCTTCATTGAGTCAAATGCCCAAATTTTATTCAAAATTAGTGAAGAATGTTTTTTTTTGGTATTAAGAACAAAAAATAACAGAACCTTGGGTTAAATTCCTTTTAGACCATAGTATGCAGACTCTCATCAGGATGTAGTGAATGAATTGACTACTATCACCACAGAATTCAATTTAGTACTAGGCCCATTGGTAAGAATTCAGAACTGACCTAACATGTAACAATTAAATCTTTGTTTTTCATGGAATTTGATGGAACATAAAATCTCTTGTATGAAGTGTTATAAAAACAAATTCAATTTTCTTATGGGCTAGTGAATGATTTTTTTTTTTTCTTTTTGTGCATATATAGATTTTCTTCAATACATGAGTTTGAAAAGCCGAATGACTCAAGTGCTCTATGCCTGATGAACTCTTGTGCAAGCTCAATGCTAGACCACTTTCCGGATATTGTATTTGCTTATGGCGTAAGTGATGAATATAGGTATTACTTATCAATAGCCAGAATTTATTAACCTCTGAAGAAATCTCATTTACATCTCAATTGTGATTTTTCTTCATCTACCTACTTCAATTTATGAAAGGTGTGTACATTTAACCATTGTTCTTATCCCTATAAAAACAGAAATTTTGTTTTAGGAAGATTAACTATTTCTAATATAGTCTTTCTCTGGAATAAGTAACTACTGAGTTTCAACCTCTGCTTGTTCTAGAGAGCTCTCTCATCCCTAGCATTGTCATTTGTACTGACTGATAAGAAATAAGTTGCTTATATTGATTTAGTAAGTTGGAATTTATTCTCATTTTTCCTTCTGACTTTACAGCTTTGTGTTAAGTGAGAAAAGCCAATTTATGAAAGACGGGCTAGGTAAGGTTCCTGTTATTTCTATTTTTAGAATATGATCAAATCTCTATATTTTCATATTTGGTTCTTACTGAAGCACTTCTAATTAAGTACCTCTCTATTACATTTGCAGCAAAATTGTATCTTTATTTGTTTCATATTTTACATCTGCATATGTAATGAAATGGAGAGAGTTTTTTCCCAATAAAGATCTAAATGAGTTGCCATATTTTGACGGCCGTGCAGTATGCTACCCAAGAGCAAAAATCGTTAGGGATTATCTTGCATGGAGACAAGTTGATTGTAAGTTTTTTTTTTAATATCTTTCTGAATGTTAAATATAAGCAACCTTTTGTATGAGCCCCTGCAAAAACCAGAGAAGTTTCCCAAAGTGGTTTCTTGAAAAGGAGTATGAGTGTCATATTTATTAAAATATCTTATTGTTTTGTGAGACATACAATCTCAAGAGCTGTTTTGCAATGTCATACATGTATTTCAGGTCACATAAACAATCAGTATAATACATGCTTTTGGATGTTGGTCAAGTCTGGTAAAACTGAGAGAGAAGCTCAGTTGTGTCTGAAGGTATTGTTGTTGCTGCTTTTTAAGAGTACTTTCAAAAGTCATTAACCCTTTTTTTTTGTTTTACAGTTTCCACTGAAAAGCTTGGTTAGATAATCCAAACTGTTCAATCCATTTTATCATTGAAAAACTAACTAAATGTGAGATGGAATGTTAATATTCTTTTTTTGTTCATATCAACTAGATCTGTAAAATAGTAATAAATACTATGTTTAAAAAAATAGCTCATCCTTTTGAAACTTTCACAATATTTCTATTGGATATTGAGGGTTCGGGTATTTGTTGATCAAACAGTAGGATTTGGCTCAAAAGCCCATCTAATAATTTTAGATCTCATCCTAGAATAACTCTTATGATTGTTGCTCATATTTCTTCTGCTGCTTTTGCTAGTTTATATTCAGCTGCTATCAAGTTCAAGTATACTGATTTTTGATAAATGAATTTTTTTAGGGCACCCAAGCAAAGGAGAAAAATGAAATCCTATTCCGACAATTTGGAATAAATTATGACAAGCTACCTGAGATGTTCAAAAAAGGATCATGTGTTTTCAGAAATAAGGTATTCTTACTAAAAAGCAAATCATATACTCGTTTGCAAATTACATTTGCAAGGGCGCCTCTTTTCCAAATGATTGCGATTGATTTTATGCAGACATGAATGCCAACTGCCAACCTTAATGTTTAGCTTGCTTGTTTTTGTTTTGATTGGTCTTAGAAAAAAAATTCTGAGGCCCATTAATTGTTAATGCAAAACTATAACCCTTCTGAATGTAACCTTTACACCTTTGTAGTCTGATGCATGGGTGTTATGTACAACCAGATATTCTCAGTGTAGTTTTAAACATGAAAAATGTTTTGGATATTACTCTCAACTAGAACAAAATTGTTTTCTGTGGTGTTCATAAGAAATCATGTATGACGTATGGTTTTTGTCTGGTGGCATAAGAAATATCATTTAAGATCCTAGGAATAATGAACATAACACTCTAAATTGTTCCTCTCTGAACTGATATGGAAATACCCCAAATACTCTCTAGACATTTAAGGAGGTATCAGATACTGTGAAAGAGGGGTTAGTTTGGTCAACTCTGAACTAAAGGACTTATTTGTACTAAAAATACTGTTATTGGATTCCTAGGCTGTTTCCGACATTTTTGGTAAGTGGGATGTATTAAATGGAATGAATTATTCTTCTAGTACTTATTTTCTTTTCCATATTTGCAAGCAACACCTCACCATACGGAATGAAGTTTGTCAAGCGAACTTACCAGATTATCCCTACCTTTTTCATTAAGTACCATTCAACTATTTCACGCTTGCCCTTAAGATCGGCCACTGAGTGGGGGAGTTGGAATCTATCAGAACTAACAAGTTTGATCATTAGTAGGAAAAATTCAAGTGTTTCTGAGAATATTGAGCTTTTAGTTTTGCTTGCAACTTTGTTGGACGCTCTTTTCCAAAATAAAGCTTGATTATTGATATAATTCAGTTTTAATTATTGTGCTTTTCCATTTTGCACTGGAGGTCGAAGAAACAGTGAAGATGGACAAAGATGGAAATCCAGTTAAAAGGTGGAAAGAAATAGTGACTGTTGACCATGTAGATATCATAGGTCCCAAATTCTGGGATAGACACCCCTACATTCTTCAGGAAGATTAATGCATCTTTGTTGTTATTTCCGTTGATTGTATTCTAGTGTTATCATTTTCTTTTCTATTTTTATTTGTATGATGGATTCAGGATATTATGACAACTAGTTTATATTGGCCATCCGCTGTCAAATTAATATTAGAAAAATAAATATTGAGTTAATCGACAATTGGAGATGTGAAAACTTTAGATTAAACACTGTTTAATTATATAGAAATCTTGAATAATCTCATTCAATGGAAAACCGTTGGCTACAAGGTTGTTAAAATAAGTTTTGTAAACGTCAATTAATAATGAGGGCTCTTATTAATCAAGCGCCCCGCTCGGTGATTTTATTTTGACAATTTGTCAATCTGATAATGGTATTTAAAATAAATTCAAAAGAATTAAAATATATATATATATAGAGAGAGAGAGTAGAGATATCGTGAGCTTAAGCTCACGGAGGCCTTCCGTGATCTTAACTCAAAAAATATATTAAATCATTTTGAAATTTTAATTTATCATTCTCATTAAATTCTTTATATGAAAATCTCATGGGATGCAAAAATTTGGAGCGTTTTGAGCTTTTTAAGTTATGGTTTTTAATTTTTGAAAATCAGCTCTAAAAATAATAATAATATATTCAATACTTGAACATCATTTTAAAAAATTAAAAACGGTGACTTAAAAAAAGCTCAAAACACTCCAAATTTTTGCATCCCACAAAATTTTTATATAAAGAATTTAATGAGAATGATATATATATATATATATATATATATTACTTTTAAATTAAATTTATAGTATTTCAAATGTAATTTAAGTATTATTTGATTGTTAATTAATGATCATTAAAATTTTATACAATTTCAGTTCATATAGGGCTGACAAAAAAATTCGTAGCTCGTGACTCGCTCAGGATCGACTCACTATTGGCTCGCTCGTTAGTGAACCGAGCCGTTAAGGAGCCGGCTCGTTAAGTTAATGAGCCAAGTTTGAGCTTTGGTTAACTCGGTTCGTTTGGCTAGGTAAACTATTAATATTTATTATTTTTATTATTAATTTTTAGTATATTAACTCATGTATTTAAACTATTATATTAAATTTATATAAAATATATTATTATTAGTTATTTTATGAATTTTTGTATAAATTTTGATATAAAATATTATAAAAAATATTATAAATTATTAAATAAGTTTTAACGAATCAAATCAATTAATTCGTTAACTTCAATTAAAAGTAAATAATTAATAAACCAACTCGGCTGCACTCATTAAGCAAATAGCCGAACACTTGTCATATAATCGCATTCCACTCGCCGACACGTAACGTAACACGTTGCTCCGAAAGTACAAAAAATAATAAAAAAATAAAAAAAATGTGGAAAGAAGGGAAGGAAACAAAATAAAGTCGCGAACTCTCCTCCTCGATTTGTCGATTTGTCTCTCGAGCGAGAAACTTAACCATTCCTCAATTTCGCCTTTATTTGCAATCACCGAATCCATGGCAACGGCGGCCCAGTTGTACGGATCAGTGGTGGCCCCGAGGAGATGTGTTGCCAACTCCACTGGACGTCTCCGTTTCTCGCCTCTTCTTCCTCCAACGGTTTCTTCTCTGCCCACAAAGTCTCCTCTTATCGCCTCAAAGGTGCCTTCTTCACGCAATTCACTCTTATATTATATTAATATTGCGATCCAATACGGACTTCTGTAATTTTGGAACTTGCATTTTGGAGACTAGCAAATTACCGACTAGACGCCGATTCTGGTTTTGTCAAATCTGGAATAGTATCGATTAGTAAGAGAACTATTGAATTTTAGCTCCCAAGATGAGGTTACGATGAAATTGTCAACTGGAATGAGCTTCACACTGAGTCTTATTACGATTTTTCTCTCTGTTTTTTTCCACGCAACTGGGGTTTATGGTCAACATCGAGCTCCAGCTGTGTACCGTACAATTCAGTTTCAGTACAACCACAACCCATCTAATACCGAACTGAATACAAACATCTGAATTTGAGCCTATACAATGTTGATTTCTCTTCTTTTTTTTTTTTTTTTTTTTTTTGCCTTTCTGTCTTCTCTTTGTCCTTTGACAGTGGACATTTTTTTTCCTAATGGCAGATACCAACCTCTACATTCGTAAAGAAGAATAGGTTGATAACAATAGCCTTTGATGCTGACACTTCTATCAAGTACTCAGAGGATCAGACTCCTAACGTGGATTCAAAGTTCACTGAAGATGTAACTCAAGATAACACAATTTTGGCTTCAAATGTTCGAGAAATTGATGAGAAGAAGGCATCAGAAAAAGATATATCATCACCGCTGAAGAATTATGCAAAAATCCATGATTTTTGCTTAGGCATTCCTTATGGTAACTCTTTCATTCTCACTCCTTTTTATTCATTTGATTTGATATCAGAGCTGACTGTGGTTTGTATTGGGTCATTGAAACTGAACTATGCTTTATAATTGCATAAGTAAAGAATAATAGAGAAGATGAACAACGGCTGATTACCCAACTGGAGTTTGTGTAATATTTGGTTGTACATTTTGGGTCGAGATCAATTTAGGCAATCACAAATTTTGGGGGGCTGGTGCAAATACTGGATTGGAGCAATGTTTCTTATTAATACCATAAAATTTAGGTAGGATTTTTTTTTTTGTGTGTTTGAAACTGCCACTCAGCATTGATCATTGTGTGGTCTGAAATGTTGTTGAGATCTCTATATCCTAAAAGTTTTTGTGTACTTGTTTCCGATAGGTGGGTTTCTGCTGGCAGCGGGAGTTATTGGATTCCTCATATGGAGAAATTTGGAGAGCTTGTTCTTAGGCATTGCTCCAGGAGCTGCTATTTTTGTCCTTGGTATAACCAGTCTCAAGGTTTGGAGAGGTGGCAAATCTAGTGTACCTTTCATATTGGCTCAAGCAGGTTATTATTTGCTTCAATGGTTATATTAGTTTTCTCTTTTATCTGTTTTCATTGTACCTCTGGCAACCTCTAAAATTTTGATTGGTACCATCCCATGCACATGGAAAAACACAAGAGATTTCTTCTTTTCAGTTCAAACAAATCTTCTTAGAAATATGCCCACTTTTGTACCATAATTGAGCTGCACATATGATAAAGATGACCATGTTGTAGATGTTGATCATAAGAAAGTAAGTTACAAAGAAACGCATATGATACTTTTAAAAATTCATTTGATGTAATTGCAATATGAAACAATACAACACTTTTAGTTGCTTGATAATTGAATTAATAGATAATAATTTTTCAGATGATCAGTTGCCCATATACTATAATCAGGTCCCCATAATTGTGAAATAACAAACTTTAATTGCCATAGTGGTTAGAGAGGCTTGGCGTGACTTTGTCACGTGTGGATAGTTAACCAGATTGTTCTACTAATCATCATTATTCTTTACAGCCATTGCCTCTGTGCTTGTGTGGAAATATATCCAGGCTTTCAACTTGGTACGTATTCTATTGTAACTAAGTTTAGCTCATAAGTATTGCATCTCCTTCTGTGGCCACAAAATCCCTAGCTGACAGCTGCACAGAGTTTTGTCCAAAGTCAAATTTACTAAAATATGTTCACTTTTTGGGCATAGATGCATAGTTGACAAATTGACTTTTTGGATGTTTCTGTTAATTTTTCTTTATGGGTATTGAAATCAATATAATAGGGTACTGGAAGGGTGATTCTTTAACTATTTGTTTTTTGTTTTTTTTGAGAATTTGTTATTCATAAACAGCTCAGGTAAGGTGAAACCACGTTTGTTCCTCCTACCATCCAGGGATATAAGTACATCTTCTGTGAATGAGTTGCTTGCTACTAATAAGTGCTGCGTAAAAGCAAAAACATTTATGTGCCTCTTAGATTGGGATTTAAGCAATTTTGTGAACAAAACAAGCTAATTGGTTTAGCATTTGTTTAGTTTTAAGTTTTGTTTATTACTTCTTCTGGGTTGAATTTGGGTACCAATATATGCACTGCAATTAATGCAAGACCATACAGACATAACTTCTTGTTTTTCTTATATGGGCAGACTAAAAAGCTACTTCCATGGGGCTTCTATGGTTTTCTAAGGTACTTTCATATTCTTGCAATTTATTCTTTTCCAATTATTGTCTGTTTTATTCTTCTTATTGTGAAAGCAACTTTCAATTTGATTCTGTTTCAAAGAGGCTGACAATAACTTTAGACTGACACAAGTAGGTGGAAATTTAAACCCCTTGGAAACCAAAAGAGTATAAATATCTGCTAGTCTTGGGTTAACTGGTCTAAATTTCTCATGACATTGCTACAGTGCGGCGATGATTTGCTTCTACTTATATGTTATGGCTAGTGGAGGAAACCCGCCTCCCAAGAAGAAGGCAGTGGCTTCTCCATCATAGATTATGAATTAGATATTACCTCTGTTGTAATGTGATGTTGTGCATAAGAAAAGAAAATAATAAATGTTCTTCTGAGTTCCAGTACTCCCATAAAAAAATAGGAAATAGCTAAAGAAGTGCAACATGATCTTTTCTGAAAGAGATACAATGGGGATGGGTGGTTCTTGAAAGTTTTGCTGTTTTGTTAGGATATGAAAGACCATTAATCAAATTGCAGAGTTAGTTATATTTTCAACAGAAACATAAAATTGATGTAGCTTATGCAGATTTTGAGCCTTTTTTTATTTTATTCTAAATTTGTGTTGGATGATGCCGTCTTTATGCAAGCACTTCTTAGACAACAACTGTTATTGTAGTATGGTCGCTACTTTTCTTCAAATATGGGGGTAAAAGAATTTGATCCATTTATGGGTACTTGTCTTCAAATATGAGTGAAGAAAAATAATTGTCTGTGTGTGCGCCGAGTAAGTAGAATGAAGAAAAATAAATACTTCTTTAACAAATTGAAGTAAACGAAGAAAAATGGACTTCTTTTTTCTTGAAATTGCTGAACCAACAAATAAACTTACACTAATGACTTGCCACCAAACTCATCTTCACAAAAAAATTAGGAAAGGATGGAAATTATGTTTTTCCTTTGTAGTCACTAAAAAATCTTTTTGCAAGGTCCCCGTTTCAATAATAATAATCATAATAATGAAGCTACCAGCTAGTAGTTACGTCCTTGATCATTTTTTGGTTGTATTAGTGCCTACATATAATTTTTTTTTTCGAAGGCCAAGTACCTACACATAATTACGTGTAAATCGTAAAATATTGAAAAAAAAAAAGAGAACACAACACTATGATTGCACTTGCGGCGACTATATATATATATATTCAGACATTTTATACACATTTTTTAACTGACTCTGAACTGAAGGTTAAAATGTTTAGGCCTTTCTAGTCATCTAGTAACATCTGAACAGAAATTCGGTTGCTCGGCTATAGGTGTAAAATTTATCAAAGAGATGTGATAACCACACCCTTATCTCCACGCTTTATTTACACACAATATTAAACATCATTAAGTATAATTAATTCTAAAAAATACATAATTTCTAAAATCAAGTTATGAAAATTATTTTTTAAAAAACATTTATATTAACATCGGTACAAATATAGGATAAATATATTTATCCCAAACATATCGTCCCCAATTTTGTCCCCATTAGCGAGTTTCAAATATTTTATTTTTATTAGTAACAAAGTCAAAGGGCTTCTCTTCAATCTAAAACTATAATTCAAAATTTTTATTCTATTTATTTATTCAAGGGTCCACTGGTTACGTTAAACGCTCTATCGTCTTACAATTTAGAATTGGAATTCATCATTTTCGTTTAATAGGTATTCATCTTCTTTGATCTCTATTTATTATTTCGGCAAGAATATCAATTTTCCATCACATATGTCTCAACTAATCATCTCTGAATTCGTTGAGGTCACAAATTTGCATTTTAAATTGTGTAAGATTCGAGTTTCAAAACTTTATATTTTTTTCTTGATATTTATGGCATTTGTTTTACATGAGATTTAGAATAGAATTTTTGGTTTGCCCCGTTTATATCTCTTTTGTCTTCATTGAAATTTAGTTCTTGATAAAGGAATTGTGGATGTCCCATTATTCAAATTTTGTGGTTTGATTTCCGAGACATTCCTGTATGTTCTTTTATAATCTCGTTGATCTCATTTTTTTCCTACATTTTATTTGTGAACTCTTTGAATTTGTCTTATGAAATATTTTACATAATTAAATTAACATTATTTTTTCTTTGTTGTTGTATTGTTGAAGAGTTATCACCAAATGTGTTTTCATAAAAACAAAAACATGTAGAGCTTTGCTTTGGGCATTCAGATTTTTTTCATTGCTTAGGATGAACTTTCATAAATAAGAGTTTCTTTTATAATAAATTAAAACATGATTCATTGGATTTTCATGGACAACATACCGATTAATTAATTTTTTTTTGTTATGTTTAATTGAGTTTTTAAAATTTTCGTTCATTAGTGCAAAAGAAGTAAATTGAGTATGTTTGTGACGTATTTCTAGACAATGCAATCAATTTGACGAGATAACTGAAGGAACATGCTATTTATTTTACTTCAATAGAATGATATTTTTTCCACCTTTGAGTCAATAGTTGTTTCTTAATTAGCATCAATTTCTATTATCGTTAAATAAAAAATAAAGAGACATTAACAATTAGATTAACGAGAATAAATAATAATGTTAATAACTATAATAGCTCCTGCGAAAATCATATAAAAATATTGCAACACTTAATAATTAAAACTATTTCAATGAATATAAATAAGATTGTCAATTGCTATAAATAGACATTTATTTTTTACTTTGATGTTCATGCCATGCCTTACACTATATAAAAGAGATAATTAATACTAATGATGAGTAAAAGATTCTTAGTTGCTATAAATAGATAATTATTTTTTACTTTTATATTTATGTCAAGTCTTACATTATATAAAAGAGATAATTAATACTAATGATCAATAATCAATACAATAGATATAAATAAGATAAGTACAATTGATATAAATAAGATAAACGATAATTATTAGCACTTCAATTTAGATGTTGTAAAAAATAGCTATCAATGGCTTAATCATTTAGTATTAATAGCACTAATATTTAGTATAAATAGTAGGCAAAACGCTGCTTTGACTCTTGATAGTCAACTCTTGGGGAGATGATTAACACTAATGATTCATAACTAAGATAATTGATATAAATAAGATTACCAATAAATATAAGTAATTTAATTTAGATGCTGAAAAAAACTAGTTATCAATGACTCTTTTATTTAGTATTAATAGCACTAATATTTAGTATAAATAGCAGGCAAAACACTACTTAACTCTTGATAGTCAACTTTTGGGGATAAAATATGGGGACAAATGCTTGGGGACTATTATCAGTCTCCTTTATTTTAAATGTATTGAGTTTTAATCACATTCTTAATATTTTTCGATTAAAATTCTAATAATGCTGTCATGATATTCTACATGAACTATGTAATATTACCAATAAATTTTAACAACACTAATAAATAATTAAATGAGACAAAAAAGAAAATGTTTGTTTCTTATCAATAGGATTATAATTTTGTGTACCCGATTTGAATAATAAACTTTTATTATAGTATAACTATAAAATATGATGTCGCTAATGTTAAATATTGGACAAAAAAATATGATAAAAATGTGTAAAATTGAATATGCGTTGAAATTCAATGACTAAAATAAAATAACTTAAAATTCAGTTTCAAGTATGAATTTCATAAAAAATTGATTGAGTGAATTTACCTTTACTTTGGTTGTTGCCTTCGTGCGCAGCACTGCTTTTTATTTTGGATCGCATCAGTGCTTTATAAATATTCTGCAAAATTGAATCTCATAATATCTTGCAGATAAATATAGATAATATAATTACGTCTACAATGTTGGTTCTAAAATTTAATCTTTATTTTGTTTATTAAGGTTATCAAAATAAGCAATTCTTAAGTTTTTTTTTTCCCACCGTCGTTGGCCAATTTATTCACGTTGAGATCAAGTAACTAAAACAACAAAACAGGAAAGAGAAACGTGGACAATCCTGAGAACGTTGTGTGACCAAAAGTTGAGAGTTCAATGTCCACCAACTTTGCAGCCACTGTAAAAATTTCAAAAATTTTCAAAAAAGAAAAGAAAAGAGAAATGTGGACAATAAAGCAAACAAAGTGAAATGGGACTCGCCCATATCGGCACCAGAGATTGGCAAAATCCAACATAAATATCAGGTTAGTGTCTCTTTGCATACCACTTGCCCCTATTTTAGCGTACCGTTCACTAACATGTGTATAATTGTTACAGTGAATACATGAAGAAAATATTGAATTATTGACTCGCATAGTCCTTGTGTCTTGAAATTTCGCTTGACGGGTGTTGTTCGACAATTATTGGTCTTCAGTTGCTTCTTGTAGAAGCTGTTCAACTTTTTTTTTAAGTAAAAAATGAGGTTCAAGTTCTTAATTTTTATTAATCATGATCACAAATTATGATCTGATTATAAAAAGATTACAAAATATTAAGTAATAAAAGAAATATTTAATGAACCTGCTAAACTAGAGAGACAATAAAAACAACAGTTGCGCTTATTCATTGCTGGTGCTCAGCGTGTGTGCTAGTAAAATTATTGGGTGAACCAGTTCATATACTCTCTGAAAACCTCTCTAAAATTATCAGTGATTAGCTATTCCTTCTCATCAAAGATTCCATGGCACCTTTCTTTCCAAATGGTGAATACTGTGACTACTTCCAACTGTCTCCAATACATATGATTTTCCTTTTGTATTATGATGTCTGCGGATGCCTGTAAAGTGAAGGCCCTGCAACTATCTTGCTCAAGAGGCACCATATTAGTGATGTATGCACGCAATTGTTGAGTAAAACTGCATTCACTGCATATGTGTCTCACCATTTCAAGATCATTCCTGCACAAGTAGCACATATTTGGTATTGCCCAACCCTTCTTTATCATGTTATCGATAGTCAGAATCTTGTTACTTAGCATTAGCCATATAAAGACTTGCACTCTCGTCAGAGCTCGGATTTCCCATTTTCTGTTTAGGTGCTCCTGTACATGGAGAGTGTTAGTTATGAACTTGTAAGCTGACCTTGAGGTGAACTCTCCTGTTGCGTCTCGTGTCCACCTTACTTAATCAGAGCCAATCTGAAACTGTACCTGTTGCAGGTTCTCCATCAATTGCTGTAGTTGCTGCTGTGCTAGTGGTGTTAGATTCTGTTGCGTGAACAAAGTCCATTCTCCCTGTTGCATGCATTGATTTATTAAGACATCCACAAATCTTGATTGACTGTACGATTGTGTAAATTGATCTGCTATGGTCATCCAGAATGTTGACATTTGCGCCATCTCCCAAGGCCTTATGTGTGGACCTGATGTAACTGTTGCTTCCTTCCACCATACTTGTTCAGTTGAAACCCACTGCCACATCCATTTGATTAACAATGATTTGTTCATTTGTTCGAGATCTTGTACCCTTAGGCCTCCTAATTCCTTGGTTATTGTTACTAGTGCCCTACTTGCCAGAGAAATTCCTTTTTTGCTTCCTTGCTGCTGTTTGTGTCCATACCAGAGAAAAGAACGCCTTATCTGATTCAATCTACGTGTCACCCATTTGGGCAGGAGAAAAACAAACATGTAGAAAACCGGCTGTGTTGTTAGAACGGCATTGAGTAGAGTGAGTCTACCTCCCATCAATAGCAATTCTGCTCTCCACCCAGGCAATCTGTTCATTTCTTTCTGGATTAGAGGCAGATATGCTGTTCTGGGCAATTTTCTATCCAATAAGGACAGACCCAAAGAAATGATGGGAAAACATGCTCTCTTGCACTGCAAGATATTGGCTAATGTTTGTGCTTTGCCCATGCTATCGTCAGTAACTAGCAATGCTGACTTGTCCAAATTTATTTTGAGACCTGACACCTTCTGAAATATCATCAACAAATAGCTTGACCTGTTGCTCACTCGGTTGAAGAAAGATCAAAGCATCATCCGCGTAAAGTATATACATTCTGCATCTCTGCATTGGCTCTCTAAGTAGCTGCAGCTGTTGCAATTTTGCTATCCATCTCGCCAGAAAGTCGATGAAGCTGTCCAACTTATATAAAAGTTTTTCACGTACAGTTGATCCTCTCCTTTTTCTTTCTTTTTCATTTTTCTTTTTTGCATAGCTCTCCTTCCCCATAAATTTGTTAATCAGCTTTGGAGATTGCTTGTACTCCTGAGAATTTAACGCCATAACAGGCCTCAGGATCTGAATCCATCTTAGAGTTGGTTTAAACCAAGCTAAACATCAAACGGTATCCTCTGAAGCATTTTTTATATGAACCGTTCGATCGTTTATCAATGGTCCTGATTCAATAATAATAAAAGCCCCCTTATGAAAAAACGAATTTTGATATTAAAACCTGCATGAAATTGTCAGGAAAAATAACTTCATAATAAAATTCAACTGAACCTATCCACCTTCAAAACGCAAAACGTTTGTTAATATCCCCATCAACAACTCTTAAACAATAATTCACTTAACCCACCCTTTCTCTCAAAAAAAAAAAAAAAATTTCTTTAACAATGAGATTTCAAGCACGTACAAATCTCCATCCAGATACATCTCTCTTTCAAAACTAACCATTTTCTTGATAAGTAATCTACACAAAATTAGCCAAGAGAACAATACAGAATATATTTATACATATAAACATTTCTTTTTTTTTTTTTTTTCAATTAATAACATTACATGGCAACGTTCCTATAATAATAATAATACAAGCACTACAACTCTACAATACCATTTAACCAAAACCTCACTAACTTTATCTTTCTATTTTTGTTCCATTTTTTTTTCTTTTTGACTAAAAATTAACATAGCTACACACAAACCCAACAATAGGGCTCATGCCATACAAACATAACAAACAATAACCAAAGTGACACAAAAATGGCTCAGTTTCACTACCCCCATAAAAATAATAAATAAACCAGCAACAAACCATAAACATATAACATCCAGTCGACATATTAATTTGTATTTAAGTTAGCAGAGCACCGGGTGCCAGTGCCCCGCTAGCTAGGCATGACATCACTCAGCATATCATACCAACCAAAGGAAGGTTAGACCAGATAATACCAGTCTGAATAGAAGGCCTAACCACATAATTACTCTTTTACACTTTATATGACATGTCAGTTTCACCCCCTTGTCTTGGCTCTCTTCATGCCGAGGCTGTTATTGTTAAAAGGAGAGGCCGAGCCTGATCTCTGCATCCCTTCATCACGAAGTGTGCCATTCAGCATGGCAAGTTCTCTTAGCTGTTGCTTCTTGTAGAAATCTTGTGATTCATCCTATAATAGAGGTAAAAATAAAAATAAGCACGTCTTGCTCAAAAGTTTTAACCATAACAAAAAGGAGCTTCCATGGTGAATAACTTAATCTAGGGCTAAATTAAATTATGCTCAACACAACCTTATTTGATGACATCACTAACTAAATGAAAAGGCCAAGTGAACTAGTTAGACTTGGGACCAAATAGTAAAAAAGAAGGGATATGATAGTAATTACCACAGGCTTGAGAAGGTCCTCCAAAATCTCACGGGCTTGCATGAGTCGTGCATCAATAATTTCAACAGGAAGCTCAGCCTCAACTAAAATGTGAAGGGGTTCATTCAGGTGCTCATATCCAGGTTTCCCTCTCATCATCTCCTCCTATGGTATGAAGTTATAAAATGAGTAATTTGGTAACTTATCTGTGTTTCCTGTTCCCTAAAGTGATTGGCGGGTATTATTTTGCAAAACCAAATCAAAATATCATTCACCACATTTTTTTTCTTCTTAAAGCTGTTTTCCATCATTTATAAAATATTTTAAGCATCATTCCTTTTGCAGGATGGGAAGACCAAATATTTTGATAAGGTCTGTATAGAGTAAGTGTACCAAGCATACCCGAGCAGGGTCTTTGATGCTTCCCCGGCCTCTGATAAGAACACGACAGTCAGTGGTCGCCTCCACACGCTTCAGAGAATTCCCTCTTGGACCTAGGATCCGACCAACAAAATTGTACTGCTAGAAACCAAAAAAAAAAAGAAAGAAAACAAATAACCATCAGTTGTTTGTTAATAGTGACGGTGACCATACCACAATTGTAGTACCTACTGCTATCAGTTCTAGATGGCACAGTGCCTCTCTGACAACAACCGAGTCTACAATATAATCAAGCCCAGTAGTTCCCAGCTACCACTCTCTTCATAACATCCATTTAATACAATTGATCCTCTATTTGACCCAAGCCATCCAATCAAAAATGATAGGCAAACAAAAGGCAGCCTGCTTTGGCAAACAAACACCCCTGTAACACGCTGACCGATGGGTTGGTAATATAGCCTTAGTAACCATGTGATATAAAACAAAAAACATGATAGAACTTACAGTGGGGTATTTGTCAACAGGGATGTCAACTTTGATGGTTTTCTTGACAACAAGACCAGATGAACTGCCTTGAGATCCGAGCCAGCTATGACCAGATGACTGCTGCAATAAGACAAATAAATACAAATACAGGAAATTATAGAGTAGCGGCACAAACATAGAGGAAAAACAAAATTCGAAAGTCAAAAAATTACAAAATAATACAAGTGAAATATTGAAAATACAGAGAGCTTTACATGCCACCAAAGGAAGGACAAAAAAGATGCAATAGTTTACAGTAAGTACTCACAATAAATAAAAATACAAAGATAAGTTGCAACATTAGAGGTTAGGGACATCACATGTTAGCACAATGGTTAGGCAGATCGTGTTAAATGTATTACAGGAGCAAGTCTGAATCTATGTTAGGTTGATCAGTTGAAGTTAAATGGAGTTAGAATAAGATCTACTAAAATTAGAGACTAAATGAGTTAATAATGGTTAATGAGTTAGTAAGAAAAGCCGTACTTCAGATTGGAAAGACGAGCCCCATCCATTCAAGTCAACAGTGCCACTGTTGGAAAAGAGGCCTCCAGTTGTTAGTGGGCTACCATGTTCTAATAGTTGCGATGCATTCTCCAAAACTGCTGACACACGCAATATTTCTGCTTCAATAAATTTCAATTCCAAACCAATAACAATTTCCAAGTTAGCATTTGTCAGTGGCAAATCAAAATAAATTAGCGTTACTACAGGTTATGTCAAAGTTAGCATCAACTACCACAGGAATAACTATCTAAATTACAACATGTAAAAAGCACAATAGAGTGAGGGAAGAACTTTTCGAGGCCTATTCACCATTAGTGCAAATCTCATACAAAATCATAATATAATACAAATTAAGGTTTTCTAGTTCAGTCATACTGGATCATAGTCAGAGAAATATTTATCACACTTGTAGGTTAGTACTAAGTAAAGTATCAGGTGTTAATGTTTGGAGCAATGAAACAGGCATAGAAGCAAGTAAAGTATCTGGGTACAAGATAGGAGGGGAGTTAAAATAACCAGATCATGCATTGTCTCTAATCACTGAAACTCATTACCTCCTTAGCGTTAGTCATTACTGTGAACATCCAGTTATTTGCTCAGTAATATTAACATTTATTTTTCACGAAACCCATGCAAAAGTATCACTTAGAAAATCCTCAAGGTTTCTTCATTGATCAACAAGTTTTCTTTTCCTTATTCTCCTCCTTTCTATTTCAGTGCCCAAACTCTAATGTTTCTAATTAAGGCATACACGTTTGCACTCATTTGTTGTATATAGTCGAATACCATTTGGATGATTCTTTTTAAAGCAATAAAACTAGGGATGAATCCTTTTTTTTTTTTTAACTTTTTACTAATATTATAAATAATGGTCAAAAAGGGTATGTTAATGTGCAATTAAGGAGGTCAGAATATTAGTCAATTAAAAGGGCATCAATAAGCAGGAAATGCTGGCATAAATAGCTGACTACAAATAGCAAATGTGATATTAAAATAGAAAGTAAAAGTATAGCAACCTAATATGCACCATATTTAGTGCATTTTGAATGCCCAAAATAGAAAAGGAAAGGAGAAAGAATTCCCAATTCTTATGCTATATATCCAGTTCAAAGAAAATGTTAGACCTACATAAAGTAATTTCACTAAATTGATGATGTGATAAACTACACCACTACCACTGCACACAAAAAAGGAATAATGCATGCAACATAATTAGAAAACCAGTGCTTTTAAACCTAAAAAGTTACCAGAAACAGATGAATGTATATACATGCAATAAAATGACAAAAATAAGGAAAGGGAAAACAAAGCCCAAACATTATTTGCTGTAAAACATCAAGTCAGTAATTTTAAAGAAGTTTCTATCACATCAATGGACAGTGTAGAACAAGAGGTATAGAGTTAATACTCTCATGCGGTTAGCCATGAATTATTGGAGTCTACTAAGTGTAGTTAAGGTACAAACCTGGAATAGCAAAACTGCAATTTATCCCAGCAAAATAGGCCTCACTTTAATCAAAGTAATATCACAAGATAGACAAAACAAGAGCTAAACTGGTTTTATCAGCCTCTAGACAAGAATCAGTCTTAGATTTTGCCTTTTCGCTTGCAAGCTTCTAGCCATAATTGCTTATGATGAAAAAAAGGACATATATGAACTCATTAATGTAAACAAAAGGAAAAACATACAAACAGAATAAAACCTGACCTTGATTTAGCAACCTGTGGCAATGGGGAAGAACTGGAAGAAAAGGACTGAGCTTTTGTCTTTCTGCAAGCAGTTCCGTAAGATATCTGTTATATCAAAATCGAAAATGTTACAAAATTAGTTAAAAAGAGGCATACATATATGAAAATCTCGAAACAAACTTGATGCGGCACATAAAAAGCAGATCTAAAACAGAATCGGGGTAAGAAAAATAAAATAAAAGGATCTATATAATAAAAGACGGAGAACTTTTGTATCCCATCAAGCCAAATGAATCATGCTAGATCAATCAGATTGCAAATTGGATCTGCATGATCATGATAGTATAGGAGTATACATACAGACATCAGTATATATACTCCGCAAGAAACGAATTCGGAACACGCAGAGACACAAAGACAATTTCAAACTGATGAGCTTAAAACTACGGAGAAATTAGATCAAAGAAAAACACAAGCAGAGCAAGAAGATGTAACAAAATTATCGTGGCAAGAAAATTTATACTCTCGATACTGTGAGAGCAACTAAATAAAAGGGGAAAGGAGGACTATATCGTAAATTCATACTTCTCTTGATCTGAGATCGGGGCCCTTAAACCAGGGAGATGCGGCGAGTGAGGAGTCGTGGAGGGAGAAGGGGAAAACGACATGTACCGACCCGACGACATATCTCAGGCGATCTACCCCTTGACTTCTCAGCTTTCAGCAGGTGGTTGCGTGTCGGGTGTGTGCGTTTGACTGTGTATGTGAGTATGGAGAGATGAGCGGGAGGGAGACTAGGGTTAGGGTTTGGATGGGAGAAGAGAGTGGGAGGCGGGCGAGGAAGGAGAGGAGGTGAAGTGGTTTATAAGGGGAAGGTATGTTGTGAGCGAGAAATGGACAGAGAGAAGACGAGGGGTACGACTCTTCTCAAATTTTCTGTTCTAAAATCATGTACAATGCTACCTCTCATTTAACATCTTAGAATGAAAACTTAAATCTAAGGATTTAAATTTGAATCCTATGATGTTTCATTTTACAAATATAATATTTATATTTCATTATTTTTTTACAGATAATACAAAATTAGTTTGAAATAAAAGTTGACTATACGTAATTTTTGTTTTTGAATATTTAAAATCATTCTAAATATTTATTTGAACTAAGGAAATCAAGCTCACAACTTAACAAGACTAATATGAATCTAGATTTTTAATTGACAACTCGAAGAAAATATTCTACATGGAAAACATGTCATAGAGATATTGCCATAAATTTAACATGTTATTGAAGAAAAAAATTCATTAACAAAAATCTCAATTACTTATCATCTTAATTCTTAAGCAATCACTGGAGAAAAAAATCTTAAGACATTATCATGAAAGAATTTGTGGTTTATTTTTCAAAACTAAAGAATATATAGAATATAATAAGTCATTATGAATGATGGAGACATAGCTAAATGACTTACATGAAAATTTTAAGCAAATAGATTTTTTTTTTTTTGCTAAATGCATGCATGAAAAGTTTAAGCAAATATAGTTTTTTTTTGCTAAATGTGTGTGTGTATATATATATATAGTAAAGATACCGTGAGCTTAAGCTCACGGAGGCCTTCTGTGAGCTTAACTCAAAAAATATATCAAATCATCTCAAAATTTTAATTTATCATCTTCATTAAATTTTTTATATGAAAATCTCGTGGGATGCAAAAATTTGGAGTGTTTTGAGCTTTTGAAGTCATCGTTTTTAATTTTTAAAAATGATGTTCAAATATTAAATATATTATTATTATTATTTTTAGAGATGTTTTTCAAAAATTAAAAATCATGACTTAAAAAACTCAAAACACTCCAAATTTTTGCATCCAAATAGATTTTCATATAAATAATTTAATGAGAATGATAAATTAAAATTTTGAGATGATTTGATATACTTTTTGAGTTAAACTCACGGAAGGCCTCCGTGAGCTTAAGCTCACGGTATCTTTACTCTCTCTCTCTCTCTATATATATATATAGAGAGAGAGAGAGAGAGAGGGAGTAGAGATACCGTGAGCTTAACTCAAAAAATATATCAAATCATTTCGAAATTTTAATTTATCATTCTCATTAAATTCTTTATATGAAAATCTCATGTGATGCAAAAATTTGGAGCGTTTTGAGCTTTTTAAGTTGTGGTTTTTAATTTTTGAAAATCAGCTCTAAAAATAATAATAATATATTCAATACTTGAACATCATTTTCAAAAATTAAAAACGGTGATTTAAAAAGCTCAAAACACTCCAAATTTTTGCATCCCACAAGATTTTTATATAAAGAATTTAATGAAAATGATAAATTAAAATTTCGAGATGATTTAATATGTTTTTTGAGTTAAGCTCACGGAAGGCCTCCGTGAGCTTAAACTCACGGTATCTCCACTATATATATATATATATATATATATATAATTGAATTATGATGTTATGCATAGCATAAATCACTCCTATGCTATATAAGAAAAAAATATAATACTTTGATCGATTACACTAAGTACTATTTTCTCTAAGTTTATATTAATTTTTTTGATATATATAGGTTCAAAATTTAGATGAGGATTCTTTATAGACAACTAAAAAGATGGGGAGCTTAAACTCTTACTTTTACTCAAAAAAATAATGACATATTTCATTGCACTCATGACATACTAAAAAATTAATTAACAAAGTTTTAAATATCATTATAGTCTCGCAATTTATTACTCATTTGTATTCTTTTTATATCAATTTGTAATTTTACCTTCGAATAAAAAATATTTATAGACTTGATATTAGTGCGAAAGAAAAAAAAGAAAAATAAGGAGCAGGAGAACAGTGAATGAACTCACCAATGTGCTTAGAGTTATCAATAGGTAGGATAAGATACAGGTGGAGATATTTTTATATCCATAGCCATTAATTTTTTTTTACTCATGTCCTATCCATATCGATTAAATTTTTCTTTACCCGGAGCCTACCTTTATCCGTTAAGAATTTTGAATAATGAACGGATAATAGTAGATAACGGATAAAAATAAAAATAATTCAGTGAAAAATTATATGATTTAGACAAATAAATAACATTAAATAAATATACTAATAAAGTACAATAATAATTGACATTTTAGATATAATAAAGATTATATAATTTATTCATGTCAATTATCATCAAAAATATATATTAATTAATATATATTTATATAAATTAATTATATATATTTATTAAAAATATAAAATAATTATATTTATATATATTTAACTATATATATAATTTATTCAATGAATAACGGATAACGAAAACCCCTTATTCATATCCATATCTGATAAATTAATGATATTTTTTTCTTATTCTACTCATACTGCCTTATTGAATATAATACATATCAGAAAAACAATCAAAAAAGTGTCACAGCCTTAAATATGCCTCATTTCCCGTTTCAATTGTAGGATGTGGCCCGAACAATGATTTCAGAGGAGACCGTGTCAGGGCATTTGGACCAGAAGAGAGAGTTTACCGCTCATTTTTACGGCGGGGAAACTTGAAACAGTGTTCACCTCTTTTAACGAACGAACTTTTTACCTCTTCGCCTGATCATATAAAATAACCCAACTAGTGGCATCCACCTCGTCACTTGTACAAAATGCGTAGTCTACGCGGTCTTGAAACGTATTCTCGGATCCAAGGATACACCCGAGAAATTCTTATTTAAACGTAGATCATCCGTACTATATAAATGGTACTCATGATTTCTCGTGTAAGTCTGCCTTTCAGACCCTTAATAGTCATTCGGTGTATAATCAATGTGGTCCAGATTGGGTGAATAACAAAAAAATTTCGTTCCGTTGCTCAGCGGGGTTTCAAAAGAGATCTGTGGAAATCTGGAAACTATCTTCTCCGATCCGACCGTCATTGTGTATCAGAGAAAAGTTATGGACGGTTGTGATTGCATTATTGTAACAAAACCATATAGTCAAGACTCCAGACTTAATACTTATGTCTGTGGTCTCCAGTGTGAACCCACCTGAGCTTGGATGTTTTGATTCGTGCTAACTCGAATCTTAAAGTATGAATCCTCTGATCCGAGTCCGTGTGAACCCACCTGAGCTTGGATGTTTTGTCGCATATGCCTCTGTAAAACCTCTCCAATTTTATTAGCATCAAGTGTAGATAATTAAGTGAGAAAATATTTTAGCAATTCATAGTCATAAATTCCAAATGAAGTTTTAAAAATATCTCGCTAAGGTTAAATTACCAATAAAAATAAATAATTAATTAATCACTAAAATTACGGTGAAAATATATATAGCTCGACATAATTAGTACTCTTTATTTCACTCTTTTTCAATGCTTTTATTTTATTCATGTGAATGTATGAAATATCTACTCCATTTTGGAGATTTTTTTTGGAGAGGAGAAACACGTGGGGGCCAACTAAAAGTCTCCACCACATTCACATTAAAATAGAGCTGTAAACGTGGTCCACCACGTGTCCCACCTTTCTACCACAACGGATTCGCTAAATGCAACTCATAATCTGGATGTGGTGCATGTGCACCTTTTTCCACAGAAGAAAGGAATTCAGGTCCCGGTTTCTTCAACCAGGTCCATAGAAATCATTCATTCAAAGTTCAAACCAGCGGGAATACTCTGGGTCCCGCTCAACAGACCGGCATGAAAGCAATAGGTCGGGATCCTCTCCAATAATAAATTATTTTCTACCTTTAACCTCCGAAAGTGGTCAGCTTGGCACTTTGGCAGTACTGTGAAGGAGCTACATCAACCGTTCAATATTGGATCAACGGTGTAAGTTCGTCTGGCTGTACTTGTATCCAGGAATTGTCGTTAATTGAAGAGGAGCATGTACGGAGAACAACTACCAGAAGTTGCGGTCCTTGAGACTTTAAATCTGCTGTTATCCGCCAGAAATACAGGACTATGTTTTTTTCTTCTTAGACGGTGAGTCCCTCATGATTCTAATTTATGGTAAGATTCATTGTCAAAGAGAGAAAAACAGAGTCCTATTTTTCTCCCGGATAACAACACATTCGGAACTGATCCTTGCGGAGAGCGTGTATATTGTATATTGAAATTTTATTCTTCAAGGACCTCAAAGAGTAACTTATTAAAGTTAAGAGTTACGTCGTAAACTTATTTTTACATTGGATCACATGAACGAAAAAAAAACATTTCCTAATAGTTTTTTCGTAAAAAACCGTTAGGAAAACCATCTTTCCTAACAATTTCTTATGAAAAATTATAGAAAAATATCTTTCTTAACGGTTTCTTATAAGAAATCATTAGGAAAGCTATTTTTCCTAGCGGTTTTTCATAAGAAACCGTTAGGAAAGTTCATCAACATAGATTTAGAAATTCTTCAGCCGCTACTCATTATACATAACAAATAATTAAAATTATATTTATATATTTAATTAAAATTTTAGTTATTTATATAAATAGCTAAAATAAATTATAATTATAATTATAATTAAATCTATATTTATGTTTATAATTAAAATTTTAAATATAAATTTAATTAATTAAAATTATAGTTAAAATTATAACATATCGATAATAAAATATAAATATAATTAATAGCTAATCGAATTATATTTAAAAATATAAATATAATTTTAATTAATTTTAACTATTTATATATATAAATAACTAAAATTATATTTAGGTTTTTAATTAAGAATATAAATATAATTTTAATTATTTGTTATAAATAATGAATAGTGGGTTGGAGAATTTTTAAATTCATGCTGATGAATTAAAATTTTGATATTTAAATGTTTATAATTTTTGATAGAAAACTCCGATTGAGACGTTTAAATGTAATTCGGAAAGCTCGCGCAAAGGTCTATCTGCTAACTCAATTGAAGAGCGTGAGCTGAGCTTGCGTCCTTCAATTTTGATTACATAATCAGTTATCGGACATGAAAAATACACTCTGAAATACATGGGTTGCATCTTTTCCATGGTCTTTTGTGTTCTTATAGTGAAGATAAATTGATGGACCGGACCTTTAAAGAAAATTTCCTGTATATCCGTGGAAAATTTTCTCATGATACTCTCTGTTTGTAACCAACTGGAGATATAGCTCTTTCTTAAACCCTTGTCTCTTTTTTTTTCTCTTCTCTTTTTCTTTTAGAAAAAATGCAGGTCTGCCTGCCTGACTGACTGAGTTGACTGACTACCTGTTTTTTCATTTTTTTTAAAGTTTGAACGAAGCATTTTTTTAGTACAAAACAAACATAAAAAATGAGCTGGTTCTTAATCTTAGATTATTGTACAAGATTCCAAATTAGAATTTTTATCATTTGTGTAATTTGAGCATTAAAACCTGCCCAACCTCCCCTCTCCAGCCCTCCCAAAACAAGAGGGACAAAAAGGGACCAACATATTTAGCAGCGCAATTAAGAAAGCTTTCAAGTGGGAAAAAAAATATTTTTTCTTTATAAAAGTTGATTCTTAGCCCTTAGGGCATTGTTAGGTTATGCCATTGCTTTCAATTTTTGGAAAGATGTAAAGAGCAAAATTTTAAATTCTAGCCTTTGGTGTAGCTATTATTAACGTGGGAAAAGTATTATTTTTAATTAGGATAATCATAACATATAGTTACTTTCAATGTTATTAAATAATACTTAAATTAAAAAAATAGAGTTGTTATCAATTATTTATAGATTGCATGTATATCAAACTAAATATCTACAAAATTGAACAAAATGTGGTAAATGTTTATCGATAGAAACTACAATTTTGATTTCTCAAATTTAACGATAATTGAAATTTGTTTATCATAAAAATTTGATATCCCGTAAAAAAAAATAGATATACATGGAAAAATAACCCTTTAATTAAGACTATTTATCGACTTACCCACTAACGAAGAACATGCTTGGCACATATTAAAAACTCCTTGTACGTGTGACTAACAATTAGTCGTGGATAAAATGCGTGTAAGCTCAATTATAATTTTTGTTGATTTGATTATCATACAGATCTAAAAGATATATTTAATATTGATCCTGAAATAGAAACCTTAGGTATAGCTAATTCGTATACAACTGGTCATCGTATTGTAAAATTGGACATGTTCGATCTATAATAAATTAATTATTGAAGGCTTCTTAAAAGATCTACATCTACTAAATACATTGATTTGTTCCGACGAATTTAAAATCTCCGGTTAGTACTAACTTTTGTCAATTTTCATGATATATTTGTTTCGCTAGGAACTATTATATAATGCATAATAGAGAACATATGCATCGTACGATCTTAAATGATACAAATTAGTTAATTGCTAAAATAAAATTGTTATCCTTATAACTTACAATTTATAATTTATAGATGATTTTAAAATTAACAGGAATGATAACTAACCTTTGATCTTTGATCTAGTGGTAAAAATAATATCCTTTATATGAAAGGTCCAAGAGATAATTTGACGTTCATGTATTAAGAGACTACGTATATATAATGAGCTAACCTGCATTTAAATAAATTAAACTAGTGTTATTATGAAAATTCATTAATTTTATTAAAAGTATATTAAGAAGCTAAAAATCCATCTGTATTTTTTTCTTCAAAAAAAAAACCACACTGCTGATCCACATAACTCTGTGGACCCCTGAAATAATATGATATTTTATATTTTTTTTAGTGCATGCATAATTGCATAAAAATCAAAAATAAAAAAATAACACAAACATTGAATATTTATTATTATTTTTGGAGCTATTTTTTAAAAATTCAAAAGAGTGGCTTAAAAAACTCAAAACACTCCAAATTTTTGTATCTCATAAGGTTTTCATATGAAGAATTTAATAGAAATCATAAATTAAATTTTTTGAGATTTTAAAATATAGTTTTTGATCCATTTGCATATCAGCTAAAATAAAAATATTTTCACAATAGTCTACCTCTATATACAATATATATATAGTAAAACTAACGTGCTCTTAGGAGCACAGAACCTCTTCGATTCTAGCTCAAAAACTGTATCAATATCTAAATTTTGATTTATCACTCTCATTAAATTCTTCATATTGAAATATTATGGGTACAAAAATTTAGGATGTTTTGAGTTTTCTAGTTCATTATTTTTAATTTTTAATAATAATATACAAATATTAAATATATTATTATTAGTTTTAGAGCTGATTTTTAAAAATTGAAAAGAGTGACCTAGAAAATTTGAAACACGCCAAATTTTTATATTCCACAAAATTTTCATATGAATAATTTAATAAGAGTGATAAATCAAAATTTAAAGATTATTTGATATATTTTTTGAGTTTAGATCACGGAGAGGCTCTGTGCTCTTAAGGCATGCTAGTTTTACTCATATATATGTATATAGTTGGGCATGATGTTATACATAGTACAAATCACTCTTGTGCTGTGAATTATTTTTTCATTTTGAAAGTTTAAATGGTCAATCCAACCGTACAAAATGGCTTTCATATGAATATCTAGATGTAGATCAAATTTTATATTTTTTAAGATAGTTAGAAAATCACTTGATTTAGTTATTATGAGCCATTAAAAAAAAGTAATTTTTCAGCTATCTTAAAAATAGTTAAAAAAATTTAGAAAATATAAAATTTTGTCTACATCTAGATATTCATATGAAAATTATTTTGTATAGTTGGATGGTTTATGCCCAACTTTTGCGCAGTGTCACGGAGCTAGCAATTAAGTTCAACAGTACAGCAAATCCAAATTATTTGATGTGTTCAACGGACTCAATTATCTACACACACAAAATATCGCTTTTGTTCTGGTTATAAACTATTTCTCATTGTGGTTTATTAGGTTATTTTAAATTCATAATATGAGTTTAAACAAGAATTTTAAATCATTTAAATTCATCATATTTTATGACTAAGCTGAATTTTTGAATTTATTTAATATAAAACAGTAAGAGATAATGAAAAATAAATATGATAAGTTTTGTTGCCTTCATATGTACAATTGATTTTATACTAGATGAATTAAAATAATTTAAAATTTTATTATGTAAACCATCGCTCGTATTAAATAAATTTGAATAGTTTAAGTTCGTATTTCGAGACTGGTTTGATAAATTTTTGAGGTTAAGTTCACAAAATTGTCGCTTAACTTTTAAAACATCAGAGTTATCATTGATCTCATTAATTTTTATGGTTGATGTATGATCATAAAATTTTATAATTTACGGGGATCATTTTATATTAGATCAATGATAATAAAATAATTACATAAAATTAATTAATCATAGTTAACTTTATTCATTCATCTCAATACCATTTAGTCTAGTAAAAAATGGAGTATACATGTACCATAAAATAAGACCAAACATTTGGATGAATTTTTTTTTATCCACATCAGAATTAACGTAATAATAAAAATGTATAAATAAAACATTTGACGACAATGGTTCAGATACCACTTTATTTTCTGTTTCTTTGCCACGTCATTATTTTGTAAAAGTATAGAACAAAATTCAAAAAGACAGAGACATTTTGGAGGCAATTATTGGAAGCATTTTAATTAGAACTTTTCACGCTTTATTTCCAAACAAGCCCTTAATAAACATAAGCAAGGTTGTGACGATTCCTAACCAGAAGCAGGAGGATAAAAATTCCAAAATTTTAACCAAACAATAATCAAGTATATGGCCATCATAATCAACCCTCTTGATTGTTAAGAGATAGAAAGAGACCAATTCAAATTCAAATAAAGGATAGGAGGAGAGCTGTCTAAAGAGAGAAATTGGTGGAGAATCAGGGTTGGTGGGTCTCAATCAGACAGGCTGTAAATTGGGAATTAGGGAGTTCATATATTTTAAAAATCATCTGCATCATTTAAAGCTGTTTTTGGTTGTTAGAAACCTCTCGAGGACGATGACAAAAAGTAATTTCAGAGAGAATTAAAAAAGAAATCCAAACCACTAAACCATATAATAAATATATGATTGTATTACATTTAAAGAAAATTTATTACAGTTCGAGAGGGAAAAAAAGCCAATGATTATCGTGATGACCAACATATAGTTATTAATACAATAAATAAGAAATATACTACTAGTGATTTAGACAAGTCTAGCTTGTATCAACTTTTACATAATTTGAAATTGATTTATTACCTATCATAAAGTTTGTAAATGATAATTTGATTTTTTTATCAATAATTTATTAATGAGACAGAGGACCACATAATTATCAAATTAAAGCATATTTGATATACCGTCCATAAATGACAAAAACCACATTTATGATACTTTTACTTATTTCGACAAAATTTGAAGCCTGCATAAAATATTGTCCATATTTTGCTCTCAAATATAAATGTTCTATTGATCCACGATAACAAACATCGTTCATCCCTATTTATATATTTTTAGAATGTTTCGAGATATGGATTAATTACCACGGACTGCAAAATGAATGAATAATAATGCCAATCCATGGTAACATATCCAACACGAAGAGCAAACAATAATTTTATTAACATAATATATTCCAAATTGACTTCAAAATGACAAAAAAAAATGAAAGCATGAAATCAATATTCGTGCTCCAACAGAAAATATATTACTTATAGGTTAGTCCTCTTATCCCTATATAGATTTAATCATTTAACTAAGTAAAACTAATTTATTTAGTTAGAGGGGTGTTTGAAACCCGGATGGTGAATCTTTATGAACAAAAAATATTATCTACAAAAGTTTTTTTTTTTGCTTTTTTTAATCAAATAGATGAAGGTCAAAGCCATCAAATTTCATTAATCTGTAATGTTTACATGAATTACGAGTGGGTGATCATTGTATTACGGATTGATTAAAAAGAAAAAGAAAAATATAATTAAAAAATAAAAATTAAGATACTAAACTAGTAACCAATAGTGGAGATATCTCAGCTCATATACCAGCTCTATGTGAGATTTATTTGCTGCTTTAAATGTTCTGGCACATCTCTCTTCATATCACAAAATGAGTAGCCATCTCTAACTGTCTCCATTTCATATGCTCTTCTTTGGTCACTAATAATTTCTTATCTCCTTCTTTGTATATCCAGAATTCTGACATATTAGCATGCATCTCATCATGTATGTATTCCCTAGTTTATGATTATGTATAAATTTGTTGTAATTTTGGATCGAAAAATTGTCCATATAATATACCTGTTTTTTTTTATCATTGGAAAAAAAGAGTAATTTTAGATTTTGCTTCCATTGATTTTTTTTATTTTTCATGTTACCAAAAGAAAATGCTGGAACTGCAGACCTCACAAATTAAATTTGAACACAGTACTGAGAAAATGATGGTATTGCCGACACTATAGAAATGCAAACAGTTCCCAATAAACTGCCACTTTGTCATCATTTACTGATAAATTGATCAGCTGTTCCATGTCACAGTTTTGCTTGGCAAAACTGAGATGACACGTGATTATAGGAATAGAACGGGAAGTAAAGATATTTTTATTTCTAATTAATGATCAAATAAATATTGATTTGTAATTAATGAACAAGATTAAGACTCCAGCTCAAAAACAGTGTTAAAAGTTAAAACAAGCCAAAGGCTAAAAGCGTTATGTCTTAACATATTAAAGTATTTAGAGATCAAGTGAGTATATTTCAATTTCCATATGCCGCATTTATTGATTACAGAATTTCCATCTTATTTCATATCGTATTCTTATCAGCTAATTCATATATATTTCTTAGGGACCATTGATCATGAATCTTTTCACTGAGTGTCGATCGAGTAGTATTTTAATATAAAGTTAAAATTTATAATTTTAGAAAAAAAAATATGATTGAGTTTCTACCTTTTTAGGGATGCCGCTTCATCTCTGTTTTTGTTAATCTGATTCTGCTTCTCATTCATTTTCATACTTGTCTCAACTGAAGGGATGTTGATATGCATTATGTTCTTAACGTGCAAATTAAAAAAATATATATAAAGAGTACAATTCGTAACGGAAATCTCATAACACTTATCATGTTATATTATTGTTCAAGTTTTTATCATTTTGAAGAATTTTTTTGTGCCAAAAATTTATTGAATGCGAGATTTCCTTATATGAAAATGAAAGTGTTTTCAGTTGAAAATTTTAACTAATTTTTACATTTATTTATTTTATAGAAAGACATCTGAAAATAGTCCTGGTTATAGTAATTTTATTTTTTAATGTTTGCTCAATATTAGATTTATATACGGCATATTGACTGTTGTATTGTATTCCAGTGGAGAGTAAATTAGTAAAACTTTTTCAGGGTATACTTTGGATGATACAAAAAAAAAATAATTATTCAATTATTTAGGTGTGGTTTATTTATTTATTTTAGGTGTGCTTCAATCATATTCTTAGTACCTTGTGGTGCAAGGCAAGAAGTACATATAATTATCTTAAGTTAAACTAATTTTACCTACCGATGTGGAATGGATACCAGTTCAAGTAAAAGCTGAAGAGAATGATTGGCAAGAACATGTGACACCCAATTCATGGGTTTGGAGGAAAAATATTTAGGCTTTTACAAGATGATGTTGTGATTTTAGGAATTGGATGCTTTTGTCCATGCTGCTTATTTTGCTGTCTCAGTCTTTGTATTAATGCTGATAATGTGTATGCTGTTGGTCGTTTGTTGGGTTGGGTTATCTTGATCAGTGTTGTTTCATTATTTGGACACTGGTTGCCTATTTCTGTCAGTAAATGTAACAAGAACAGGAGATATATAATTTACTGTTTCTGGTATCGTGTAACAGTACCAACTTAATATATTTGTTTTTGTTGAGCTAAATATGAAGAATTGAAGATCAAATCTATTCGCTTTAAATATTCATAAGGTATTGATTTAATGTTTAAACTATTTTTACTTTCACTTAAAATAAATAGTTTTTAATTTCAATAATGTAGACAGTTTAGATTGAATGAGGAGTGATAATTGCACATCTTATTTGCATTTAATATTAGATATAAATTCTTCTAAAAATATATATAATCTCTAATTCGAGTTTTGAAACATATATTTTTAAAAAACGTGTATACTTTACATCGTGTGCAAGGTGCAAGAAACAATTTCATTGTCAAATACTTATGTTGTTAGTATAATTATTCCTTTATACTTATGTAAATGTCGCATTTTGATCGTCTTCAACATTTATTTCTCAATCCACGCTATCAGACTTTAGATATTCGAGATTCAAACTGCCAACCTTTTTGTTAAATTGCTAAATCATGAAACTGTTCAAGCAACCAACTAAAAGATGCTTCATGCAAATACCAAATTTGATTTCGTTCAATTAGTGATGGATGGCCTTGCAATGAATGTCTATTAACAAAGAGAGTTTGTTAGGTGTATTTATGAAAGCAATACAGGAGATAACCCAAGATTATTTTCTTTCATTTTTTTTTTTGTATGGCTATGTTCGTATTTCGTTCCATTTTGTTCTCTCTTCTTTCCCCTTTTCATTTTTCTTTTACTCTATCTGTATTTTTTTTTTAAATTTGATTTAATGAAATTACATAATAGACTATTTGTCTACTACTTCAAAAAAATACAGGAGATAACCAGTTAACCCAGTAATCTCTTTTAGCAACTACAATGTAGCAATCTGTGTTGCAGGTCGTTGATCATTCCGTATTATTCCTAACAAAATTGATGCACACTCCAATTTAGTAGATTGTTGAAAATTATTCTGAAATTGTCCTTAAATAAATTTGCAAATTGGCATGGTTACAACTTACAAAGGACATTGTACTTGTAATATAACATTGTATTGCATGAATCAAGGAACTAGAATTAGGTGCATTATTTAAGAATTAAGTTGAAGAGCCATTAGTTGTTGGCAGCTAGAAATTTCTATTTTCTTTCTCTTCTTTTCTCTAAATGAAACAATCAGTTGTATTATTGATTGTTATACCAATATGTGTATCTCTGTCTACAGGCTAGCAAGGCACCTGCCTCGCATGAAACACTAATGCTCTCTACCCCTCCTGTTTTCAGGTAAAACAGAGATCTCCATTCTTTTCTTTTCTTTTAAATAAGGTTTGACATTGGCTCTAGCATTTATTCATTTTCAAATGTATTTGTTCAATTTAAATTTGTAACTCTACACAATTAAGACGTGTGAGTTCTATCATCATTTGTATCAAATCTGCGATTGTCTGTTTTAATTTTTAACGAAGATTTTTGTTTTCCTTAGCTTAATTACTTAAGAGTTGAGAAGTATGTTGTTATTTCCATCCACTGTATTCACTTGTTGAGTATGATCAATTTTAGTATGTTATATACTTTTTAATTTAATTCAATTAGATTTAGCTCTACCCATAAAAAAATAATATAATTTAACCATGTCCATAATTTTCTATAGCAGTGCTACACTGCTATTTTCTTGCATGACCAATCTCTGAGATCGACTTGATCATGTTCTTTAAAATTGAATATATATTATACATCTTTCTATGGTCATTTTCCTTGATTAATTACTTAAATTAAGTAGGTAGGGAAGTTATTTTCTAAGAGGTGAGCTTAATCATTTAATAATTGAGAATTCGCCAATTAACTTAATCACCTTTTCCTGATAGTTAATCCATTCTGCTACAAACCAGCATGAATTGTATCTAAAATAAATAAGATGTTATTATTTGTTTTCCAATTAGTATTTAATTATTACTTCCCTTCTTTTTTTGCTTCTGTGGATGGAATGACAAGAATTACTATGGATATAGACTAACATATATGCTTAGCATACTCGTTATATATATATATATATTTTTCCTATTGACTTCACAAAGGTACATACCATAAAATGCTATACAGAATCTCCCAAAATTACAAGAACCTATTTATTGTAGTTAAGTTCAAAATTCACAATTTGATATTTGGCTTATGGATATAACACTTTTTTTTTACTCATATCGAATATGCATCAACTTTACTATATTTATTTATAGAGATTATTCCCTGAATGATCGAATGATAACGGGTGATCAAGTAGCATGGATAATATTCAACCAGAAAAGAGAGAGAGAGAGAGAGAGTATGAAAATGTGCGGTTGATTAGATAGAATTTCCAACGATGCAAGACAACAATTTAAATACGCATAGTGTGAGTATGAAAATGTGCGGTTGTAAGTTGCATAGAGATTTCTCTGTTTTTGTACTGTGTATTATGCAATGGTTTAAGTATCATAGATGTGGACGTGGAGCGGTTGATTAGATTTGTGCTGAGAAACTAGTAAGTGCAGTAGTAGATTGAAGGATATGCTTGTACATAAACATAATATTTATTATTAATATATTTAGTGGCAGCAGCTAGGGCTGCACAAAAAAGCTCGGGCTCGTGGCTCAGCTCGGGCTCGGATCGGGCTCGAGCTAATCTGACTCGAGCTAAAATGACTCGAGCTAATTTGGCTCGAGCTAATCTGGCTCGGTAGTTAAATGATCCGAGTTTGAGTTGGGGTCGGCTCGGCTTGTGGCTCGACTCAGCTCGAATTAAAAATAGTTTTTATAATTTTTTTTGCCGAACTCTAATCCGATAACTCCTCTCTCATCATCTCTCACCATCTCACCATGTCAGCAGCTTAAAGACGTCTCTTGCTCGCTCGTAATTAGATTCGTATATCTGACTCGATAGTTTTTTGTTGGTCCATCCATTCAAATTAATGCAGCGAAGATGCCATTGAAAAAATAGTTTGTTGATATACCAATTTTGTACCAATTCTCATACCAATCTTCTAGATATACCAACTTTATAGTTTGTAGATGTATTAAATCTAAATATCAAATTGAGTCAACGCACATGCATTGGCTCGTGAGCCAGCTCGCGAGCTAGCTCGAATAGTAACGAGCCGAGTTTGAGCTAGGTTTTTCAGCTCGAACCATTTCACGAGCTCGGCTCGACTCGACTCGAATTTTCATGAGCCGAGCTATTATCACTATTACCAAACTTAGATTACAGTTTAGGCTCCTCCATGTGAAATGGCACTACCAGAAAAATTGAATTTAGAACCGGCTATTTAGAATCGTTTTTTTAAAAAACAGCTGCTAAAAGATTAAAGTGGCAGTATTGTAAATTTTATTAAAATTATTAAAACCGATTTTGTAAAATAACCGGTTACAAATTTTTTTATTATAACCGGTTATATGAAAACCTGTTCCAATTGAATGGATTAAAATCGGTTATAAATAACCGGTTCTAAAATTTTTATTTTAAAACCGGTTTTAGCAAAAATAGGTTCTAAATTCTAAGAAAATTCAATCCGGTTATTAATAAAATAGATTCTAAACTAAAAATTATGATTAAAATTTATGATAATATATAAAAATCTCTCGACATCATATTAATATAAAATTTTAGAGTACTTCATATTAATCTAATTCATATTAATTAAAACCGATTTTTATTAAAGCCGATTCTAATTCATAAAATTGAATTAGAACCGCTTTTTATAAAAACCGATTCTAATTCAATTTTATGAATTAGAACCGTTTTTTAATAAAAATCGGTACTAATTTAATTTTATGAATTATAATTATTTTTTAATAAAAACCGGTTCTAATTAAATTTTATGAATTAGAACCGTTTTTTAATAAAAACCGGCTCTAAAGAAATTTTTGCATCAACAAATAGAATTTCAGTTTTTTGCTCCCACAGATTGCTATGTTTTTCAATCTAACCGTTGGTTCATGCTTATCCGACGATCTAAAAACCAAAATTCAAAAATCTAAATCCCATGGATTATCACTCTTCATCCTCCTATTTCATATATAAAAGAGATATTGAGAGACAGAGAAAGAGAAAGTAAGAGAAAGAGCAAATGTCATCTTGAAGAAAGAAAAAAGAAAGGAAAAGAAAAAGACAGATTTGAAGCTCAAAAATGGATTTGATGTTTATTTAAACTTTTTAGTTTAGTTTTTTTATTTTTTTCTTTAGAAATTATAAAGATAGAAAATTTCTCAGATTTTCTTTAATATGTAAATTATATATAATTATTTTATTAATAAAATATACTTTATTAGTTAATGGTGAAATTAAATTATTTAATCAAAATTTAAAGAAATCAATTCAAGAAATAAAATAATAAATTATAAATAATGGTTTATGTTGTAAACAGTTCTAAACGGCTGATTAGAAAGAATTAAATTAAAACATTTATGTAAAGCCTTGCTTATTAGAAAGAAGAGTTTAGAACCGGTTATTTGAAATAACCGGTTCTAAATGTTAGAGTTTAGAACCGATTATTTGAAATAACCGGTTCTAAAGGTTAGAGTTTAGAACCGGTTATTTTGAAATAATCAGTTCTAAAGGTTAGAATTTAGAATCGGTTATTTGAAATAATCGGCTTTAAATGTCCCATTTAGCACCTCCTCTTAGCGCCGGTTTTTAAAACATTTAGCACCGCATAGTTTTAGAACTGGTTGTATAACCGGTGCTAAATCCTTTATATAATCAGTTCTAAAACGTTTTTTTGTGGTAGTGTGGACATTGCAAATCAGAGTGTAAATATATATTGTTTGATTGTTAACAGCCTATTAACTATGGAAAGTTACAAATTAGTGTGAATGCAGAGAGCAACTCCTGAACAAGAAAATAGACACTAATTGATTTTGAAAAAAAAATGTAGTGTGATTCTTTTTATTTATATTTCAAAATCTTATTTCTGGAGTACATCAATTATTTTTATTTATATTTTCAAAAACGTTGTTCAAAATAACAAGTTAAAATTGTAAACACATCCTTCATTATATAAACAAAGCGTGTATATCAAACTAAACCAAGTTGGAATTCCTGTTAGCCTGCTTTGAATAATTAAATTTTTCAGTGGTTGAGTATTAATTAATAGATTTTGTTCCTATTATTTTTATTGATGACTAATTAAATTTCATCATGATCCATATTTGATATGGACGCCCTATTTAGATAATAAAATTTTCTATAATTTATTTTCAAATTTTCAAATTTGAAAATAAATTTCATGATGATCCATAAGTAGATGTGCAATAAAGTTGGATCCCCCCATGAGAAAAATACTCTTTAAAACCCATATAGTGATCTGTTTATTTCTGTCTTCATCAACTACTAAACTTGTCTAATTAAAGCAATATACATTTTTGGACATTTATTTGGGATTTCTAGCAGGGGAATCATATCCTCTGTAGTACTCTATTTTTTTACGGTGGTCAGTTTAATCAATCTCAGCTATTTAAAACGCTCAGTGTGGATCTTAATGATGTCAGGATACTGTAGCAACTATAAAAAATCTACCCAACATACACTTTAAAGTTGTTGTCCACTGTATAGAGGACGTGAACTCGCGGTTAGGAGCACGTTTCTGAATTTGTTTCGGAACTTAGTAAGAAATGTGGTTCACTAATCCTCCAAATTTCTGCAAACTAATTGCTGCCTGGCCATGAATTAGCAGGATTTATTGCATCCATAACCTAAGGTCAGTATCTGCTCGCCTTTTTTTTATTTAGGAGGAAACCAATTGGAGAATATAACACTAATTTTTTTTTTAAAAATATATATAATAGAAAGTTCACATATGCTGTCGACGATCCAATAACGAGAATTTTAGATCAGGGGTTCAATACCAATTTAATCAATTAGCGAGTAATCAATTGAATGATGATGATGGAGGCAGATAATAGAATCCGGGATAAGTTTCTTGCAAGAGAAGTATGAATGTACTAAAGATTAAATTGTCAATGCTAGAGAAAGTTGAATAAATTACTTGAGTCCGGATCTACGCTCCAGGAAGAGAGGAAAGAAAAATAATTTTGGTCTCTGCATTTTGAGGTCACATCATGTTTATCGTACAGAGGATATACATGTTTGACTATAAAAAATTGTGACGAATGCTCGCTCAAGGAAGCACTTTGAAATCATTGGTTTCATTAAAAAAATAAAAAGGAATCCCTATGGAACATCGCTGCATGATTCGTGCTTATTGTTTACTAATAAGTAACAACCTTAAAAAATAGTTCATAGTATTAGGGGTCCTTTTCATCTTCTAGTTGCTACAGCCTGTTAAAATGAACCACCTTGTAAATTATTCGTTCTTTTTTTAAATACAATTATAAGTAGGTAGTTGCCTACTATTTCAAGAAATATATATATATATATAAGATATGAACTTAAGCTCACGGAAGAGCTTAACTCAAAAAGTACATCAAATTATCTTCAAATTTTAATTTAGCATGTTCATTAAATTCTTTATATAAAAATCTTGTGAGATGTAAAAATTTGGAGCGTTTTGAATTTTTTAAGTCACCGTTTTTAATTTTTTAAAATGATGCTCAAAGATTGAATATTTTATTATTATTTTTAGAGTTGATTTTTCAAAATTAAAAATCATGACTTACAAAGCTCAAAATACTCTAAATGTTTGTATCCCACAAGATTTTCATATAAAGAATTTAATGAGCATGATAAATTAAAATTTGAAGATGATTTGATGTACTTTTTGAGTTAAGCCCACGGAAGACCTCCGTGGGCTTAACTAAAAAAGTACATCAAATCTTATTCAAATTTTAATTTATCATGCTCATTAAATTCTTTATATGAAAATCTCGTGGGATAAAAAAATTTAGAGTGTTTTGAGTTTTTTAAGTCATCGTTTTTATTTTTTTAAAATCAACTCTAATAATAATAATAATATATTCAACACTTGAACATCATTTTAAAAAATTAAAATCGGTCACTTAAAAACTCAAAACACTTCAAATTTTGGCATCCCATAAGATTTTCATATAAAAAATTTAATGAGCGTGATAAATTAAAATTTGAAGATGATTTAATGTACTTTTTGAGTTAAGTTCACGAAAGGCTTCCGTGAGCTTAAGTTCACGATATCTTTACTCTCTCTATATATATATAGAGAAAGAGAGATAGAGTTAAGCTATAGTGTTATGCATAACACGAATCATTTTCGTGCCATGGATTAGTTCTTCGTTATCAAAGTGTAAATGATCGATCCAACCGTACAAAATGATTTTCGTATGAATATCTCGACCAATGATTTCGAATTGTATAATGTATCGTGTATCGTAGTATTTAGTATCGTATCGTGTATCGTATCGAATCGTTTAAGATACGCTAAATTATTCTAGTAATTAAGTAATATAACTAGTTATGAAAGAATTTCATTAAAAGAAAATTTCAATAACAAAATATATCATATTTCTATGATGTAATTTTAAGTCGCATGCTATATAATCATTAAACATTAATAAAATAAAACTACTTCATTGTCAATTTTCAAAAAAAAAAAATGTCTTCATGACTTAACCTATTAAATAATAACTCTTGACTTTTTAAATGTAAATAATAAATTAAATTAACAGAAACTAAATAGAATTTTTTTAACAAATTAAATAACAAGTTAGCAGAGGTTAAATAACTAATTAAGAGATTGTGATAAATTAACTAAACTAACAGAGATTAAATAATAAATTAATAGATTAATTAAATAATAATTTATTAACAAAAATTAACATATTAACCGATAGTTCAAGGAATAAATTAACAGAAATTAAATAACAAATTAACATAGATTCATTAAATAACAAAATTTTGTCTATTTAAATGTAAATATCAAGTTAAATAATAAATTAACAGATTTTCACAAATTAAATAACAAAATAACAAATTAATAGAGATTATTTAACTCTTGACTAATTAAATGTAAATAATAAATTAAATTAACAGAAATTAAATAGAATTTTTTTAACAAATTAAATAACTAATTAACAGAGGTTAAATAACTAATTAAGAGATTTTAATAAATTAACTAAACTAACAGTGATTAAATAATAAATTAACCTGATTCCTGTGATTTTTCGATCTCTCTCTTTCCTGGTCCTGACTTCCTCTTTCTACAGCCTTCGTCTTCCTCTTTTGATTTCTCTCTCTTTCCTGGGCTGGCGATGCGATTTCCTCTCGTGTGATAAATATAGGAGAGAAATTAATTGGCGATTGATGCGAAGCGATGAAATTAATCTGCTTATTGATGATGATCGGAAGAGGAAGCATAGGCGACGACGACGATGGAATGCGCGTAAACTGGAAGCGTGTAAATTCACTCGATGCTGTATCGTTCGATACGATACAATACACGTATCGTATCATCGTATCGAAGCGATTTCGGCGATACATGAATCTTCCGATTCAACAACACGGTACGCATCGCCTTGGCTTGGAATCGTACCGCATCGTACGATTCGTATCGTGAATCGTACGATACTGAAATCACTGATCTCGACGTAGACTAAATTTTATATTTTTTAAAAATTTTTACTATTTTTTAAGATAGTTAAAAATTATCTATTTTAAGTGGCTCATAATAACTAAATCAAGTGATTTTTTTACTATCTTAAAAAATAGTAAAAAAATTTTAAAAAAATATAAAATTTGGTCACATCGAGATATTCATATGAAAATTATTCTGTATGATTCGGATCGACGATTTGAACTTTGAAAATAAAGAACCGATCCATAGTACGGAAGCGATCCGTGCTATGCATAGTATCATAACCCAATTTATATATATATAGTAAAACTAATATTTTCTGATCATTGCTTATTTGATCCAATACTCTCTTCAACCAGATTATTTATTTAGAAGTGCGCTGTTTTCATTTTAGTTCTGTCGTGCCAACTTCTAACAGGCAACAGCTATCTTTGCACTGTCACTAGGATTAACCAATGACCTATCTTTGTGAGAATTAACCTTTAACACCTCTTTGACAATGAAGTGTTTAATCCACACAAAAGTTACTGTTCTATAATCACAGTCATTTCTTTTGGTAGTTTAACTATTAAAGAGGACCACTAACAAAAATATGAAGGTACAAAGTGAATGGTACAGAAGTTGGCAACATTTAACAATAAAAACATTTCTACACAACCTAAAAAAGGGAATATCCCCAAGGATGCTAACCACAAGAACCATGCAATACATTAGTCAAAACCTTGAACAGGAAGCTTATTACCTAAGTTTCAGATACCCCTTGTATACATGGTTCTCTCTATAGTTTTACTGTACTGATGTTTCCAGACTTTAATCAATGTGACTGTTTGTTTCTAACTTCGCACTTGGTGCACTCTTGGAAGTTGGTGCAATTACAGCTTTTCCTTTCCCATCTCCTTTCTGCTCTAGAGTTTGTAGCTTTGTTTGAAGAAGCTGGAAACAAAAAATGAACACAGTTAGTCCTTCCATTTTAATTATTTTTTTCTCCCTCTCCCTTAAATTTCTACATTTTTTTCTTTAATTTCGGAATAGGTGGGGTGGGTAGGTTACCTTGAGGTGTGTCTGAAGTGAATCCAGTTCAACCTTCATCTGTGCAACCTCATCTGTAGGGTTAGAAAATGCAATGGTATTATAAACAAAGCTTGAACTGGGTTGTCCAGAAGAAGAGCTTGCACCATCAACTGACAGTTGGGGTCCACTTCCTGATGCATCCTTCACTGTTGTACCAGTCTGAGGTGGTACGTGTCTGCATATCCAACACGAAAGCACACAGTTAGAAAAATATTCAAACAAAAACAACAGGGTAAACATAAGTACATGAATTGGAATTTCAGCAACAAGAAATGAAAAATGGGTTTATTTCAAAACAAATTTCAAGTGTGCTCTTACATCAAAACCATGCATACCTAACCTAGCAAAAGTGAGAAGCTTCCCTAAGAATTAGGTGCAGAATTTAACATATGAGATAAACAATCAGGATTTCCTTTTGGAAACGTCTTCAAGATCAGAGTTGTCATCATCAACATGGAACATGCTCTGAATTCATTCTGTTTTATACACAATTAAACAGCATAAGATGCATACTTAGATAGCAGGTCTTGTTTGGGGTAAACAAATGATTGTGCACACAAGGCCATTGCTTGTGCATGAGCTTGAAGTGCTCTCTTAGTCTGGCTAATGGGTCCATTTGTCGCACCATCAGGGCCCTCGGCAGAAGATCCTGAAGCTCCTGAATTTACCAAGAAAAGAAAGAAACAATGTCAGAAATATAAGAACCAATTTACCAAAGTGACCGCCTTAATTGTATGACAAGAAAACAAAAAATCATGTAAAACTGGCTAATGTCAGAAGCTCCCAAATACATGAAGTGACCAAATATGATTCAGCCAGCTTGCAATTGATCTTTTGTAAATAGAAAATTGAGGTTTCTAACATTTGCGGAGGCATGCCGCACAACCACCCATTTCTTTTCTTATATATACCTCTGTACATTTTAATTACTTATACGAAGTTTTGATTTAAAATATATCATTTTCTCTGCTAAATGAGTGTACCATACAAGCCATTATAGCTGTCTAGTGTCTACAATACACCTTAATCCAAAGTAAAGTGAAAAGCTTGCTTGAATCATATCACAATTAACAATTACCAGGCTGAGAAGACTCAGCTGGGGTGCCTTGTTGCCTGGCAGCTGAGCCTGCAGTAGTCCCGTTGTCAGCTGGAACAATGAAAGCTCGGCAGGTGGGGCAAGTGTGCTGTCTCTCGAGCCAAGACCTCAAACAATGCACGTGGAACAGATGCCCGCACAGCAGCTTCTTAGCTATCGTCATCTCCTCTCGGCAAATAATACATGTAGCATCGCTTCTGCATTTCCCACACAATTTTTTCTTAAGAGAACAATCATATCAGAAATCTAAAGATCCTTAACAGTATGAAACTACCCATTATTTCATTCACACAATGTTATCCTTCTAATCATGTATTTTCAGGAACCTTGGGGTAATATAATTCTAAACCTGACTGGAACAAATTGTGCAAAAAATTACCTATTACCGCATAAAACCAGTCACCACATGGAGATACTAATAGTTTTAGATCAGTTTATCAATAATGTACAACAAAAAAAAAAAAAAAGAGATCATCTTTCTGCCAGAAAATTCATCATCAAGGACAAAAAAATGTGCGGAGACATCAGAGGAAAGGAACTAGATCCTCAACAATTTGTGTAGAAACCAGAAAAGTTTGTGCCCTCTCTACAAACAAGAAGCAACCTATCCGGTTTCCATAAAGAATTGGAGAGGAAAAATTAAAAAGAATGATGATACAGTGTTCCTATGCATTGCCCAGACCCCCCACAGAATAATGGGCTCCACCCATCATAGGTGATAGGTGATGAAATAGAGGTGGATCTACATAGATGCACCTTATCATTTTCCAATTAAAAAGAGAGATGAATGATGAAATAGCAAAACAACAAAAAAGATTACGCCTCAAGCTCCTCAGGAGTTGCATCAGGGAAGCGCTCATTCATGTTGGATGTGATTTTCCGATATCGGATGTAATCAGAAACTCGGATTCTGAAATTCCGGAAGGTCTCATACAGCTCTCTGATCAAGTGAAGTGGTACACCATAGTTCCTGTTTTTATTTTTTAACATAAAGAATGGCATCAAGTTCACATAAAGTTCAACTAGGTTAAGATATATGCATGAACTAAAAACATAAATGTTAATGTAGAATGGCAGTGGGAAATAAAGACAGAAATTAGCCATGTTCCTATGAGAAAAAACCCATCTATTTCAAAATGGAAATAGAAAGAAGATTAATAATGGTTACACTTAACTAATTCCAAGTTTTACAAAGAATCAAAAAGTGCTTCATTAATGATACCTTGTATTCCATTTACCAAAAAAAAATGGATATAAGTCTCCAATGGCAAGCATTAAAGGAAAAGGAAACTCAAATGTGTCATCAGTCCCAGTGAAATTGTATTTAGTCTATGTAAAACTAAAAGACCTGATTATCATATTTGGCTTGGCAAAATCTCCATGCTCAGTATAGAAAAAATTTGATATGATGCACAAGTTATCTAATTACTCGGACCATACAAACAAGCTCTACTATTATCTAACATAAGAAGGGGGTAAGGATTACTTACAAGAACACAATAATGAAGAAAAGCATGTACAAGGAGAGATGCAGAAGGTCGCTGACCAATTCTAGATAAAATGTATAGACCGCCTTTTTCTCCCATTGACCATCCATCAGCATGTCACTTACATAAAAGATATATTTCACAAATGTCGACACTGTTGTTGTTGCTAGAATTGCATACCTGACATCAATCATAGGAAAATATATCAAAACAACCACCAAGGAAAAAAAGATGTTCTTCCTTATTTAGAATAAGTAGAAACTTTCACACCAAAACACGATTGCTAGAGAAATCACTGATTGGAATTTATTGCCTAGTTTACAGTGCCCCTTTCTGAGCATCCAATAGCAAAAGAAAATGCTATGAGTTCAAGAACTGCAATTCAGTTTTGTCAAAGATTAAATTGGGTCAGAAGAATGTGACTAATTTTTACTGTTTTGCCTATGTCTTTTTATTAGCCTGTCCATATTTAAAAAAACGGACAGCTCTTGCTAATTGAAGCACAACTAGATAGTTGACTTCTGATATTGCAATTGTGGGATGAGCACAACTAATCACACCATTAACATGTGGCTAAAACAATGCAAGATTGAAACTTAATAAGGGATAGCTGGGGATGGAAAAAAAAATGACAATACAATCTGGTAAAGTTTTGCATCATTCATATGCCAAGTAGCTTGGTCTAACTTACTCAAATGAGAAGAAGATTGCCACTGAAGCTTGCCTAGACTGAATGAGTGACTTGAGTGAGTTTGTGAGCAAAATACAATCGACTCCAAAAAGGAAGACCATGAAAGAAACAATCCTGACATGCGACAGAGTCGGCACAGTCGGAGTCGTCTCGATGTATTCAACTCGTTTCTGAGCCAGCCAATGCAGCGCCTTGATAAGCAGAAGTGCTGTCACCATGGCTAGAAATGTCACTGAGAAATCCTGCCTGAAAATAGTGAAATCAGCTACTCCCCCAAAATGTGAATGATTTTGATATTTCCAGAAAACCTTGCATTTTACAAGATGCTCGCTGAACTAAATTTCCAAGACCCAAAAAACAATCAGTCTACTCTTAATTTTGGTTAAGCAAAACTCATTGCAAATAGGCATCCAAGATATTATGGTACTTACTAACTTCTGCAGAACACTGAATAGATATTCTGTCAACTATTCAAAATTGTATCCCTACCTCAGTGAGTCCTTTATGTACAACAAACTGAGAACAGGAAAAGAGGATTCTGTTAAATGCTAAGTTCATATTGACTGCTACTTAATAGTCACAGTGCAATTAGTGATCTTTTTGTTCAAGCTAACAATAAATCACAATCAATACTGACTCTGCAAACTAGAGCTTGTGTAATATTTCTAATAATCATAGATTGAAAGGACGGGGGACAAAATATCCTACCTGAAAATCGTGACGGCAAACAAGATCTCAACTATTTCACGCCATGACTGTTCATTCAGCCTCTCCACCTCGGCCTCTCTTAAGGTTCCAAGGAAAATTGTTTTCAGTAGTTGCCATAGGATGCACATAAGGACAAAGCCTGTATTTAAAAGGAGAACAAAGCAGATTTTGGAGGTGGAAAGGTAGACCATGGCTGGGTAGAACTGGCCTCGGCTGCTGAAGGCATAGTACACAGCCGAGATTGTTGCCAGGAAGCTGAACCCGGCATATGTCGGCAGCCTCATCATTTTGTCTGAAAAGTCAGGGGTGCCTATTTGTCAGAAACAGTGGTTTTTCCTTTAGTATTGACAGATTGTCATCTGATATAACAGAAGAATTGTTCTAGAAACAGTGGTCTTCTTTTTTTATAAAGAAAAAATTTCAGATTGTTTAGCATGCCACTGAAGCAGTATCAATATGTCCGCCCATTAGTTGCCACAACTAACCCATCTTTCTGTTTCTATTTTGTTTTCTACTGGTTTTTCTAGGATACAGATGCAGAACTGCTGTTATACAGGATTAGCAGACAAAAAATTTGGGGCTAATTTTACAAGTCACAGTTTCATCTCAATCTGCTCTCATACAGTATTTATTACATCAGCCACGGCATGTACTACCTAAAATGCAACCTCCAGTTTACAAACCAACAAACCATTATAAACACAACGGGCTAAACGTCAGCTAAACAAGACCCAGTAGCATGCATCTCAAAAAATTCAACAAAAGTTACTGAAAATCCTAAGATTGGAAAATGAATGTAACACCAGGGTTTACAATTTTCCAGAAAGAACTCGAGCAGTGACCAAGATCAAGATTTGCGAATCTCAACTGCCAACGAAAACTTGGTGAGGTAACCTAAGAGTCTAATCCAAAGAGGATAGAGAAAGAAACTCCATAGTGAGAGATTGAGATCGGGAATGGCGTGAGAGAGAGAAACGGGGCGGCCTTGCTCGAAGAAACCGTCGGAACCGAGTTAGCGTGTAGGAACCAATAGTGCGCCGACACGTCAGACTGATTTGCTCATTTATTTATTTCTGCTCCCGTCGTCGGGCCTCGGGTTACGTTCGCAATTCGAACCAATTTTTTGGTTCAGGAACCGTCGATTTTGCATCGAGATTCGTACTTTTAACATACCTCGAGGTTCAAGATTCACATTTTCAATGATCATTTCGAATCTCAATGCAAATTCAACGGTTCTTAAACCCTTCGAACCAACTTTTTTGGTTCGAAGGGCTTAGAACGTAACCCAGCGCCCCGTCGAGCGTTGATTATGTTTTTCTTTGGATGAGTTAAATGACGGCCTGGATAACACAAGTATGGAATTCTTTCATCAAACGGAGGAGATCATTTCGAGTTCGAGCCCTCTTTTTTTTTCTTTTCTTTTTTAATATTTCTAAATAAATAGCTTAACTCATAATAAATAAATTTAGGAATATTATTATCATCCCCAGCCTTTTATCCCCATTTGTTGTCCCCAAACGAAAAATTTCCATTTTAAGCATTCAATTAATTTTTTATATGTTTCTGACTTTTCATTTTTATAACTGCATAGCACATTAATAATTCAAAAAAAAATTGAAATTGAAATGGCGTCTCTTTAAGAAAATTAGAGAGAGTTAGCACTTGATAAAAACTATCAAATTTACTTATATCTATTATACTGTGTTATTTATATCAAGTGTTGTGATTATTTATTTGTATAAATGGTGTAATTTAACCACCAAAGCCGGTTGATGTATATAGCAAAAATTAATAGATATAAATAAAATTGATAGTTGATGCCAATAGATACAATAATTATCAAAAACGTAGATATAAATAACATGGATATCAAATAACAATATTTTAAGTTATTAGAATTTTAGTAACTGGCACAGTAAATATAAATAGGGACAACTAAAGATATAAATAATGTCAGAATGAAAATCAATTGATGGCGCGCTGATTTTTTGTGTCAAATTTATTGTTGTTGTAAATAATCCAAACATTTATGGTCAATTAATATAAACTAACGGTTGATTATAAATTAATCGACCGGTTGCCTAGAAACAGAAAAAAATAGTGAATCTAATTGATGTCGCGAGATTGCATGTTATGGTCACAAAAAATAGCGATTTTTTTTGTGCCAAATGATTGCAGTTACGATCAACTCGCGAAGATTCAAAATTTTTATTTATATCTGCGATTATGATCAAATCGCGAAAGATTTTTGACGTTTCAACTACTAAATTCGTGGGAGTCAAAGTTTGAGGATATTTGTGGGGATAAATACTTAAGCATTATTATCAGCCTCCTAAAATAAATTAAAATTGAGCGAGTAAATGTTGGTCTCAACCGGTACGCGTAACAACACAAGTAATGTTGCAAGCGGAATTAAGTATTAACTTAAACACCAACTTATTTAACATGTAGATGAGACCCAAGCGGAGAAACATTGGATTACACTCTTTGTTAGCACAGGGGATTGAGAGTCCATGTTGTCAGCACAGGGGATTCCTCACTTTTAGCGACGCGACATCAGACTGTAGAGAAGAAGCAGCAGAAATAAAATGAGACATAGAATGGGTATAACACTAGGCCTTGTTAGTGTTCAAACCTGAGGCCTTTGTGTCCAATGTAACACTCGACATAAAGATCCGTTAATGTAGATTTCACGATAGTTAATCTACATGAATACAGTGGTCGATAAAATAAGTGATCAACTGATCAACACAGACAATTAATTTATACCAAATATGAGAAATAAATCTCCATGGATAAGGTTAAGCCGCCAGAAAGCAGAACATCTGCATGCTACATCTATATTAGGAAATTGCATGTACACATGAGAAAACAAGCTATCAGCCACACTGCCAAATTTTTTACTTAGCCTAAACAAAAATCTAAATAAAAGAACTGAGAAACCTCACCAAAAATATGCTAATATATACCAGTAAGGGATGTCATCTATTCTAAGCATCCGGTCGAGGATCAAGGATACAATTTTTAGTCTCCCAAGAAGACACATTGAAATTCCAGCAACTCCTAGTTTCAGTACTCCAAGATCCAGGCACCTGAACAACAAAACAAGTAATTTTGTCTTGCTTCCTTCCCACAAAATTCATCCACGTCTAAGGAGCTCAAAAAACCAATTCCTGGATTGCATGCTTGTACCTACGCATGAATTAAATGAGGTTCACATAGAAGAGCCCTTCATAGCATCCATAGACGGATAAAACTTGCAGAGAAAGATAAGGAGCTATCACCAAAAGGTAATCAAAACTGGGAACTCGGTCATAATGCTGTACAGATTTCAAGGTTTGACTACTTTGCAACTTATTTTTGTTCCAAAGCAAATGCCGGACAATGTCAAAATGATGCGTCCATTTACCAGGACATTTTGGAAATGTGGCGTCAAGTTTGGATATGTGGACTCCCAGAATCCTTGCATCACACATAAAATTGGTATTCCTCACAAGATGGCTCAAATCTCTAGTTCAAATATTATTTGAACTTAAAATATAAAAAGATTGGGTCACACAACAAGCACAAAAGAGAATTTTGCATCAAGGACAATATTTAATAAATCATAAACTTAACTATTAAATAGTTCCTCAATCCTCCAAATCACAGCATAACCATGGCAAATACAGCCTCAATCGACAGTTTACAGATTTCACACATGTTAGCAACTAAGACTTCGGGCCATACCTTATATAATATGCACCGACCCAAGCCCAAGAACCCTAAACCAACAAACACATAAAAATATATAATAGAGCACCCCTTCACCAAAACAAACAACAACAACCAACCTATCACTGCGGCACATAGTAGTATGCACCAAGCTGGTCAGGGGTGGGGACGGCAGCAGCAGCAGCAGCCATGTGGGCCCTGGGTGTCAGTCCCTCCTCCTTTCCCTCCTCTCTTGGCACAATGTCAACCAGGAAGTCAAAAACATCAGTACGAGATATTGCTGCAGCAATATCACTCTTCTGGAGAGTTCGGCGCTTGTTCTCTTCAGCATGCGCCCAGCCACGGTGAGTAAGCTCCAGTATGAACATCTCACATGCACGTGCGAAAACCACTGGTGCCTCAGCTGCGATCATGCGGACGTCCTCATCAGCCTATTTAACACGTAAAACAACAAACACTATTACATGTCATGAACTCATGATAAATCTAAGGTCTGTGTAGATTCCATAAAGTGGTAGACCGTTATTGGCAGAATATGATCTTTTACCACTGTTCAAAAATATACTCTTATTATAATATATACTTTCAAACAAAGCAACAATTATTGTACTTGTAATTAGCACTCAACAAAACACCAATCTACTTAGAATTGTGATGCAAAAATACTCCTCATTTTTGTATCGCCTTTTCCTTCCTGTACTATATCATAATATACTTAGTAAAAGAAACAGACTTTAGCAACACACAGCTAGAACTGGACGAAACACCTGTCAACCATCAGAATTGTGTGACAATAAAAGGTAGCTCTCTATGTAGCCAAATTGCTACTAATACTGATACATCACCTTCTTTTCTTTTTTTTTCTGCAGGCAAACGTGGCATTCTAAAGTGTTTTCAAATGGCAAGACATTTAGTAACTTGTTGACAATTTCGTCCTGACACAGAAGATACCATTTATAGTTGACAATTCCGTCCTAATCCTAACAATTGTCATTACTTATAGTTGCAAATCCATCCTGATCCTAATAACTGTCACCTTCTTTTTGTTGAAATATAACTATTCTGAAGTATTTACAAATTAAACAATACCAAGTAACTGCAATCAGTGTGCCAACAAAGCTACACAAAAAGGAGACGCATCAATTAAAAGCCCAAGCCAGGAGCAGTCGATAGTTGCAATTGTGTGATAAAAGAAGTATTTACTATAGTAAACTTTCTCCTGATTGACCGATCCTAGCAAACGTCCTTGTATATTTCTGGCAACGTACCCTCATTCTATACAACTAACCAGCATTTAATAACTTGAAATTGGCATATACTAAAGATTAGAACAAACATTGCATTTAAAAACAGATGTAAACAACACAGCACTGACTATACTTGTAATCAACACTGAATAAATATGCATCAACAATTAGAGGTGTGTGATAAAAAAAAATGTATCTGCAGTAGGTAATAGACAACAAACTTGCTTATGATACTAACAAATTACCTTTTTTTCCTTCTGTTTTATAAAGTCAAATTGAACTAAGTCAAACCAGATGAGCTAACATAAAAATTTAGCTAATTTCTTATTAAACATAACCACGGTGCTAATTTAAGATTGCAATTAGGAAAACAAAAAAGGGCACACAATTCAGTAGAGAAACGAACCTTCATGATCTTCTTAATGCGAGCAAGGGGGAGGTTGTGATTCTTGAAATCAGCAACTTGCTCAATCTCACGGTACTGGTCAGCCCAGAAGAGCTGGAGCTGTTGATTGGGCTGAGCTGGCTGATGAACTAGCGGGAGGTGAGGTTGGGGAGGGTAGAGGTGTGCATACGAAGCAAACGGCGCGGCGGCGGCGGCGGCGGGGTAGGCTAGAACCGGAGGAGGCCCAGTGGGGGTGGGTATGGCGGTGGAAGCCGAGTTCTGGTTCTTCTGCTCCATCGGATGCTAGGGTTAGGGTTTCAGAGAGAAGGGGAGAGTGATACTGATAGGCGAAGCCTCGAAGGGATGGTGGCTTGGTTAAAAGTCATTTGATTATTATAGGAAAGAGAGGACGTTGGTGAGGTGTCGGAATATAATTGGGGTTTTTCTCGCTTTTGCGGGGGCTTCAATTCAATTTTGATGACTAGGAACTCAACACAGTCAAAGCCATTGTTGATGGAACCATATCACCTGCGGAGCTGAAAAAGCTCCGCAGGTGCGGTTCTTTTGATTTTAGCGGTTCGATCATTTATCAACGGTTCTGATTTAACAGTAATAAACAGCCCCGTGCATCAAAATTCGTGTTTAGACTTCCCCACAGCCGTTGTGATTTCCTTGAGCCGTTGTGATTTCCCTGCAGCGATCTCCGCACAGAAAATATCCGCAGACACTGTTCGATTGGGCCTTGAACCTGAAGGTCCTTGCAAAATTTATTATCATGAATTGATCCCGAATGGGAAATTAACGATAGCTCTATTTTTTCCCCAAAAAAAATATTATATGGAAAATTTCACTCCGCTAAATTTAACGATCTGAAGACAAAAACTGCCAATCAAATTAAATTTGATCATCCTATCTTAGAATAAAATTATCTTCAATTGACTATCAAAATTTATACATGATACAATGCACACGAGAGAGTACGCTTAACATTTCTATTGCAATTGGTCCGACTCAAACGATCTGAAATCATCTGAGAATAAATGAACTGAATACGAGTTAAGATCTTTTGATCCGTCATGGGAGGATACGGACCAACTCGACACTTGTTTAATTATATTTTTTAATTTATTTTATGATTTAACAATAATCGAGACTTATATAAACACTAATTGAGAATAATTATATATTAATTTATTTAAAATATATAATTATTTTATTCAGATTGGACTGGGTCGATCCATGACCCATCCGGATTGGATCGGATCAAAGTGTTGATAAAAAAAATAATAATAATAAGACACCCCTAACTGCAACACACTGTATAATGCACATATATATATTCAAATTCGAAATAAATTGTACAAAACAATGAACAAACAAAGGAAAAAATAACGTACTCAAGTTGATCCAGAGGTTGAAGTATTAATTAGCAACTTATTTAAACTAATACAAATATATAGTCGAGTTTATATATAAAAAAGTAATACACTGAACAAAAAAAAAATTATTGGTAATATTCAATGAACGGACAAAAAAGAAACTACTGGTAATAAATTGAAAAATAGTGGCAATGTTCAATGATGTCCGTCAAGGGGGGAACAATACATTGAACCGATAAAAAAATACTATTAATATTCAATGATTATAAATTTATAATAATTATTAGTATGAAATCCAATTAAATGCATTTTCTAAAAAAAGCTTTTATATATTTTTTACTTAGCACTTCAGAGAATATAATACAGGAATTGTTGATTTGTTCTCACTTTCTAATCAGTGACATGAATTTGGTTATTTTCTTTTATCTCAAAAATCAAGAAGCAACAACTGCAGAAGAACAAAAAAATACTGGTAATATTCAATGATTATAAATTTATAATAACTATTAGTATGAAATCCAATTAAATGCATTTCCTAAATAATAACTTTTATATATTTTTTTACTTAGCACTTTAGAGAATATAATACAATAATTGTTGATTTGTTCTCACTTTCTAATAGTGACATGAATTTAGTTATTTTCTTTTATCTGGAAAATCATGAAGTAACAAATGCAGAAAGATTTTTGTTTACACTAGTGATATAAAATGCGGTTTATGCGGTCGCATATGTGTGTGCGGACACTGTCCTTATGAAATTCTATCATGCATAGTAAGACAATTTCTGTTTTATTCATGAGTAATTCGTCCATGAATAATTCGTCAATTTAATATACAATGTGTTTTTTTGCCAAAAAATATTTTATTCATGAATTATTGAAGAAAAAACACATTATATATTATTTTAAAGAAGTTTTTTATATTTTTAGTATATTTTTAAAAATTTAATATTTTAATATATAATTTATTTATATTATATGAAATAAACATTCCCAAATTATATCTATATATCTATATTATATGTGAATTATGAACTTTTGACCTCACAAAATAATTTTCAATCTCGAATTTATTACTACCATCTTGTGATGCGCTAGTTTTATGTGATTTTGACGTATATGAAGTTGTTGCTGCATGTCACAGAAGATATCATTGCATTGGAGTGTTGCAAAATTCATGCAAAAACTCCTTCCTCACTTGGGACTCGATCCCATGACCTGGGATATACTACCCAGCTATGGAACCACTGTCTTGTTCTTTTGTTTTTGTCAAAGTTGAAAATTATTTTATATTTTATCGTTTTCAATACATATAAAACACTAAAACCCTACATTTTGACTGTAAATATAAATATGCATATGCTATATGTAGTGTCTCTCCGCATGTATATTCAAATTCACATTTAAAATCTTAGTTTATATCATATCTAAAAAATACATAGCAACAAGAATATATAAATCGCACAGTCCACAAAAAGTTTTGAAACACGCATCGCTATATATTTGATAATTGTTGACACTCGTCTGAAACAATAAATTTTTAGAATCAAATTTGTCAAATTATGATTCAAAATATTAGATTTTAGTGATTAAATTTTATGAATAGATTTAGTAGAACGCATAACTATTTTGATAGTGCAAAAATGTAGAGTAAGCGTAACTACATAAGATTTTCCCGTCAATAACTCTGGAGGTTCAAATGCAAAGAAGGATATCTAGATAGCATATAAGATTTTCTGTGGATAATTTAAGAAGTGAAATGCAAAAAAAAAACGTATAGTCAAAGTCAAGCGTCTCAAATTCACACAAATAAGAAACAAAAATACCGAATTCAATGCAATAAATCTAAAATTTATAATATTAGTTAGCATTTTAGTAACCATAAATTAACAAAAAATGCTGCTTCCTTTTTTTTTTCTAGGATTCGGTCCAAGTACTGTGATATTGTTATGCTAGTTATCTTTAGGATTTATAAATTTTAATATAGAAAAAACATTTGGGAAATATCATATTGATACCATCACCAATACCGATTTTTTTTAATAATAAAACATTTAATGAATAACAAAGTATTATACAAAATAAATTGATCTGCACCGTTCGATTAGGGACATTTCAACGATGCAGGTTTTTTTTTACATGGGATCATTAATCAAGTTGTAATAGTCATCAGGGCACTAAATTAAAAAAATTAATAATTCAACATGCATTTTTATCTAATAAAAAACTATCAAAATAATATCATTTTACTGATTACTAGTTATCATTTTAGTTTCTCATTCTTTATCATCAAACTAAACAAAATAAATGATTAATTTAGTGGGAATATTTTGATAACGTATATCATAAAAAATATTCTTTGTATTTCCAACTATCGCATGCAAAGAGTAATCATAAAGAGTATTCTTTACATCCTTTGATGTGTTAGTACTTAGTCGTGTTTGTCATCTGACATTTATTGGATGGCTTAGAAGCTACTTATTATGAGTTGGAAATTCTAATCATTGATGATAACGAACTTGGCAATTTTAACAATGATTTTGAGAGAGATTTGAAAAAAAAATACATAAATATAATTTGATTATCTTTTAAATTTCATAAAATATGGATTTCATTTTACTACGACATCAGAAATTACTCTAACATCATGTAAAATTAATGATCTAGATAAATGTCAAAAACACGCTAGAAGGAGGGCTTGAACCTCCGACCTTGTGGTTAACAGCCACACGCTCTAACCAACTGAGCTATTCCAGCAGTTGCTACATGTGACAAACATTTATTATTTGTGCGATATAAAAAAAGACACTTTTCACTCTTGCTTGAGCCAATTGTCACAAGTGCGTTTGAAATATTTAATGTAAAGTTATGAATTAGTTAATTAAGTCCAAGTTCAACACAAGTTACGTGTGAGCCATCTCTCACCCCGTTTCCTCCCCGTTGAAAATATAATTGTATTGCCCTGGTAAATGTCAGTTTGAATCAAATAATAGAAACACAATTCTTCTTTTCTTTCCTTTTATTTTTTTTTTTAAAAAACAACTGAATTGTCTGAATTGGAAAACCAAAACAAGTAGCCTATATTTCAAAGTTTGAGCTCAAAATCAAATAATCTAATCCATTCTAACACCTATACATAATGCATATGATGTGCAGTGTGTTTGTGCTGTTGCCACGTGCACGCGTGCGGTCATAGTGTGCGTATGTGCGGCCATCAAGAACCGTTGAGCCCAAATAAGTAAATAAATAATTTTATCTCTTAAATTTAGATGAATGGTTCGGCATTTGGTTCGTTTGGAAAATCGAACAATAGTTTTGGAAGATTGATAGAATAGTATTTTTTTTAAAAAGTAGTATTTTTGACTATTCGAAAGAGTGAAAATATCGTTTGACAGTTGTTAATCAGAATAGTTAAAGAGTGGGGATCCATTGACAATGAGTTATTTTGACAACTTTGACAATGAATCTCTAAATAAATATAAAAAAAAATCTTAAAGACCGTTAGATTGATGGTCATTCAAATTTTATGCAATTTCATTATCTTAAAGACCGTTAATTTGGAACCGTTGTAAATTATATAAAAAAATGATGGTCTTTGATAGACTATCAAACGATAATGAAATTGCATGAAATTTGAATGACCGTCAACTAAAGGTAGAAGAACACATCTATAAATTTTTTTCTATTTTTAAGATTTTTTAGTATTTATTTAGAGGTTCATTGTCAAGATTGTCAAAATAACTCATTGTCAATGGATCCCTTCTCATAGTTAAAATATGGATAATTATGATACTAATAAAAATCATGATAATAATGATAGTAAAATAATAATAATAGTACTAATAATAATGATAATCATAATCTAATATCATAATCATAATAAATAATAATATTCATAATTATAATCATAATAATATAATAATATAATAATAATAAATTATAATTATAATCATAATCATAATAATATAATCATAACATAATAATATAATATAATATAATTAAATAATAATAAAATCATAATCATAATCATGATAATAATAATCATAGTCATAATCATAATAATATAATAATAAATTATAATCATAATCATAATATAATAATTATAAATTGTAATCATAATAATATAATCATAACTATAATTATATTAATATAATATACTATTATAATAATAATAAAATAATAATAATAATAATAAATAATAATAATCATAGTCATAATCATAATAATATAACCATAATCATAATATAATATAATAATAATAAATAATCATAATTATAATAATATAATCATATCATAATATAATAATGTAATAATAATAAAATTATAATCATAATCATAATACTATAATAATAATTTAAACATATTTATAATCATAATATAATAATATAATAATAATAATATTAATATTATAATAAATCATAATCATAATCATAATATATTAATATAATAATTATAAATTATAATCATAATATAATAATATAATACAACATAATCAAGCAATAATCGCTATTCCAATGGGAGCTAATCCGGTATACCACCTATAACTTGGTATACTGGATTAGCACTCTTTCACACTCTTCTACTTAGTCTAAAATTCATTTGACAAATTAATTCGTTGAATAACAATTCTATTCCTATTTTTTTCTATTCCATGGAGTGCCAATCAAACTCTTAATTCTTTTAAGATATTAATATTCCCTCTTAATGTTTGTTGCGATTTGAACCCGTAACATTAGTAATAGCGAGTAACGAAGATATCGCTATCCACCTATGTTGGATACTACATTCTGAATTGAGAATGTGTTAATTTGACAATTTTATCAATTAACATTTGAAATTGAAAACTAAACCTTAGCATCCCTCTAACTTGTTTCCAATAATAAAAAATAAATAAAACGAGAGAGCCCCTGACCGACAGCCCATATCAATTCCTTTATTTTTCTGAAATATCCCTCACCCCACCCCCACCCCCACCCTCACCCCCACCTCTAGGGGTGTCAATGGGTCGGATAGGATCGGGTTCAGGTCGAGTTATATTTTTTTTATCCGATTCGAACCTGATCCGATTAAATTCGGGTGAAAAAATCTTGACTCATATCCGATCCGAAAGGGTCACGGGTCGACCCGACCCGACCCGTGTAAAATTATTAAATATTTATTAATTATTTTTATATAATTTTAAGCAATAAAATATTAATTAATTTATAATTAATCTTAATTAGTATATAATTAGCATATATTTAAGCTTTAATTAGTACTAAATCATAAATTTACTTCAAACAATATAATTAATTGGGTCGGGTTCGGATTGACCCGATCCGGTTTGGGTCAAAAAAATTAAACTCATACCCGACCCATTTATTTTCGGGTCATATCGGGTCGTGTCGGGTCAATAATTGACACCCCTACCCACCCCCCCACCCACGGTAACCCCTCAGACAGTGGTGGATGCAGGATTTTGGTCAGGGGGCAATTATTGGATTGTAATATCTTATCGGTTCAAACTCATTAATTAATCGGATATTAAATAAAAAATTAATAATTTAATATATATTCTTACCTAATAAAAAACTATTAAAATAATAACATTTTACATATTAAAAATAACAACAAAACAAAGCTCAAAGTAATAGATCATCAAGTTGATGAAGACAATTTTCCTATACGGAACTTTATATTTTGACATCTTTACATAATTATTTCATTATGCATGATATTAAATATTTTTTTCTCAATAAAAATAATTAGACAATCTAAATGGGGCAAAAAAAAAATTCAGGAGGGGACGAAAATTATCTAAAAGAATTATTTTTCAAAAATCCGAAAGAGAGAGGGCTATTGCCCCCTTTGAATCCGCCCCTACCCTCAGATAGGGCAAAAAATAAAATACCACAAGCAATCAATCTTGAGATAGTGGATTCTATAATTCCATGCCAATTCAATTGTTGCAATGTTTATCTTCTAGTACACTCAGAATATTGTTAAAAAAAATAGAAGAAAAAAACTGTATTCAGAATTTTGATACATTTTTCTGCAACATATTTCTTTTATCCTCTTTATTTTTTTTTCTCATCTCCTCGAAGTGTTTCCGAGAGAGCCATTTATGAATTTATTTTTTTGAAATATGAGAGTCTAGTTGTCAAATTTTAGCGCCCATTTATGAAATTTAAACTAAACACTGAACATTAAGTTTCTAACTTGTTTGTGATGATTGTCAAAATCTTTGAATAAAATTATTCACTTCTTTGTTCCATATGTTCATCTATATATGCAGTTGCAACATTTGGTCGATCAAAGCCATTGGGAATTAATTGTCTTTGCATCTTAGTTTGACAACAAACTAATACCGAAAAACTTTTTTTTAATTAGGAATTAAAGCGAATTGCAATGGGGATTTTTTTTTCAAAGAATGAAATAATATTGATCTCAGATCCTTTGTTTTTTTTTCCTACATGTTGTTGTCATAAATTATTTCAATTGCCAATTAATGCTGCTATTGAAGAGTGAGTTTCAAAAATTTTATATGGGGACTCTCTCAAGTCTCAAGTTTTACCTTTTTATTTTCCTCACTTTCACGAGAGTTGAGTTTCACATGGTAAAATCTTTCATGGATATCTACTTCTTTCCTCTTTCTGTTTTCCGTCCTTTATCTCTTTTTTATATACGAAACATGAAAGAGAATGGTAATTCGTCGAAAATTATTTTAATTTTAATTTTTTGGATTGAGATGAATAAACGATTAGATTGAGCGCATAACAATTCATGGCTTTACAAAATTCAAATCTCACCATTTAATAATAATTCTTTATAAAAAATCATTGTTAAATATATTTTAATAATGATTCTTAGTTAAAATTATTATTAAACTAAGAATCATTATTAAATGATGTCTTTAGCAGCCGTCTCTTACAAAGAACAGTACCTAAAGGATATTTAACAACGATTTGAACGGTTACTAAAGGTTCATCCTATTTTTTGATGTTTTCATCCTCAATTTTAGTAATGTTTTTATTAAAAATTTACATAAAAAAGTTATTAATATTTCAATAATATCACTGATCTCTTTTAATAATTATATTTATTAATAATTGCTATTAAATGAGTGTTGACTAAGCTAGTGTTTAAACATCATGCACGTTAGTGGTTTACATATAATTCGTACATCAACATGTAGATGGAGTTTATGCGGTAAATTTCACATTTTCGTGCTTCTTCCTTCTCTTTTAGTGGTCTTAAATTTTTTAATAATATCTATCATCATGGTTAAAATTATAAATGATTTAGTAATTTAAGTGATAATTAACTGAAAAAACTTTCAAAAATTATGGATTCAAATTTTTATAGGACATCAATTGAAACTTAAAATCTAGGCTTTTATCTTTCTATGAAAAAATGATTGGTTAAAATTGTTTTATTATCATATTTCATATCCTTTGAAAAAACAGGTTATTCTTTCATATGTAGTGTGTATTTCTATCAATTTTGTATTTTAATTTTTGACTACTAAGATTGTAACTTAGGTCTCACCATAATATAGTATTCAAATAAATAATTAGAAATATAAATTTTTAAATATATATTTATTGAAATTTCACAATAAACGAAATTTAAACATTTTTTATGCTAAAGAAGTATATGATAATAATAATAATTATTATTATTATTATTATTATTATTATTATAATAATAAATAATATAATTAAATAATCTTCGATTCATACAAAAAGTTTGATTATTCTTTTATAGAAAGCGGTAATTAATTTGATCCAATATTTTCAATAATTTCTACTGGCAGGGTCCTATTTGTGCCTTCTGTGGTGATGGAGGGCAAATTAACAAGCTTATTAATTGCATGTTTGCAGAACAGCTTGTGAGCACGAGTATGTATTTTTTTTCCTCTTCGTTTCTCTTCTTTATTTTCTTAGTTCAATAATAATAATTTTTGTAACCAACTCATCTTAATATTTAGAAAATAATGACAAATTCTAGGTATCAATGATTTTGCCATTTGACAACGTTGTGCTTACAATATATTTTTTTTTGAGGAATAATTGCTGTGCTTATTCAAATATTCGGAACAACTTTATAGTATTTCAATTTCAATTTAACGTTGCGATATTTTATTTTCAAGGTACTGTGCACAAGACCCTCCGAGTCAACCAGGAGATGATTGGTGTTGCAAAACATATAAACAGGGCCAAGGTAAAATCAAATAAACTAGAAGTGCTTTATTCTTAATTTTATATTGCTTTGGAGTTTGAAAATTCATTACTGTGATTGGGCTTGCTTTTATTGTTGATTCATGCATTTCTTTAATTTATTATTTATTCATGATTGATTGATCTACCTAAAGCGCTTGGTACTTTATGTTCCAATTTGTAGGTTCAAATTGTATCAATCCGAGGAGATTCAATGGGCAGCTTCCATATCACTCGGTTTCTCTTGCTTGGAAGTATATATATTTTTTAATAGTTTCTAAATCTTCATATCTGTGGTAGCAAATACATTCGAGTATTTTAAGCACCCCTCGAGTTGAAATAAAATCTCAAGGAAAAATATATAAAAGTCCAAGGGATGGCAATGCAAGGTATTTTTATTTTCATATATATTTTTGTTATGTGTTCTAGTGCAAAAGAAAGAAAATGAGTAGCACAAGTTTGTTAATTAATTAAATGTATATATAACATAATTCACATTATGAAATTTTTGTAGGTCCATATAAGGCCCAAATAAGATCCATATAGGTCCTAATTATGGACTAGGGTTAGAGTTAGGCCCAAATAAGATCCAACGGATCAGCAGTCCTAACCTCTTGGGGATGGTGGTATATTAAATTAATAATAAAATGTGATTTTTAAGGCTGGATGATTCTAAGCCAATACTTATTGATTACATATTAGATCTGACATTTGATTGTCTCGTTGTCTTTTCTTTTATCATTCTAAGCCAATACTTATGGTTTTGGGTGGATGCACCTTGGATATACATACCCTTGTCAAATTGAATTGCTCGTAAATGCTCGTGTTATATGAGTGCACAAATGTGAAAAATGGCTTTAGCACTTTCAATACCTCGTTGTTGCTTTTTTTTTATGCTGCAGGACAAGCTCTTTCTTTCGGTATGAATTTGTTTCCAAGTATCGGAGTGCTAATCGGGAAGAAGATGTTGTTTACCGTGACGTTTGATTCGAACCCTTTCCAGCAAAGACATGTGAGCATCAGGGTACTTGGATCAAAAGAGCTACCGCCTGATCCGACCGGCTGCCTGTAGCAGCATCCAGTGCACTCACGGGATTGTCTGCGCAGCAAGAACTACTGTCTAGAAGAGATGATGCTGAAACCTCAGGGCACCGACCTGATAAAGGCAAGCGGAAATAGAAGATAACTTTCCAGCACCAGTAAAGAGGCCATCTACTTCTCATGAATACCAATCAAGATGTTGAAGGTGTGTAAGAATTCTCCTTTGTTTCTTTCAACTATTGTTTTAAAATTGTCTACCTAAACATGAATGTTGAAATTAACTAAAAGCAATTTTACTTTGTACAGAGCAATTTAGAAGAGCAATATGACTGGAATGCTGAATGCTTTAGATTGTTGTACAGATAGGATGAGGGCTCCAATGTGCGTGCAAGATACCTCAATTGAGGCATTTTGTTTTCTTGTTAAATTTTTGAAAATAGGAACTTGAATGGAGGGACTGTGAGGGGCAACTATGTGGCTAGAAGCGCCATTAATTATTTTTAGTCCAATATTTTTTGGGTACACATCCTCTATAATATTGTATTTTTTACGGTGGTTAGTTCAATCAATCTCAGCCATTCAAAAAGCTCAGTGTGAATTTTGATACTGTTCGGATACTGTAACAACTACAGAAAATCTGTCCACTATACATTTTAAAGTTGTTGCCCACTATAGAGGATGCGAACTCATATTTTTGCCATCTCCGTTCATTCTCGGCATTTTTATGCATTTTTGTTTGTAATGTACATATTATGGATGATTTTCTATAGAAGAAAACTTTTAGTTGTCATTGTGTTAATCTGACATATGTATTTGCTGCATGGCTTTTTATAATATTTTGACATAATTTGAAAAATTATTTTGAAATTATCAAATTAATATATTATTATTGCATCCTTACGTATGACTGGAAAATAAATTACTATAAAAATTGAAGCCTAAACTACAAAGTCTAGATTTATGAACTTCGTGGAAAATTTCCAGAGGCAACGTTCTTTCTTTATAGATTTTTTTCTGGATATGTATATAACTAAAAGAATTCGTTAATTATTTATGTTGAATTATATATAATTGCAATATATTTTACCATACATAGTTTGAAACTTAGCTCTGGTGACACTTTTAAGTGTAAAGGTGGAAAGGAACTCTTGAGACAATGAGACTTGAGCTAAATATGAATGCGTCCAAAGATAATTGTAGGGGTCAGAAATTGAGTTGGATCTTTAAGGGGCTTGAATTGACTAAATGTGGTACAAGATTTTAATTGTTGTAAAAATCATTTTCAATTATTCGGGCTTTTTTTTTTTGTTTAATCACCGCCTAATCGATAAAATGATTGGTCTATGTTTCAAAAGTCCTTGCACAGGCCCACTTCTATTCTATAAAGTCCATAATATTTTAATGGAGCAATAGCCAATAGGTGAGGACATCTCTAGAAGCATCGTAACCCTTCTTCTCAATATTTTAATTTCTTTAAGTAATTTTGTTTCTCTTAAGTCTTAATATAGTTGACTATGTGAAAAATCTGTTAATGTTTTTCGAAAGAAGAACATGATCTGTTCTTCTTAATTCAACGGCTGAAAAACATTAAAAAATATATCACTATAACACTAAATTAAAAAGAACCATTGAACCATTGAATTCTCTCTACAAATCTCGCTCTCAATCAAGCAAAAGTGCTGTGGCGTTTGTTCCATTTCTATTTCAGTATTTTTCATTCCTTTCTTTCGTGATGCCAGCTTACTTGTTGTGTTTTTTTCTTTTTCTTTTTCTTTTCTCTCTTTTTTTCTTTTATTTTTGCTAAGTTCGTGTGAATTCTTTTGATGTTTATAATATTAGCTAATTATTTTGATCAAGCCAACATACTAGTTTTCAGATCAAAGAGAAATAATTCATTGTTCTTTTACCATTTCATAATACATAGTATTTGTATTTATCTATAGTATATATATCGGAGACGTTCATTAATGTTATCAAATAATGTGTAATGATTGAAATATCTATATTTAATTTTATGATCGAGATTGATTGATTTTATAAAAATGACGGTTAAGATTTTAGTAAAATTAATTTTTTCCCTCCATTCAATTTGCTATTTTTATCATATATTTATAAGAGATCTAAAAAAATTATATATTAAATAAATTAAACATAGCTACTATTAAATTTTATTTTAAAAAAACTACACATTGTACAATCTTACTTTGAAAAGAAAATTTATTATATTTTACACATTATATTTTATTAAATAATAAATTAATTTTATTTAAAATTTTAAGTAATTAATTTAGATATAAATTATATCTAAGTAAAATGGATTATTTCTTATAATAAAATTAATGTTAAATATAATTATTTTATGAAAAAAGTTATAATCAATGAATTAAATATCTACTATTATTAAGTTTTATTGGGAAAAAGAAAACTACACATTGTAGGATCTTACTCAAAAAAAATATTATATTTTATACATCATCTTTTATTAAATAATAAATTAAATTTATTTAAAATTTTAAGAGTCTTTATGATTGATTTAGATATTAATTATATTTAATTAAAATATATCATTTAATTATAATAAATGAATACTAGATATCAATATTTTTAAAATCAAAAGAGTCCTCACAACAGATATGTTCTATAATAGTGGGAGTACAAGAATGATCATCAGATTATGAGAATTAGATAAATTATGAATTTACGTGTTAAATCATGATAAATCATGATCAATTATTTTTTTTATAAATCTAGCTTCAATACTGAAATGTTAATATTTTATGGAAGTAAAACAATGATGATCAGATTATGGAAAGTAGACAAATTATGAATTTACAAATCAAGCATCTAATGAAAAGAGAATGACAAGAAACAAAAAGTTTTATATAAGATAAAAAGAATTTCACGGGGGGAAGAGCGAGGGAGAGGAGCATTATAACTTTGTAAGACATTTCATAATGAAAATGGATAGATAATTTTTAATTTTTCACCGATGCTTTTGTCGGTCTCAGCAGATGTTTAAAAGCGAGGAACTGATATTTGAAAGAAATTTTAAATTTTAAATGATTTGGTTAATTATGTTTGAAGGAGGTGCCTGTGCCTAATTGCCCATTATTCAAAAATAAAAAATCATATGGATGTCTGACAAATAATGAATCAGGGACAATTAGGGACAACTAGCCGATGATAGTAATATTATTCCTATTTATAATTTAGGCTTATCCCCAACTTTATTAGGGTCCATTTGACAAATTAAAGAATAGTTTTAAAAGAGTTATAGGGTGTGTTTGGATGGTGAAAGAATTAGTGAAAGAACAGTACTATTTGGGTTAGTAGTTGAGAATAGTGTGAGGTTAGTGATGTTTCGGGAAATATAAAAACATTGCTATTTTTTATTATTTCGGGTTAGTAAAATATTATTTGGATGGTAACTTGAGAATAGTGGAGAGAATAGCTAAAATAATTAATTAATTTTTAATATTTTATTTAATAACAATTATTATCTAATACTACTCCATAGTAATATAAAAGAAAAAAATGAATTTCTTATTATTTTCACTACCCTGATGGACGCTAATCCGCTAACCCAACATTTTCTATGGGTTAGCGGATTAGCACTGTTCTGCTGCTATTCTCGATTTCAATTTTGTGTTTGGATGGTTGCTAACCCGAGAACAGTATTGTTATTCCCTGAACAGTGCTATTCTACACCATCCAAACACACCCATAAAGAATGATAGAATAGTATTATTTTGCAAGAGTGATATTTTTTACTATTTGAAAGAGTGAAAATATCGTTTGACAGTTGTTAATCAGAATAGTTAAAATATTAACAATTATGATACTAACAATGATAATCATGATATAATATAATCAAATAATAATAAAATATTAAATATAATCATAATATAATAATTATAATATCATAATATAATGCATCATAATTAAATAGTAATCGTTATTCTACAAATACCATCTAAAGTTTGATATACCGGTTTAGCACTCTTCCACACTCTTCTTCTTGGTCTAAAATTCATTTGACAATTTTTTTTGTTGAAATAGCAATATTATTCTATTTTTTGCTATTCCAAAGATGTCAAAGCCCTAACATATTTTTTATTCACGGCATTGTCATTGTGAGATAATACGTGAGATTTTTAAATAAAAATAATAATTAGGTTGAAGTAGTTAGGTGTTATATTATATATAGTATGGACCTTCCTGCAAGTATGATAACATAATTAAAATATCATTGAAATATTTTATACACGGGTTTGATTTAAATCAATAAATTTGTGGATATGGATAATAAAGGGGGTGTATTTCTGTTCAGTGTTCACGTATCACAGTATGATAGACAGATAATGTTTTATTGAATTTTTGTTCTCTTGAGCGACAACATTTTCAACAAAAGCATTTAATTTTGTCTCAGCTTGCTGACTGATCCATCACATATTCACAGTTCAATAATTGTAGCTTGAATTTATGAAACGCTTCATTATAAAGTATGATGTACACGGAATCAGATATACAATCTAGTATGTACATTTGGATATATTTCTTTCCAAGAAATAAACGTTTGTTCTCAACTAACTAAAAGACCTATAATAACTCATCTAATTTATTTCGATACAATAATTAGCTTAAAATGGAAGGAGCAGGACAGGAGACGATGAAATCAGAAAATAAATACACCTAATTTGAATAAGAAAAGTAAAAAAATAAAAAAATATCATAAAAAGGTCATTGCAATAAAAGGCGATGTGGGTGGAGCCCACCAACAAAAAAGTAGAGAAAGCAAAAAGAAAGATAAGAGTTCTAGAAGAATGGCTCCACGCAAAAATATTATTTTTGGCACTAATAAAAGGGAAGGGACAAGTCTTCTAGAAGATCTCATCACGTGCTTCCACGTCAAGGCTAGTTAAGTTTTTAATTTTCTTCTAGATTAGGACTCCTGTCTATAGGATCTTTTGGAACTTCAACAACTTCCAGTTTAATAGGGAGATGTAAAAGTGTAGCACTTTATTTATTCAAGTCGAGCTCCGCTAATATATATATATAATATTATATAAAGCAGCTAAGCAATGAAAACATCCATTTTTTATCATGATATTCAAACTTTCATAATATTCATTTTATCCTTCATGCAAAAATTGAGATTCAATTTGATTAACTTCGGCGGCAGATATCATTTTTAGTTTTTTAATTTCCTCTCTATTCGGAAACGATAATTTTTGAAAAGGTAAAGATTTTATTAAAAATTTAATGTCAAACAACCGAAATAATATAATATTATATATTTCCTGATAATTTACAAAGATTTTCTGATCATCTTAGTTTTTATAATAATTATTTTCTAAATTGATTTCTCTTATTAGGTGATCTTCTATAATAATGATTTTCTTTTAGTTATTCCCATTCTGTTTTATCTTTTATAGAAGTTAGCTCTTTGATGGTATATCACACAATTTCATATTTAAAAGCACCTGCAAATATTAAAGATAAAGATGACAATCATATTACATGTTTTTGATGGAAAAAATAGTTTGCTCATTAATAATATATTTTTTATTAATGATACGACTTATATCATTTGTATAACTGAAAAGACAAAAAAAGTATGATAAATTGACTATCATAGTTGTATAAAAACATAGAAGAGAATAAAAAATAATTTCAATCTTTTTTCTCTTAGAAATATTAATCATGTCTTCCATCAAGATATATTAGAAGATAGAGACGAGCAATTGTTGTTTTTTCTAATATAAATGTATTCATTTATCAAAATAATCTATTATCTTTTTTTATGTATCTAAATAAAAATGTCTCCGCTGTAATATGCAGATATGCAGCTAGTATGCAGATATGCAGATATGCAGCTAGTATGCAGATATGCAGCTAGTATATATATATATTAACTTGATAATTTTGAAAATATTTCATTTTTATGTGATGAGCAAGAAAAATATGATGACAAGTCGATATGAGTTTTATCATTTCTTATGTGATTTAGTATTTATAATATTTCATATTTAATGGTATATAATAAAATGTCAAGCACTATATAAATGTAGATATGGCTGCATACGAGTCGAGATAAATTGAGTCGAGTTGAAATCAAGCTGAGATGGTTTGAATTCGAACCGAGTTCGAGCTCCATACGAGCTCACTTATTATAATTTTTATGCTTATTTTTATATAATCATAAATAATTAGAATTGATATGACTAATATTTTATTAATTTTTTAATAAAATTTTAAAAATAATTAATATTTTTTACATTATCATCATATTTATAACATAAATAAATATATTTGTTAATTTTTCTATATTTTGCTAATTTTATAACCAAAATAGAATAAAATAATTAATATCTAGCTATTAATGAGTGGAACTGAGATGAGCCATCAAAAATAGTAACAAACTCAAACTCAAGCCAAGCTGATAAAAAGTCAAACCGAACTTGAACCGAGCAACGAAAATATGGAGACGAACTCAAGCAAGCCACGAACCACAAACTTTTTGTGCAACCCTAATTGGAGATCATTGAAAAATATGAATAAATAATTTATAATTTTATATCGATGTAACTTTTTGCGTTTGCAATGCTAAAAACTTTATCAGATAATATAATTAATGATGCAATTAGTATAGGCCCGGACCTAATCGGAAGAAATTACAAAAAGCGAAGTGACCAGTGGATGCACAATTGCACATGCACCAAACCAAACTTACCACACATGTTCCTTCCACAGAAGATCTTTCCTCCAAAAGAGACCTAAGTCCTGCATCACTCGCCTTCTAGAAGACATGGAGATATATCGTGTGTTAGTTAGCGGCCTACTGCCCTTTCTTTTCTAATAGACCGCTTGCAAATTCTTTCATTGGGTCGTAACTAGTGGATTGAAGACGGTCCGGTCCGGGTCGGTCCGGTCCGGACCGACGGTCCACGATCCCCGCACGGATCCACGGCCCACGGCCCCGCACGGCCCAAACTGCCAGGCCGGTCAAGGCGGTCCAAATTGAAAAACCGAACCCGTCCCACCGTTGGCCCCCCGGGGGCCGGACCCCCACGGGACGGTCCGGTCCGGTCCGGTCCAAATTTTTTTTTATAAATTGAAAAAAATAATAATTTATCATATTTTTTAATAATAATTTTTAACTAATTCGAATTATTATTTTTAATTGTTTAAAAATCTAATAGTACTAAAAAATTAAAAAAATTGTAAAAAAATAAAATTTCAGAAAATTATAAAAAAATAATAAAAGTTGAAAAATAAATTTATTAATTTTTAAATAATCATTTTCATCAAATTAATTATGTATTTTTGAATAATTTAAAAATCAAATAATACAAAAAAATTATAAAATATCACAAAAAATGAATTTAACATTCTAAAATAAATTCTAACCAAAAAATGAATTTAACATTAAATCTAATATTCTAAATCAATTAATCTAACAATATAAAACTAAAATGTAATATTCTAAGAAAAAAATAAATTTCTACAATTAAAAAATTATAAATAAAAAATTAGATTTTATAAATAAACTAATTTCTACAAATTTCAAATAAAAAATTATGAATAAAATCTAACAACATAACTAATTTCTATAAATAAAAATTACAACTAATTAAAATTAAAAACTAACTTTGAAGGAAAAATATTATCGCAACGATGAAATTGAGAAATGGCGAATACCGAATATTATCCTTCTAGTCTTCTATCTTTTTCGATTAGTTAATTTTTTCAATGGACTAATAATAAATTAATAATTCTAAACTATTTTTTTGTTTTTTGGAATAAGAAAATTAAATTTGAGAATTTGAGATTAAATGAAAATTTGAGAATTTGATAGATTGAGAAGAGAGGGAGAATGAGATTTTGATGTGTTTTGAGATGTAAATGGGAGTGGTATTTATAGATATTTTTGGGAGGGAAAATTTCAGATTTTTGGAAAAAAAATTTTATTTTTTTTCGGATTTTTCTGCACTTGGGGGTATTTTGGGGGGGGGGCTATCACCTTTTGTACACTTGGGGGTATTTTGGGGGGGCCTATCACCTTTTAATTAAAAAAATTTGCACCAAGGGGGCCGGGTGGGGGCAGATGATGGGGGGGTGGGGGGTCGGTCGGTCCACGGTCCCGCACGGTCCACGGCCCGGTCCCATGGGTCCGCACGGGACGGGTCGGCACGGGCCCATTTTCGGGTTTAACGAGAACCGGCCGCCGTTGGGCGGACCGAAGGCGGACGGTCCGGTCCACGGTCCGATCGGTCCGTCCGGTCCGGTCCATGTCATCAGTACGGTCGTCCGGGACGGGTTGGACCGGACGGGTTTTTTCAATACTCTAGTCGTAACTTGATAAGCAAGGCAAATTTGTCCACCTCACAAATCATACGGATAACTGAATAATCATGAGAACTGTTAACTAATAAGTTCGCCACAATTAATAATTGATCTCAACAATGAAGGTTCGAGTCTTCAAAAAATATTTGGAAAATTACGAAATGTCGGAACCAATGGCACTATCTATTGTATATTATAATCTAATTTATGTTATATTAGAAAGAGCGTATTTATTGATTTTTTTAGTAATACTTCTTTTTTTCAGTCTTTTCTTAATGATCGAGACATGTTTAATTATACAGTGTGAATTGATATTTTTAAAAGCTAATGATTCAGACTTTAATCAATGTTATTTCTTTCCATTTTTTTTTTTTTTTTACCATGCATTAATAAGTGGTCTAAAAAAATTTATCCATCAAAGAAATTAATAATCGATTAATTTTTAAGTTTTTTAAAACATTATTTACTATACAGTTTTATTTAAAAAATATTATATTTTATAAATCATAATTTTTTAAATGGCAGCTGTTTTAATTAAAGTAAAAGAGTTCTGCACGTTGTGCGCTATTTTTTCTACTTGTTAAAAGGAAATAAAAGACAGTTGGCTAATTACAACCAGTGGTATCTGTCTATCAATCTAATTAGTTTAACTGAAATCAGTTATGACGACAAAGAAAAAAAATTAATATATATAGTTTAAATTGTTTGGTTTCTTTGTAATTTTGGTACTTCAGCTATTATATTTTTGTACTTTCTAAATAATATTAAACGGAATAATTAGACTTTCCATGATTTTGAGAAGCAACATCGAATCAATACATATTTCTAATCCTCTTGACCAAATAAAATAACTATCATGTCCACTTTTTTCTTCGTCTTTTTCCAGTGTCATTTTTGGATTCATGAGACATTACTAGGACAGTGGGGCTCACCGGATAAATTAGTATGTCTGTAACATTTAGCACGAATGATGAAAAAATATAAGTACTTGAATTCGAATTACTATGTTTTGTTGGGTTAAGAGTTAATTGTAATTTTATTTACCAACGTCGAAACATTTCCTTAAATTATAATGTACGTGTTGAACATTTTAGGTTCGGAATTCATGTTCCACTGAAAAAGGAAAATAGAAATGATTCGACTTTTTTAAGAAAAAGTATTTATTTCTGAAAATTGGGGAAAAAATGTTCCACGTAATTATAAAAGAAAAATATAGTGAGAACAATAAAAAAAATATTAGTGACATCTAAAAATCAGTGAATGACCAGTAATATAGTCCCTTAAAATTGATATTAAAAAATAATGGATGAGAAAGGTCTAAATTTTGGCATTACTCAAATTCGTTTATATATATAAGGTATGTTCGTTTAAAATTTGGTATATAATATAAGTATTTTTTGATGAAAGCTATATAATATAAATATTGATAAGCAGTAGGATGCTAATAGACATAACATAGCTTATAAATTGAATGGTAGAGAAAAAAAATCAATTTATGGCTTAGCGAAAGCCGAGTCCATCCTGGATTAAACTTTTTTTTTTAAATCTGATCCTTCTAGAAACACACGCTCTAAAAATCAATCCTGAAAATCGCTTAAAGGCCACACAAATAAATCTCAGATCTCCTGCAGAAAATGAAGATGCTCCATTTGATGTAGATCATAAATAATATGATTAAAAAAATATTAATGGATGTTTATCATTCTAATATAAAAAGGAAGAGAGATTCAATGTACGTCAATATCAATAAAATCACATCTCAAGTAATTTATTAAAATTATAATTGATGAAAATTTTGTATATATATCATATCATACACGTACACGAAAAATATACCATTTTAAATTCATTTCCATACGCATCAAGTGGAAAGTAAAAATTTATAAAAATACAAAATATAAATAAATAATTTATGTTTTTACATCGATTTTTTTTTTTTTTACGTTTGCAATGCTAACAAGTTAGGCCCTCAAAGAAATAAATTACAAAGAGCAAGACGTGATCTGTGGATGCACAATTGGTCAATTGCACATGTACCAAACCAAACTCACACACATGTTTCCATCTATTATGGACACAGAGGATCCTGCCTCAGAAAGATCTACCCAAGTCCTAACATCACTCGCCTTCTAGAAGACTTGGAGATGTATCAATATCATATTATCACGTATGAAGGGATAATTTACAATGGTTATTTTTATAATTTTGACAATATATTTTTAAATAAATATGAAAAAAAAAAAAAAAATAAAAAATCTTATAGATATGTTATTCTATTTATAGATTGATAGTAATTAAAATTTTATGTAATTTTATTACCATTTGATAGTCCATCAAAAATCGTTAAATTGGAATCATTAATTGTAAAGTATATAATATTTTGATAATCTTTGATAAATTAGCAAACAATAATTAAATTACATAAAATTTTAATCATTGTCAATCTATAAGTAGAAGAACATATCTATAAGCTTTTTTTCTATTTTATTTTTTTCATATTTATTTAAAGATCGATTCTCAAAATTATCAAGATTACTCATTATCAAGGGATCCATTCCCTTTATGTATTAGCTAGCTTCTTCGTTTTTTTAATAGCCTGCTTGGAAATTCCTTTATAGGGCCATAACTTGATGAGCAAAACAAAATTTTCCACCTCACAAGTCATAAGAACAAGAATGAGAAATGCTAAATAATTAACAAGTTCAGCACAATTAATAATGGATCTCATAGATGAAGGAAGATTCAAGTCTTAAAAAAATTTAGAAGAGAGAATTGCTAATTAATTCCAATTAATTAAAGATATCTGTTAATCGATCTAATTACCGCAACTAGAATAAGTTGTGACGAGAAAGAAAAATATATATAGTTTAACTTTAAGGTGCTTGTTCTTCAGCTATTATTTTTATACTTTCTAAAGTAATATTAAGCGTAAGAATTTGATCATCTTGACCCAGTATATATTTGTTACTGCGATGTCTACTATTTTCTTTGTCTTTTTCCAGTGTCATTTTTGGATTGGGACATTACTAGGATAGTGGGGGATCTTTCGTTTAAAAATTGCTGTATAATATTGTTCAGAAATAGCACGCTAATAGACAGAAGATAGCTTATAAAATTGAATGGTAGAGAAAAATATTTATTCATGGCTTAACCAAAACTAAGTCCTTTATCCTTCTAGAAACACGCACTCCAAATTCCACATATCAGTCCAAGTGCATCCACAGTTCCACACAAATGACTCTCCTCTCTCAGACCTCCTGCAACATCGGATATATTTATTTTGTACTTCTCCTCTAGCTCGGATATACATATACTCCATTTGACGTCGGTAATTAATAAAGAGGAAGTATAAATAGTAGGTGCTTGCCATTTTAATAAAAAAAAAAAGAGAAGAAGAGATTCAATGTCCTTGATTATTGTGCTGCATCAATATCAATAAAATCACATCTCTAGTAATAATTTATCTAAGTTCAAAATAATAAAATTAATTGATGAAATATTTTGTATCTATCATGTTATACACGTACATAAAACTATATCATTTCAAATAAGTGGTAATAAAATGAAGGGACCAACTTTTATATTTAATGAGGACTCGAATGCCTGTGTGTCTTCATTGTACCTTTACTTTTTAATTTTTTAACAACTCAAAATTTAAAATCATAATATCAAAATAAAGCTGCTAAATTAAAAATTATAACATTTAAATATTATTTTATATAACATCAAGAGCTTATAAGAAATACTCTAATTTAATTTTTTTATAACATTTTGAAAAGTATGACCCTGAAGGTGAAGTACAGGCAAAATATATTTATTTTACAGTAAAATCAAAATATATTTGCCTTTTTCCATATATAAGTTTTAGGCTGGATGAGAAAGAAACTTGCTATTAGAAGGTTTAGTGCTAATTCATACAACTAGGCTTGCAGACGGATCAAACAGAGAAAAGTTAAGTGCACTGTGCAGTGGGGCCCATTCTAAGCTCCAAAAAACAAGGGGCCCAGCTTCCTTTATATATATATATTATCTCCCACTTCACGTTTTTCGTCATCTCACTCGCTTTCTCCTCTTCCGCACTCCACGTCTCCACGAACGACAATAAACAAACCTAAAAAAGAAACGATTACAAAACGGAGGGAAAGCACCTACGCACCTATCAAATCATACAAGCTTAAGAAATCAAAACCCCCCTTTGCTACCAGAGTACCAATGGCCGCAACTGCAACCCTAGCGTCGTCTCAATTTGTCGTCAGTAGACCTCCCCTCTCCCTCCGCCGATTCCGATCGTCTGTTGTGGCGACAGCTGCCGTGGCGACACCGCCTACCGCCGCGAGAGGGAGCAAGAATCTTTACGACGTGCTACAAGTGAAAGAGACCGCTTCGGTGCGAGAAATCAAGGCTGCGTACCGCTCACTGGCGAAGCGGGCCCACCCCGACGTGGCTCCGATCGGCTCAATCGACTTTCTGGAGATACGCCAGGCTTACGAGACCTTGTCAGATCCGCAAGAAAGAGCGAGGTACGATCTGGAGTTCAATCCGGTTAATCGGATCGGATTGGAAATGATGGAAATCCGCTATGGATTCGGGCTAAGATTTAGCGGGTCTGGCCGGATGGGGTTGAGAAGGTGGGAAACGGATCAATGTTGGTAAGGAGGGAGAGAATTGAGATCCACTGGGATGAGATACAGTGATTATGTGAATAGCTTGCTGATGATGGGTTTCGTTTCCCATGGATTTTTCTTTTCTTGTTACTTTCGTCCGTGCAATAGTAAGTAGTAACTGAGATTTCTGCTTTTGTAGTTTGCTAACTGTAACAGAGAGAATTAGGAAAATTTTGCTGTAAATTATCGTGCATTAGGACGTAATTAACAATGTTTTGAGCCTGATTTTTTTTTCTTATCTTTAAATTAGTACTGACATGTGGGCCCAACGATCAGCTACTGACAATGTCAACATTTGTTGTAAATTTTCTATCCTTCTATCTGCCTCATTGTTCGAAGTCTCGTGAGTGACAAGTATACTGATAATGTAATTAGGGAGGAACTACAGTAGGGCAAATCTGATCAGTGTCCGGATTTAATTTTTTAAATATACTATTTTTTTTATTTTATAGTGGTAGATTAAAAATATGAGCATGTGATGTTATTGGAGCCCGAATTCCTTTATATAATAATGGGTGATATTATTCAATTATATATTTATATTATATAAATGTGTCCGGATTTAAATATTTCTTGGATCCGGCACTGATAATTACTGATTTACTGGAAACAAGTGATTATCATGGAAGTTAGTGAACAAACGGCCTGAATCATCACCCTAAAATAATGCAACATGAACTCATTTTCCTTTTTTCATGCTGAGCTTTTATTAGGATAGTCTCACTTTTTTCCTGCGTTATATCGGTTGCTGTCAATGTCAATGCGTCATTACCCTTATTAAGCAGATGTGAGCATGTCCAGATAACACAGCAAAATCTTTTCATGTCAATTTTAATACCAACAGAGAATGTTATTTTTACCAGGAGTTGGCTTTTAACCTTTTACAAATGGAAGGTCTGCTTTCGTTTCGAGTATATTATGTAGTAAAATGCCTTTATAGTTTTATAATTGAGGGAGGGAATCCATCCAGAAATTCATTACGCGAGAAGACGAAAAGGTAAATTTCTGTTAAGATTATTTGATGAAACTAGAAAAGACGTAGGAACGACAATTAAAAGTTAATCCAAAATGCCAAGAGAAGAAATCAAGAAAATAAATGAAAAGATAGTGTCAAGCAAAGAAAAGAAAGTCCAATAGATTAAACAGCAATCTAATATGACACAGACACCAACTCCTAATTTACACTAAAAAACTCCAAACAATCTAACATCACGGTCCAGAGCCCCCACTATCCTCTATACCATTTTTTTTTCCAAAATTTTATCTGTACAACCTTCACAGACAAAACAGTTGTAGACCTCCAGACCCATGAATTTTAAATAAAAAAAGTTTGGACAAAAACTAAAACATAAAAGTTGGGAAATCATTTGAAGCCCATGAGGACTGAATTGATTACATGGATAAAAAGCTTCAGATTGGCAGCATCAGGGGCTGAGGCTGCTCGATGATTAGAGACTATCTTGTATACCTGCTCAAAAATTGGTCTTACATGTACTGCTATTGTTGGGTCACTTGGATTGATTGTGACCGCCACATCTGTCATCCAATTGGCCTTTTGATGAGTGTCATTGGCTATGTCACAGGCTAGCTGCTGCAGCAGCGCAAGCAGTACACCTTGGCTAAGGGGTATAGGTACCATTGTGCAAAGTGCACGCAAATCCACCTGTTGATAAGGAAGCATAGATGTCAATGACTCTTAATTCTACACAGTTGTATCAGTATATAATCAATTGATTAATATTCTCCCTTTTGTTTATATAATGTTTTTACCTGGGAACATAACCAAGAAACAATGGTTACATCAGTCAATTGCAGGGCCATGTTGAAAGCCTCCTCATATTTGCCCTCAGATATCAATCTAGTCAGCTCCTTTCTAGGATCCATAGGTGCCTCAACCTGTGACACGATGAGTTAAAACTAAAAAGTATGTAACAGAAGGTGCAATAGAAGCTCTGTTCAAATTATGTCCGCCAAAGGCAATGACTATTTAGGAATGCTATACAAGTTATGCTACTATTTAGGAATGCTATACAGTTAACACTAAATGCTAAACATAATAATAATTAATGATGCAAAAGTACTCTCTCTGAACCAAAATGTTGAATCACCACCTATTCATTCAAAAAAAACAAGCCCAAACCGAACTTTGTTCCCCACTGCTTCTTGACATGTATTCCAGAAAATACAGGGACAGTTGCGGTAAACAAACTACAGAATGTAGCAACAAATATGTATTCCATGTTTAGGAGGATATGCACATCTCATTTTACAGGTTCCACCACTACTTTTGAGCACTTAAAGAGAGTCCCAAAATATATTACAGCAGAAGTTGAATTTTAGTTTCCTTGATGGGTCTGACAAGGTTACCAACCATATTAGGAAGGCCGGGCATGAGGCCACTGGTAGCCTGCATGACAGCAGGATTAAATGCCTTCAGGTTTCCAGCAGCAACCATGGCAAGGAGTTTGCGCTGCCCATCCAGTAGTTCACTCGACAGACTCTGTGTGATTGATGAGGCTGAGGTGATCGTCTCCTGTTTAGATTTGCCGAAAGTAAGGTCATAACATGATCATGTAAGCCACATTACCAAACACAATTTCATATCCAACCTTTTTGATAAATTTGAGTAAAAAAAACAAAAAAAAAATACCAGACACTTGGTTATTTAAAAAACACAGAAGGAAAAAGAAAAAAACAACGTTCTGTCAAACTGAAGAGGTTTCAGTGGTATTTGTATTCCTTTGAAGGCTCAAATCTAATATGCATTTTGCAGGGCATACTGATCTTTTAATGCTTTATTCGACTGTTTATTCAGACCACCAACCCATAACAGAAACAGACCAGTCAAATGTCCCTCCAGCAGAATGTCAGACAAACAAAAAGAAACGCATATAACAATTTATAACATATCAAATACCCTTAAAGTAAGAGCAAGAGGAGTGTGTGCAGCCTCAATTTGTTGCTGAATAGCGGAAGTATGTTCTGTCATGCCTTTGTGAAATGTGTTATCAACTTGTTCGAACATTGCCTTGCATGAGCGCTCAAATGCTGGAACTATTGAGGTGTCCAAACTTGCCCGGAGAGCTTCCTGCGTATTGTTATATATATATCCCTAATTCAAAACCATCAAAACTAATAACAAAAGAGAAGGGTAACACAATTGCAACAGAACAGAACCTGGAGAGCTTTGTTGCCACTAGATTGGAAGTGCAGTTGTAGTTGCCTTGCAATAGATCCTTCTAGCTTGGAGCCGATAGATTTATCCAACTGATTGATCACCTTGTCTCCAACCCCCTTCTGAAATTATTTTTTTAGAAAATACTTCATTAAGTGGGCATTTAATAAAGAAAAATGGACTTCAGCTTACGTAACTGAGTAGTTTGCTATAAGCAAACTTAGCTATTGTTTTCAAATACCAACTACAGCTCAATTCGATCAACACACCAAAAAAGAACCAGGTCTTGAGAAATTGGACTATGGTTCTGAACTCTGTGAAGTTTATGTGGAAATAACACAATCCTCAGCCTTGCTGCAGTCAATTTTCAAATCATGTACCTCCAGGAATCTACTACTCACAAAACTCTACAATAACTGATTAAATTTTTCTTTGGACAAATCCACTGAGTACAAAAAAACCTTAATCTTCACTTTTTTCCTTGAGAAATGAGAGCAGCTAAAATCAAAGAAAACAATGCTTAATTCCAAAAGCTCGTTTCTGAAACACTCCAAAAGGATAACAGAAGGCTATAACAGACCTGAACTGACTCAGCAACTACAGAAGAAATTGTTTTCTCAACAACTGGTGTGACAGCACGTGCAACAACTGGTCCTAAGGCTGTTATTTCCTTCTTGAGTGTCTTTTCAAAAATGGCTGGGAGCTCCTTGCTAAAGGAGTTAGTAATAAGATTGGTCATCTGCTGCACACGGTCCCGCTCTGCCTTCTCACGCTTTGCATTCTCCTCTAGAAAACGAGCCCAAAGTGCATCCACATTAGCCTTGACGGACTTCTCCATGTTGCGTCCCAGAGAAGCCTCCACTCTCCTGCCTTCCTTTGTTACTGGGGTAGCGACTATTGAGCTCATTTGCTTTTGTAAGTCCTTTTGCATTGTCATTAGCTGACAAAAAAAATCACATTTTATTAAAGAAAGACGGATGAAGAAAATCTTGAAGTGTTGTATTGTGGAAAAGCTAAGACCTGACTGGTACATGTACATGTTTGAATAGCATTATTCCTCAAAATTTCACTCAGTACTACATTAAACATTAGATCAACGAAACAATATACACACATCTGTCACATGATATATTTTTGATAATTGTATAAGCTTCCATAAGTTTTTCTTATACCATTTAGAACCATACAACAAAAATTTGTTTATACATGTTACTGTTTCAGGGGCAATAATTAGAAGTACACTAGAATATAGCAACTCTCAAGCAGATAATATAGACTTAGTCTCTTACAATGTATACATAAGGACATCTATAAAATAAAACATTTTATGTTAAGCAAATGAAATGAAATTTCTAGTTTGTAAAGCAAACAAGAAAAAATTGCATGTACAACTATGGAAAAAGTAATAAAAGAATACCTGTTGAAGCATATCCTGCATAACCGCAATTTGATCAGCAGGAGCCACTACATTAGCTGAACTGGTCCGACCTATTAGCTCTGTAGTCCCATTAGCAGAATCAGCACAATTTAAAGTGACAAAAGATGGCGATGGAAGATCTGCTATTTGAAGAGGCTCCTTTATTTTCTCCTTTTCCTCCTTTTCTTTCCCAGGCAAAACTGACGGTGATTCCTCCAAAACCATTGATTCTTCCATTTTCTGATACCCATCCTTCAATCCCTCTTTCAATTCCAAATCTCGTTGCCCAGAAAACTCAACCCCACTGTTGTCTGGGGTTTTCAATTCATCTGCACTTTGAAAGTCTGCCACAACATGAGGAGCCTTTGCGGTTTCAATACTGGATTCCAAAGGCCTACTCAGTTTGTCACTGGCCTCTTCAGGTGCACCCTGGAAGTCCTTTGTGGTCTGAAATTCTTTTTCTTTTGCTTTAAACTGTTCATTTCTATTTGTTTCTGCTGGGGGCGAAGCAGTATTGGAGATTGCACCTGACAAGATCTCTGACGGGGTTATCAGGTGTGTTGCGTTGAGCATCAGACGGGGATTTGGCAATGCTGAAGTATCTTCTTTTGGTTGGTTACTATTCACCGAATCATTATCTGTTCTCCTATCAACGTCACGATCTCCACCATGTGATGATGAGGACTGACCCCTTTCCAAACTCTTCTGAGGGCTCCTCAAGGCATCCAGATGCAATGTCGCCTCGCATTCTGTGTTAACAAGCGGAGGGGCCGATGGTTTCATCTCTGGATTTGTTGCTGGTACATCAAATGTACTGCTTCCAGGAGCCTCCGAACTGACTTCTACAGTAGTGAACTCAGTTACAGACCCTGAGGCTGCTGTTTCGGTACGAGAAACAGAAGGTTCTCTTATCAACACCCCTGCCCCACTGTCAGATATAGAGGGGGGCAAACAGAGTGACAATTCCAGGGCATATTGCTGTATCGCCATGGTCTGCACACAGTATACTTGCACCACCTGCTCTCCGTTTGGATGTGACTCGCAAGTACCAGTGAGGCTCAGAATTGGCATGGCAACCGTGAAATCAGCAATATAGTCCATGCGGGTGGACGCCGGGAATGGGCCATAATCTATGTGAACAGCATAAATGGCATTCTTCTTAGCATTTGCAAGAACTATGAGGCTTGCTTGGGGGATGACAGTTACTTGGTTGAAAAATGCCTCCTCAAGTTGGGGCTCTGATGAGCTTCTGAGATCCAAGGTTTGTGTGCATTGCCATGATTCTGAGTCACTAGGTAGAAGCCAGCCTCCTTCACTTGTTGAGGACCATACTTTGATCTCTCGGTTCAAAGGACCCTGAAATGGAGAACAACATAGACATTATTCGCCAACTTGGTAAAAAATGGAAGGTGATACATCAGTTAATTACAATGTTGCAGCTTAAAAATCCCCAAAATTCTTACAAAACACAGACCTTGACATAATATCAAAGTGCACAACATTACTCATTATGTGTGGTGCGGTATGCACTAGCTTTGATGGCATAAAATGCAATGTAACTACAGTACATAAAAAAGAGGCAACATGTTTTCCGTGCTCTTAAAGGCTAAAACTGCCAAAAAAAATAATAACAAATCAAAAGTGAAGCTGAAAATGTACTGCAGTGACAAGATTGATGTGATCAGGGTGCTCTGGTGCAGTAAGGAAGGCAACAGAGTTGACTGGCTGACCATCATGAGGTCTTATTGTAGCAAGGGGCACCTGTTTTCTGTCATCCCATATCTTTACCTGTACCATCAAAGAAGAGAAATAAAATAATGTATAATGTTATTTTAGAAGAGATGCAGAATATGACTTATATAAGATGAAGGTAAAATAAAGAACTGAAGCAACAAACCATGCCATCATTTGATGCTGAGGCGAGGCGGGTTGTCATCCACTGAGAAAGGGACAAAGCAGTGACATCACCATCGTGCTTACCAACAAAATGTACTCCATCTGCCAGCTTGTCAATTGGACACTTAAGTGGCTCCTCTGCAGTAAAATCCTTCCCCCTACCCACCTTGGTGATATCAATTTTCAGTACACGATTTCCAATGCCAACATATAAGATTTCCTATTAAGTTCACAACATAAATAAAATGAATTAGCATTGATCTCCATTTTACCAAGTACTTGTACTGTCTCTGTGGGGGTGTTAGGCCTACTGCAAAAACCAAAAACCTTATATTGTCAAACAAACCAATACAACAAATATTTAAAAAAAAACATTAAGAACAGAAGTGCAAAATATTAACCCGTGATTGCATGCTATAAGCTGGTCCCTGGAACCTTACCAGAGAGGCAAGTCTAATAAAAAGGAAAACAAAAGGATGATGCTAAAATGGAAGTACTTGTTTATGAGAGTGCCAGCAGATATGTGGGTAGTATGACTCGGTGTCCCCAACAATCTGAAGTGCAATTACAACTTTGCCTGTTATTTGGGGTTTGTTTTCCTCATCAGATCCTTCGTCAATTTTCCACACAAAAACCCTTCCATCTACACTTGCACTGAAAGGAAAAAAAAATACAACAGAACATGGACTTAATCAAAGTAATTTAGGAATAACTATATCTCATTTTGGAACTACATAGCTCCCATCAAGTAGCTGATTTTCTGTATGAACCACCATCTGCACTATTATGCAACTAGTTAGGGGTGCAAACGGATCGGATATTATCTGACCGTATTCGGATTCGTATCCGGATAATAGCGGATACGGATATTCGGATACGAATACAGATACGGATAACTTTCTGTCGGATACGAATATGAATATGATTTTCAGTTTGGAACCGGATACGGATACGAATACGGATAATTATCCGGATCTAGATATTTTTTTTAAATTTGGATATCCAGATAAAAGGTCCATTGTATGTTTTTCAATTGAGATTTTAATGTAGATTATAAATCCAACTAAATTTACACATAATTTGGCATTATATTTTATTTTTTATAGTTTTTTAATACGTCTTAACTAATATTTTAATTTTTATAGTTTTTTGGTGACTAATTGATAAGAGGATTTAAATGCTATATTTTGGATGTGGTTTAATCTCATAATTTAGCTTTTTAGGGCTTAATTAGGTTTAATCTAGTTTAATTAGGGTTTTAAATCATCAAGTTCAAGTTACTGCCTAGATTTTATTATTCTTCAGAATTAGATGGAAGCCCACAGAAAATAAAGATGAACGACGCAAATTTGAGTCAAAACGGACATCAGACGGGAAAGTTACAAGCAAAACAGTTAAACCGGATGCCATAGTCAGTATCTGCGGACCGCGGAAATATCTAATCCGTATTCGTATCCTAAACTATCCGTATTCGTATTCGAAAAATTAAAACGAATACGAATATGATTTCGACCATTATCCGACCGTATCCGATCCGTTTGCATCCCTACAACTAGTGCACTTGTTGAAACAATCATTTTTTCTTTATTCTTGCACAATTTTCTGGTTTTGACGTGAACATCATATAACTCAAGAAATACTTCCTTATTGTACATTACATAAACAAATAAAATTACCTGGCCAAAAGGTGAACATCCTCAGCAAAGAAAGCCATATCCGTGACCCTCTGTTAAGAACAAATAACTCAATCATTCAAGAGAATAAATGCAAAAAAATACAAGAATATTAAATTCTGTTATTCATATCTTAAGACTACCTATACCATAACACCATTATTATTTGAAATAAAAGAATTTCGAAAGAAACCACACTAGAAGAAACATTTTGTGTAGTCATTGACTCCAAAATACTCAATTTTTACAATAATTCCTTCTTAGCCCCAAAATTAGTAATTGCGTAATTTAACTATAACAATGGAACCCTGCTTACTACTTCAAGTCAACTTAACAATGTATATGACAAAACATGGAGCAAATCAGGACACATAAAAGTTCATGCTCTTGAGAAATAACTGCTCTCTGAAAAGCCCGTTCCTAATTTGATGCATTGCTTGGATGCATTAAGATGACCACTTCACGTGACCATTAAAACCCAAATTTGGTACATCTAGCAGAAGAACCATTTCAACCCAAGATTCAAACAGAATTTGATAAAATCTGTCGAGCACCGCAAAGGCAAAATCAAACTGCTCAGATTTGCGCAAGCAATACACACAACTCAGGAGCGTAATAAACAGGCACCACAACGATAATCTACACAGACCTTCCACATTGGTAATTGCACAGAGAGACAGATGAAGAAAGTGAGAGCAAGAGAGATCTATACCTGAGTATGACCCCGAAGAAGTGATCTAAGAGCAGTGTTGATATTAAGCACCCGGATATTACCCATCCTAAGGCCATACACTATATAGCTCCGATTTACAGCAATCTGTCTTCCCAATACCAAACCAGGATCTGATGTGTACTTAGTGATAGGTGTAACCTCCAGTTGAGGTGCTTGGGCCTCTCCTGGCAATCTCGAATCAACATCATGCACGGCACGGTCCCCTTCCCCTAGGTACCTTCCACGTGGCATCTTAGTACTTGGCATCCTCACAGGTCCTGTTGGAGGGACTGAGGGAAGTACTGGAAGGATCGGAGTTGAAATGGCTGAGGCTGGTGGAGTGTTAGGGTTTGGACCAGGGTTTTGCGGAGGCATGGAGACTGCTGATTCAAGGTGGGAAGGAGCTGTGTTGCCAAGTAATTGCATGAGGCGAGCGCCAGGGTTGGGGCTAGGGTTAGGGTTTGTAACCATGGGATTAGTAGGGTTTTGGAGGGCATAAGACATTACAGGACGAGGTATGTTGGATTCAACTGGTGCATAGGGAATATAAGGACGGATGTGGTAGGGAGGGGTGAGCGGAGGGTAGGAGTAAGGGCCGTTAGGAGGTGGAGAGGCCGCGGCGCCGTAGAATCCGGCGGTTGTTGGTGAAGGCTGGTTTGGGATGAGGTTTGGGTTGGTATCGGCGTTAGGCAGTCTGAATAGCATTGCGAGCTCAAAAGGGGCGGAGGGTTGGGGGGGTGGGGCGGAGGGATTAGGATTACCGGTCGGTGAGGCCATCGCACCGGTGAAAGAGACGGATACGGCGAAGAGAGAGCTAGGGTTGTAAGGATGAGTGCTAACTTGCGCCGGAGAGGCGGGGGGAGAGTGGATCTGAGAGAGGGAGAGGGAGAGGGAGAGGGAGAGTCGGGACCCGGGGGGGAGAAAATGACACGAAGCGGCGAACCGGAGAGGAAGAAAGACGAGCAAAAAGCAACGGTGGGTTTTTGAGGGATTTTAACAGATTTTCCCTCGAAAAATATCGTTTTAAAACAAAGACTGGCAGTAAATATTGCTCTGTTCTTTGTACGAGATAGCAATTTCTGAGACATGTACTTTTTGTGCAGGATAACGAGAAATATGTTTCAAAACATCAAATAAATTTTGACTGATCTTAATGTTTTTGGGACCAGCCGTCGCCGTGCAATGAGGCCATGAGGATTCATAAAAACCATAACATATATAAAACATTTAAAATATAAATTCAAAAGTTGTTCCTACTTTTCACAAGTTTTATATGAAAAGAAGCATTCTTCCTCTTTTACAAAAGTTTTGTAATTTATATAAAAAAAATAGGATCATATTCGGAAGAGGTTTAAATTCAAGCTAGTTAGCATGTGCATTTAGGAGAATATATTCATAATTTTTTAAATAATATATATATATATATGACAGACTTAAATACTGATTCTGATAGATTGGGGTAATCCATAGCGGACTGTCTCAATGTATATATTTTTCGAGTTATCTTTGTAAAATTGAGTGGGTTCCATTGAATCCACACTTAATCAGCTCGCTTATCGTAAACTCATAGTTAGAAACAGAGTCGGAATCAGAGATGGGGCAGGGCTAGCTAAAATATTTTTTAACATTATTTTTATAAAATATATTTATTTTGTCTTTTTTGAAGGAATTTTTTTAATTTTTGTCCTCCTAACTCAAAGTATGAATTCATCATTAAAAATTATGCCTCTAAATACCACAATAAAATATAAATTATATTTTTAAATATTACATACATATTTCAGTCAGAGTTTCACAATTCTTTTCAAAAGTAAGGATGTTCTTGACTTTTTATTACTTTATTTATGAGACCCGGTTATGAGAAGACTACAAGTCCTACAAAATTACAACTAATACCCAATGATTGATCATTGATCCTCATTCCTGATTTTGTTTTCTTGAAAGATCTTAAACAGTAACTTATTTACATTAAAGGTAATGTCTTAAATTTATTTTCACAGAGGGTCATGAAAAGAACGTAACATAAACTCACGCCCTTTAAAATGAATTTTTCATGTCTGACAACTAATCGCATTCAACCAAAAGTGAAGGACGCAAGATCGACTCACACCCTTCAATTGATCTAGCAAATAGATTTTTTTTGCGAGCTCTCCGAATTATATTTAAACTTTCCGATCAAAGTTTCCTATCAAAAATTATAAATGTTTAAAAATCAATTTTTTAGCTCATCAATACAAATTTAGAAATTTTCCAACTCATTACTCATTATATATAACAAATAATCAAAATTATATTTATATTTTTAATTAAAAATTAATTAAAATTATATTAAAATAATATTTATATTTTTAATTAAAATTTAAATATAAGTATGTATGTAAATAGTTAAAATTATAATTAGAATTATAACCTAACAATAATGAAATATAAATATAATTAATAGCTAATCGGATTATATTTTTAATTAATTTTAACTATTTACATATATACTTATATTTAAATTTAAATTATTTATTATATATAATGAGTAACGGGCTGAAGAATTTCTAAATCTGTGCTGATAAGCTGAAAATTTGATCTTTAAATATTTATAACTTTTGATAAGAAACTCTGATCACGACGTTTAAATACAATTCAGAAAGGTTACGAAAAAAATTATCTAGTAGCTCAATTAAAGGGTATGAGTCAGGTTTGCGTCCTTTAAATTTGAATTGAAGAACGTGATCTAAGTTTGCACCATTTAATCTTAGTTCGGTCATGAAAAATATACTTTAAAAGATACAAGGCTGAGTTATATTCTTTTGATGACCTCATGTGAAAATAAATTTAGAGCGCGGCTACAATGAGTTGATGAAATCGGCTGAAAAAAATGGATTTTTTACTTAAACGGTCCAAAAACAGATCTTAACTACAGAGACGGCCTAAAAGCAAATTTATTTTCACAAACGGTCTAATAAAGGGCGTGAGTTCACATATCGCATTTATATCATTTTTTTCACTTTTGTATTTTTGAAAGATAACAATCAAAGCACATCAACGTCTAAAGGGCGTGAGTTCAACTCACGCCCTTTGTTTTTTTGGGCAGTGTTCGGGCAGGCAAAATGGAGGTTTAAGGCGTGAGTTGTTTAGGCCGTTTGTGAAAATAACTTTGCTTTAAGGCCGGTTCTGTAGATAACATTAATTATTAGGCAAGTAAAAAGTCCAAAAAATTCCCCCTTTCCTAAGATGGATCTTCTCCATTACACTGAAACAGGAGCTATCCTTACAGCCCTAGCAGGCTAGCACTAGCAGTGTGCACTGCGCGGGCGCACGGAATGCAGCTGGGTTTGGCGAGGAACCATTTTCAGAAATCTCAGACGTCTCCCATGTGAAATTCTTTTTATAATTTGATGGCACCGAATAACCCAAAGGTGCAATAAAAAAAAAAATAAAAGAAAAGAAAAGATAGCCATGTCAAAATAACGATTAACGAATATATTAGATAAAAACACCCCCTTTATGGTATCTCTCTTCAACATGAAATCAAGAAGTTTTTGCATCAAGGTCAAAAAATGGATACGGAGCTTTATTAATTTTCTTTATTATTCTACTGCACTTCAATACAAAACTGTACAAGTTTTGTAATCTTGTTGCTTCACAATTTGAACTCCACTTTGATGATGTGGAGGTGGGACAGTATACTAAAAAAATATGGTTTATTTTATCAAAAAATGTGACTGGTGGTGGTTGTCAACATCCTTTTATATTTGTAGCTTTTAGAATTAACGAGTCCAGTAATTAGTTTCTCTCACCGGCGTACTCTTGTCCAGGAGCGCTGTCTTCTCTTCTCATTTACAATCTCTTTATTCAGAACTTTTCTATTTGCATGTTTTCTCAACTGATGAATAATTGACCTTGATGGATCATGGATATATATTTTTGTTTTCTGAATCTCGATGAACGACAAGCTACTGACTGCTGAAATTCAAAGCAAAAGACACTCATATAATTAGTTTCTTAATGTTGTGCTTCTGAGTAGGAATGAAAAGAGAAACAATAGAATTAGGAAGAAGAAGAAGAGATGGTTACATTTCTAACTCTCCAAATCAGAGATGAAAATTTTGAACAAAATATATACAAAAATCTTCCTATTAACCCTTTCACATCCTTTAAATTTGTTTTGAAACTCCCCTCACCAATCTCATCCAAAAATGTAAGTTGGCATTAGAGGAATACAACCCCTCACCCCTGTGATATCAATTCAGGAGGGAATGACAATCTTTGTTTCTCCCATTTTCTTCTTTTGCCATCTGCTAATTTTTTTTTTTTTGTCCCCGACTCACAAGCACAATCTAAGAGTAACTAAGCTTGAGCAGTGAAGAAGATTTTTTACATGGACTAAAAAATAATGATGGACTACATCAGCATGATTTGGTGGTCGTTCATTTCCATCCAGATTCAATCCAAACACATATTTCTCTTTTTAAATTGACGTTATTAGTTAAGTTTGTAGATATTTATGAAGTTAGAAAACTTAACACCTAATTTATCTCTGTTCTGTAGGAATAATATATAGTGCTATTCGGCTATTTCCATCTAGATGGTTTAAATTAGGAACAAAGTTAAGATTTGGATTGGAGGAGGGGTAGAATGAAAAATGATGTCAATTATTTTAAACTACAAACTGCACTTTTGTTTATTTAAATTACACTAAAAAATGCCTAGTTTTGATTTTTTTTTCTTTTTTACCTTTTTAAGCTAAATGGAACGGGGCAGCACAAATAATGATTGGAATCCACAAAATGACAGATGGAAATCACATCCAACTCTTTTTTTTTTTTTGAGTTACACACCTAACTCTTTCCATTCATCTCAAAAATTTAGCAGCCGAAAACGTCCTTAGTGTGTTACCAAGTCAATAAGGTAAAGCATGACAAAATTAGTTATTTATTTCATCCCTGGAGCCCTAGAAGCCTAAAACCAATTAGCACAAAGAAAGGTCATTGTCAGCCGTGACATGTTTTGTAAGATTTTTGCATTTAATTATCTAAATAATTCTAATTTTAATAATAAAAATGATGAAATTAAAAATTAAAAAATATGAATAGCATGACACCACTAGCAGTGGAGTTTTACAAACGCATCACTAGAACTGACGGAGTTGGGCAAAGACGTCACTCTTAATACGTTTTTTTTTAACTTCACTGATTTTGTCTTAAGTTGTTTAAATGTTGAACTAGCGTCCACTAGGAGAACATCACTCCCAGTGATGCTGATTGTCTTTTTTTAATTAACTAAAAAGTAAAAAAAAAATGAAAAGACATCATTGACAGTGACGTTTTTTATAAAACGTCACTATCAATGACGCATTACCATTCATATTTTTAAAATTTTAATTTTATCACTTTTATTATTAAAACTAAAATTATTTAAAGAATTACATACAAAAATCACTTCATGCTTTTTGTTGAAGTGAATCATAAGTGAGCCATCAATCCATCATCCCAACCAACATGCCAAATCACGCAAAAAGCCCATCATTGTTAGAGGATAAGATCTTTGAATTTCTGAGGTACTAAATGAAATGACCTTTTACAAAAGCATATGCTCACTTTTCCAAAGGAATGAAATATTTTAATTTTGATTCTTTGGCTATTGTTGGATTAATAACATATAATAAGTTGTAAAAGCAAGTCCCACACCGTATCAAAGATATCACCATAAATGAGACCTATACAGAGAGGGGCATATATACAATAGTGGCAGATATTAAGATCGTTATATAGGATTAAGAGAAAAAAAAAGTAATACACTAGTGGTGAGATTAAAAATAATACACATATATTTTTGATACTTTGAATTTTTATATTTGAGATCTTTGATCTCTATAATTTTGGATTGGGTTTCAGTTTTAGTCTATCCTAATTTATCCGAGATTAAACATTCTATAGTAGTTGTTGTAACAATGTATGTAATTTGAATCTCATGTCCCTATTATATTGCCACTGTTACACCATTATTTTTCTCCCTACATCTAATTATTTAATTGAGACTAACTAATTGTACGTTAGATATGTACCTCGATCTGTATCCCAACTGAAAAAATTATTGACCATGTTCTCAAACATCAACTGATAACCGTCATACGGACAAACATCGAAGTCTTAAAATTGAAAGTCCTAAGTCTTAATACTGAAGAAATAAAATTATAATATCTTATATATCAAATCATATTTTGAACTTAAAATTTATATTTAAATGACAAACAGGATATGAGCAAGTATTTATACATGAACATCAATGTCTTAAAACTGAATGTCCTTAATCTTAATACGAGAAATACGATGTCTTAATATCTAATATTACAAATTATATTTTAAACTTGAAATTTATATTTGGGCGGCCATCGGGATATGAATAAGTCTATATACCTAAACTTTAATATGCTAAAATGAATGTCCCAAATCTTAACACATAAAAAAAATGATATCATAATACTCAATATTATAAGTCATAATTTTGAATTTGAAATTTATATTTGGGCGGCTATCATGATACGGACAAGTCTACATACCTAAACTATAATGTATTAAGACATAAGTCGACAATGAATGTTTATTCTCTTATTTAAATATCCAAAAGAGCTGTATAATTGGATTTTTATCTTAGATAAGTCGACAACAATAAGGATCCAATGTTTGCTTTTGCACAAAGGAAGACACAATCACCTGATGAAGTCAAACTGTCCGCTAAACAATATCGGCTCTTCTGAAACTCTCTTGACCATCCTACAGACGATATTCGAAATATCAATACATATTTTTTAAAGTCTTAAGAACTGTCATATGATATCTTAATATATAATGTTATAAGCCATTATAAAAATCTTGAATATTTATTAAATATTATTTAAACTAAATTTTTATATCTAATATTTTAAGTCTTAACAACTAAGAAATGAAGTTTTAATAAGATTTACCTAAAATCATATTTTTATATAATTTATATTCTTTATATCTTATGATATCACAAATAAAGTCTTTTTAATATAAATCATATAATTATTAAACTTTATCATATATTATTTATAACTCATATTAGAGATAAAAAAATCGATAATCATCTTATGTCTTAACATTTAGCATTAGAAGTCTTAAGATAACTCATCAGATGTCTTAATATATATTAATATAAGTCTTATTTTAAAATTTAAATAATATATAATTTAAAAATATTTACTAGGCACTTCTAAGGTCAAATCTTTACATCTATTTTTTTCGTCTTAAGACCTAACAATCAAAGTCTTAATACTGATTAATATAAGTCATAAATAACATAAAATTCATAATATTTTTGGAATACATATATTCTTAATATTTTAAGACTTTATAATTGATAAATTTATATTTAGCATTTTTCTAAACTTCATTGTTTATTGATAAAAAAATAATCTCAATAAATAGTAAAAAAATATCTTTATATCTCATATCATTAAATCATAATATTATCAATAATATGTAATAATTATGTAACACAAAATAATTTATTTAAATAATTATGAAAAAAATAAGTCTTAATATTTAATACAAATAAGTCTTAGTATCTATTGTAACACATCTTAATGTATTATTGAAAATATAATCTTTAGTTTAGTCCTATTTTTCACTACTATAAATAAATCTAAATATATACTATATACATATCTCAATATGTACTATAAACATCTCTTTATATTTACTGACTAAAATTTTATATTAATATGTCATTCAAAATTTAATTTTAGTTTAGTCTTAATTTCCACTAGTATGAATAAGTCTAAATATATATAGTCTCTATTAGTTTTGTGTTGAAATTTCTTCAATCTCAATATTATAATTCAAATCTTTATATTTTGTATAATAAAACTTTATACCTAACATCATCAAGTCTTCATATATATGCTATACTGAGTTTGACACGTATTTATTTAGTGCAACAAAATATCATTCTTGTGATCTCTCATATCTGTCAACCAATTCATTCAAATGAATACATAATTTTTATATCCTTACTTTCAAAAATTAATCTAGCTTCTCTTCTTGATCAATCGAGCTTCTATATGTGAGTTTCAACATATTCTCTTTGTGTATGAGAAGTGAAATGATAATCCAAACACTTAAATATTAGAGCACTCGCTTAAAATTTCACGTGTCATCTTGGCCTAGAGAAGATATTTGATCAATCGATTGAGACTCACCTACACTAGATCGCTCCAATCGAATTTCTAACAAAGATATTTTCTCCCTTAATTTGCTTCCAAATTATTGATTCATTTTATGTGTAATTTAGTTCATTATGTTCTTTTCGTCGCTAACTTTCCAACAATATATAGCATGAAAGATAACTCTCAAAGATGAGGAAAAAGTCATTGGAGTTTCGGTTCAAATGAGTTAAATGTGTGACCCATGTTTTTTTTTCATTTTCTTTCAAATTTGAATTGAATAATAATTAAAAAGTAGTTAGATTAGTTAAGATAGTTGGGTATAAAAAAGTTTCTCTATTTAATTATATAATTATATAATTATATAAGATGATTTGATCGCCTACCATCTTTTCATTATAAAATCATCATTAAACTACTTGTATCAAGTTGCCGGGAAATTTCTCAAAAAAAAAGGAGAACAAAACTCAATAATAGACATGACTAGGATGCATGACTCCATTATTCAGGGGCATGGTCCGATTTGAATAAAGCCAGAATCGTACAAAAGCTTAGATTTAGCCTCATTTAAATACTACAATATAATTATTTCAACTATTATCATTATTTTTTTTCCTGAAAAAGGTACGTTCCCAATTGCGCATCTATTAAATAACGAGGGGGATCATATATTAATGCAACCTCAGCCAGAAACCATGAGCTTTCTTGTACTATAGGAGGCATGGATCCCAAATTCCCAGACTTGTGATCTCAATTGAAGAAATTTAAAAAGGTAAATCTCCTGTGTCCGTGTAGATAAACTATACGGTGTAGTGAGTGATACTTAATAAATAATTAATTTCAGGCTTTAAATTTCTAATCTCAGTCGATGACTAACAAAGATCTACTTAGGGGGCTAAAGGCCTAAAGCAAAAAATCAGTACAATCCTTCTATAAGACTATAATCCAGTTCAAACTTTAAAATAATGCACCTCTGAGGAACGAGGTACATATATATTGTACCGTTTCTGGTAAGCACATGATCGTTATCATAACACCAATATTTTATTCCTACAATTCTGATGAAAGAAAACAATTTAGAACCCTTTTGACTTTCAATCACACCGCATCCCGCATTATCGTTTTCCTCGAAATTAGTTCTCTAACATTCAATGCAAAATTCTGTGTTGAACACCGGGAGATGTACAAAATTAATCCTTAAAACTGTACTTGCACTAAGTTAAATCCTTCAAATTTTAAAGAAAGCAAATGAATCTGATAAAGTTTTATCAAAATATCTTTGATGACTCTCATCAAAATAAAAAAAAAAACTCCTACCTAAAGTTCGGGATGTATTTAGATCGCTTGATGTTTGATCAAACATCTCACCGAAGTTACATAGACATCAAAGTTAAGGAATTAACTTCAATTGTTGAGAAAGTTCAAGGATTGATCTGATGAAGTCACAAGTTCAGGAAGCAGATTTTTTTTTAATTTCAAAGTTTAAGAACTAAGTTGTTTGTTTCTTCATAAATTGAAGAACCATTATTTGCATAAATGAATTTCTGAGACCAAGTTGGACCATTGCTTTTTGTAATCCAGAAATAATAACTGAAAGTCTTTTAAAATTTTTCCAGAAGTGAATCTAGAGGTTAATAGCGCACAGCACATAAAAATCAAACTAAAGATTTTAGATGCTAAGCCATAACACAGAACAACTCTTAAAGTTCCTAACAACTGACAATTAATTAATATTCTCAAAACATAATTCACTCACTGCTCCACCAATGGTTCACCAGAAGGCAAGCCCACCTTGTCAGCTGTAACAGCCTCCTCTCCAGCAGAAACACTTGCAGAATCCAAGTCCGACTGATGTACGGGGGCTGCAGTGCTCTCATCATTTTTAGCCTCTTGCACAGCCTTTTCTTCATCTTGATGTGCCTTTTCTTCCATATCTTGCATCTCTACATCTGGAGGATTAGGGTTTTGCTCTTCTGGCTCAGCTTCAGGTTCAGCATCAGGCATTTCTTCATCTGTGTTACCCACAACAGGCTGGCCTTCAGAGGTGGTCTCTGCACCATTTCGTTCTGGCTTTGGCTCCGGGTCAATAATAGGTGTCGATGCTTGGTCTACAAGGGGTGGTACTAGTACGGTGCTTTCTTCTGGTTGTTCTGGTGAGGTGGGAATCGTTGGGTATGGTTCAGTGCATCTTGTGAGAGTGGAAGTCACTAATAAATTCTGCTCGACATTTTTAAAAGAATGCATATTATTTGTATGTTGGATAACACAAGAAAAAATAAATAGAAGCCTAAAAATGTAGATAAATAAACCTTCTCTAAAGCCAGAGCAAGCTTAGAAAGATTGGAGTATGTGCTTTTTGGTGAAAGAAGGATCTGTAAGATGCAAATAGACAAATACAATTGAATAACCAAATAGCTGAGAGTACTTTAAATAAAAGAGGCTTCAGCTATTGAACTTTGTAAAATCTGGACCTCACAAAACCTTTGAAGCGTGAATGGAGGACCTTCATCAAAACTTAGAAGAGCTGAAAAATAATAAAAGTAGGTTCTAGAAATAAGTCTTGGAAATCAACCCAGATAGGAGACCGCAAAATTCAGTACTAGGCAAAAATTCTGAAATTTATACCTTGAAAAAGAAAAAAGTACGGCAACATACACTTTTAAGTCATAAATAGTTGCCATTAAATAATTACAGGAAGTTTACAAGCAACCCTCCCATTCATTTTCACTCATATCATATGAATGAAAATGTTTCTCATGTTTCATGTAATTCCTATCAGGCATATTTATCTTAAAGTGTGATTTTATGAGTTTCCAAGAAAGACAATGTAAAAACTGCAGCACCGTTTCTGAATAGCATAATGTAAAAAGACCAATGAAAAGTACCTTCATTAAGCCTAAGTACCAACTCATTATAAGTTTCTCCAGATAATGAATTTCGTTGTGTTTCAGGATACTCAGTCAAGACCTTTCATTATTCAAAACAATTCAAAATCAATAAATAAATTAGAAAACTGCATATATCCCAAACAGCCTGCAAAATCTGATATACTTTTACCAATCAAAACGAGACTATCATAAAAGGCTGCAAAACCAACCGACCATAGCAGATGACCCTGTTAATACCGTCTAACCCAAGGAGTGTTAATTACCCTTTCAAGATTTAACAGTGATGTTTCCAAGACTGCTCAATTATAAAATAGTCTCTCTACCTCTGCATATATTTCTCACCTTATGACCAAGGAAAACAATACTTATATGTTCAATAGAGCTTGACAACCAAGAAATAGTGGGAATCTTGGTGAGATGCTTCTAATTTGGTAAAGAATTAGTTTTCTGCTTTCCAGAAACTACCCATGAAATTCTTCAAGGTTATAAACGGTGTGTGTCCTCCTCGTATCCTGTAAAAAAAAATGTGAGCATACCTCAACATACCTGCTTCATCTGCTCAGATAAAATGCTTCTTAGAAAGAGCCAATCATGCCTGACAAGGTGACAAAACTACAGATAGTCAAATACAGGAGCTTTTAAATTTTAACTGGTAGATAATCTATGCATGCCATTATTTAGCAAGAGAGTTGAATTGTTATAAGATAGATAGATTAAACAAAAATCATTGTAACGATTGACAGTTATTGAAACAAGGTTAGAAGTGACTTTATTATTCTCTGTTTATAAAAACCAATTTTAGTTTTGGGACTAGAGATTTGTAGTGGTAAATTATCTATCTAGATTCTAGAATAAAAACCCCAACCGCCTACACTGGTTCAATCTTGGTTCTACCCAAGTCCTACAATCTGATATTGCTTAAAGAATATGTTACCAAAGCTTTCCAGTTGCGGCTATGACTGTGATGATGCTTCTCATTTCTTCTGTACTCGTCTGAAGCTGTGGCTCTGCCTCCCTATAATACAATAATACAAAGTTCACAAGTGGAACAAAAAAAACGAATTTTTTTCTAGTAATTGTTTCATCAACATTCTCAAAATGAAGAAAAAATGAGCTTTTTCCGGCCCCACCACATGTAAGTTTAACATTGTTTCAATTTGCAGGAATCCAAAAAAACACTAATAGAATCAAGTCCAACTTGATCAGTTGTCGGGTCAATAATTTTATCAGTCAAGTAAAACCAATGGGACAGCATTGCCCAAATGTCTTCGATTGGATTTTTTTTACATAGTTTTAATTTTAACAAAAATTAGTGGGTCAATTGAAAATTTTAATTTTTAACAAAAATTATGGGTCAATTGAAAATTAACCACTTCATTCTAACAATAATATAACTAGGAGCGTGAACATCATAGCGAAATGACTTTAGGCAAGATGAAGCCAATACTCATTGATTGGCTTTCACAGTTCAGGGTAGTTTGTTTAATAATGTTAACACATGTAGACATGGTTCTATGCTGTCTAGATAAGACAACCAATGGGTTCAGTACACCTGCAATTACCAGCTTATAAATACACTCCAGTGCACAGTGCTTACCCGTGATTTGAATTTTGTGGACCAATATCATCAGTCGGCTGATTCACACTGGTTGAACTTATCACAATTGGTACTGGAGATGTCAACTCTACCGGTGTCTCCATTGTTTCCTTCTGAAAATATTAAATTGTCCAATTGTTTCATTTGGTATTAAATACAGAAGAATTAATTGCATAGAAGGAGAATGTTGCTTGATTTAATCAACTCTCTTTCATCGCAAATTGGCAAATTTAAATCATGTATGCTAAGAAACATGGGGAAACATAAGTCATGTTCTGCCTTCTTGTCACCAAATATCTTACTAAATATTATGTAGATTTGACCGATACAAGAAGACATCAGTTACTGTAATTAACATAAAAGGGCAGTACAGCTTGAGTACCTCAACTTAATTGAGATCATTAAATCTTAATTGGTACAATGTCACCTTAGACCTCAAGAATTATAGAATTGGGATCAACGGATAAATAATCTAAAATTCCACTCAGGTAACTCAGACTGCAACTTTATTATAGCTATTTAGATTAAAACCTTTCAAACAGATTTAAGCAATTAAGACAGGTAGACAACTACTTTAAACACTGAAAAACTAGTTCTCCCTTCTACTAGAAACTCCCACAACAATAAATACTAAATTCGATTCAAACAGGGAGCAAAAGCAACGGCTAGGGTTTTGAATCGGAAACCAAAAGGTATCAAAACGAAAAAAGACAGAATATATATTACCAAACGAATTCAGTAGCACACCAGTCGCCTAGGGTTTCTGTTGCATAGTTAAGAGAGGATTTAGGAGCAAATAGGGAAAAGAGAGGGAAGGGTTAAAAGAGGTAAGTGAACTGGCGCCGGAGGTCGGATTCTGAGGGGAGCGCCATTCTCTGCAATTAATCAATTAGGTCGATGCAATTAATCAATGGTTTTGTGTACTCGAACCTCGTACTTTGTACTGGATCAGAGGATGTTGTGGTTAACGATTGATTTATCAAAAAATCTAGTCCGTTGGATTTGAGTCATTAAATACTATCCCTTAGATACGTTGTGCGTGTTTTTAACTAACATCTTTTTTTTTTCCTCATTTAGTTTTTTAAAATGTACAAATCTCAAATATAATTTCTACTTTGTAAAGAGACTTCTAAACAACGAATAATTAAAATATAATATCTGATTATGTATATGACGTTTATGTTGGTACTAAATAAAACAGTAATATATTGTAATGCTTGCACATTGTGCCGGATAATAGGAATACATATTGGCATTTTCTCAAAAGAATTGTAGTTTATTTCTTGAAGGAAGATAGTACACTACTTGTGGTCTGTTCCCCAAAAATAAATAAGAAAAAGAAAAAGTTTTGTGCAATGAGTACTGAGAAAATTCTAACTGAAAAATAATCATAAAGTTTATTATTGATTGTATCGAATAATTATAATAACAATAACAATAATAATAATAATCTTGTAAATCCGGTTGAAATTTATTCTTGTCTAAATTGAACTCTGTTTTCTGAAGAGTGAATGAAGGAACAATGCTACACAACAACATTCCCATTTTTCAATTTCACATCTTAATCTCAGCCCACAATGTAGTAGGCCCAAAAGCCCACTAATGCTCTCTCCCAATTAGGCCCAATTGCAGGAGCTTAGAAAAATGATCCGATCGGCCTCTTCTTCCCTCTCTCGATCGGTCCGGGCCCCAATCCGACGTGGCTTCAGTTCCGCCGGCGACAAGGAGGAGAAGATCGTGTCGGCGGTGCTGCTCGAGCGGTTGCCAGTGGCTATCACCAAAATCGACCCTGTCATTTATGCTTTTAATGAATTCTCGTAAGTAATGAATTGTTTTTTGCATTTTAATGTTAATTTTTGTTTGTGAGAAGTGAGAAAATTTTGATTACAAGTGTAGGTTTCGGTGGAGGCAGCAGTACAGGAGGAAATACCCTGATACGTCTTACAGAAGTCTAGTTCCAAGTAAAGTTTCATATTATTATCAGATAAAAACTTTATTGATCATGTTCTGTTTGAATGCATTGACTCGATTTCATCAGTGAATTAGTTGCAGCCTGAAGCCTAATTTTTTGCTTTTGTCTGTGGTTTGTTTGGTCCAGTTTAGTTTGAAATTTACAAATTCCTCCATCTGTTGATTAATTCTATAAATTGTTTGAATATGTTGAAAATCTTTGTACAAGCTCTGTCAGTTACATTTAGTACATCTATCTCCATTAAAACCTCCTTCAAGTCCAAGCTGGTCTATTATAGGGTTCAATTCTATATTATACTTTCATGGTGAGCTTGTGATTGGTGCTAGTGTCAAGCAAATCAAATTTGTTTGGTGCTGCCTGCAACTATCAAATTGGTTTATTTTCATTATGATACCACATTTGTGAAGCTTTAAAAATGCTTAACTGATTGTTTATTTTTGAACAATTTAAATCTTTTACAGGGAAAAAAGTGGCTATAATTTTGACTATGTACCAGCTCCACGGATTACAGAAGCTGACAAAACAAATGATGTAAAGTGAGTATGGCCTGCATTCATTGTTAATATACGATAAATAATGTTCAATTTTTATGTGTATTTGTGCTACAAGAGGCCTTTTGATAATTTATAGTGTAATATCCTATATGTTATATCATTACAGAGAGCACTAGATCGTAAGCTCTATCTTATCCTATATGGTAGTGGGTATGAAGCTCCTGATGACAAACCTGTTTGGCATTTGCCTGAGAAAGTCTATGAAAATGAAGGCACTTTGCGGTTGGTAGGTTACCAAAATAGATCTTCCAAGTTCATTACTGTGCCAGATAGGGTTAGTTTCTACCAAACAGCACACTTAAATTAATTCACCTCCAGGGTTGATCTTAGTTTTGTTGTTCTGAAACTTCGATTGGGTCCAGCCATGCCTATATGGGTTTGGGATAAACGGAAGTACCATTTTTTGTTTGATTGCAAATTTTAGAATTTATCATGCCAATATAATGGTTCATTTGGGATAATACAATCTGAATTTACTTCTTTCTTTTTGCACAAATGGTGATTAATCAAATCATGATCAATTGTTAAATTTCATTATTTGAGGAGAGTATGCCATTGCAATACAGTGAAACTTCCTATCACATGTTCTAATTTTGCTCCAATTATGTTTTCCAGTGTGCAGAGTCAGCTTTGAGAACTGTTTTAGGAAGCCTTCATAATGCATATTTTGTTGGAAACACACCAATGGCACACATGGTTGTAGAACCAAAAGAGAATGACCCACATTCCCAATCATTTAAGGTATTTTTCTCTGTTTTGTCTCAGAATAGAAAGAACAACCAAAAAAGGTCTAGGTTCAATTTGACCTGGAATCTTACATCTCCTAGTTTGAGCAAAGCACACTGTGTTTTCATACGACCTTGCAATAGGAATTACCAAGTTTAGAATGAAAATGTTATATTGATTTTAGAGTGATTACAAAAAAAATGACATGCTAGATTCACATTTAACTGAATTAAAGGCAAGATAGTTCTAGTTCTTTTCATAAGTCCTGGTTAATAGGCAAAAGGCTTTGATAAGCATTTGGCAACTGCCATAAAGATTTACTGTATGTCCCTGGTTTCTGAGTTGTAGCATAGATTAACCCTGCAAAACTAACCAAATGGCATAAGAATTGAACGTCACAGTGCTCATTTGTAAAATATTATTTTCGCAGAGGTTCTTTTTCAAGTCGCAAGTAATTGGTACTAATGTACTAAACATCAGCAAATGCAAAGACTATGCATTGGTTACAAAGGAAGAATTGCTGGAGCATTTTCCTGAGCACGCCTCCCTTTTTGACAAGATGATAATTCACATTAAGTAGTACTTTTTGTTTTCTTTCTTCTTTTTGAAGGTTTAGCTGTTGTTTTTGTTTACTTGCAATTTGTAACAGTAGCTAGAGAGCTCATATAGCATTGTATTATAATACTTTTGGAGGTATCTAGAGAACTCATCTCTTATAGCGTTAATAATTTCCTACTTCTGGGAAAGATAAACTGCAATGCAATGAAAAACCAGAAGTTTAGAAATGGTAACAATAATAAAGACTGCAAATTGCTATAGGCCTAATGATCAATGATTTCGCCCAAAAATGCGATTCTACTATGAGCATGATGCTAAAAATCGGAACAGGAAACCTGTGGTCTATTAGAAACGGAGACCAGGCCAAGACGCCAGGTTAATTTGGAATTTTACTTGAACGATCGGGTACACCGGTTTAATTCATCGCGTACTTAATTTATGGTCAAGTCAAGGGTGTAAATCTGACTTATGCCTTTTAAATTATATTTTTCATACTGATAATTGATTGCATCGAATCAAGATAAAAGTGTGCAAGCTTGATTTACGTCCTTTATAAGCTAGACATAATTTTATATTGTGTACATAGATCTTTTCACAAGCTTTTAGATTGTATTTAATTTTAAACGTCCCAATTGAAATTTTCTATTAAAAAAAATCTATTTAAAGATTAAATTTTTAGCTCATCAATACAGATTTAAAAATTCTTTAACTCACTACTCATCAATATGGGCATCGTCTTTAAGGGTCGGGTCGGTCTTCTCAAATGTTGGGCCTAACGGACTTACGAGAGGGTCAGGTAAGGACCGAGTTTAAAAGCTTTTAAAGAGTCAGGCTCAAAGGTTTTGATTTTTAAGAAGTAAGTCCGACCTTTAAGAGGTTCGGTCATTATTAGGCCCTTCAAACCTTAAGTCTGAGTAAGGATTAGATAAGGGACGATTTAAAAAGAATTTTGTCATTTTTAATTATTTTTCAATTTTTTTCAGATTTTTAAATATAATTAAAATGCAACACAAAAAATAAGCAAAAATTATAACTATAAAGTAAAAAAAATAGCATATCTTTTTAAATATTTTTTTAATTTTTAGATTTTTAAATAGAATTAGAACACAATAGTTTGAAAAGAATCAGGTTTATATAAGGATTTGAGAAGGACTAGATTTGATAAGGGCATGATCGAGTTTGTTAATAATCGGGTTTGATAAATGCTCATTTCTCCGGAATTAGGCATGGTTCTTATCAAACTTGACCCTTATAAGGGGGAAGGCATGAGCCGGGTTTGAGGAGGACCGGATAAGAGCCAAGTTTCTCAGCGGGGCGACCAGACTTGATTCAAAAGCTCAGTTCTTATGAGTTAATTATGTATAGAAATAATTAAAATTATATTTAATTTTTAAATTAAAAAATAATTAAAATTATTTTAAAATTTTAATTTTTTAATTATTACAATATTAAATATTATTTTAGTTATTTCTATATTGAAGAGCAGTAGGTTGAAAAAATATTTTTTTGAACTAATTGGGACCGTTTCGTTATTCATATATACGATGAAATTATTATTCAAGTACTTGTATTATTGTAATAAGTAGTGGACTAAAGAATTTCTAAATCAGTGTAGATAAGCTAAAATTTAATCTTTAAATGAATGTAACTTTTGATAAGAAACTCTTATCAGGACGTTTAAATATAATTTGAAAAGCTCGTGAAAAGATCTATGTGCACAATATAAAATTATGGCTAACTCAATTGAAGGACGCGAGCTAGATTTGCACCCTTTAAGCTTGATTCGATGTGGTCAATGAAAGACGTAAGCTAGACTTACGCCCTTGATATGATCATGTGTGAAAATAAGTTGAACACATGATCAATTGACGTAACTTCTCCTTGTGTTATTTTCTCGGAAAATTTTGACTAATTATAGGAACTAATTGTGTTCTCTGCCCCGAGAGATTAGAATTTAGAACTCCGGTGTTGAAATGGAGGCGCCGTTACGTTTCTTCGCCAAACTATGGATCCTCATCTCTTTCCTTCCTTTCTTTTTCTTGCTTCTTCTACTTGGCATAACTAAAGCTACTTTGTATATAGAAAAGAAACTGTAACAGGCCAGTAACCTTCTTTATCAGCGTGGAGTCAATCGCGTTGCATACAGTGGCGGATCCAGCCTTCTTAACAAATCTAGACACGTTATATGAGTTGATATTAAATTTTTAAAAATTAGATGTAAAATATATAATTTTTTAATTAAGTCTAGACACTCATATAGTTTTTAACTATATTTTTCTGATTCAAAATAAAAAAATTACTATTTTACATATATTTTAGAAAATCAAGTTCGAACATTAGCAGAAATTTGTAAGTTGAACTTTTTGATTTTTTTTTTTCCTTTCCTTATTATTATTATTTTTATTTTATGATGCATAGTAGTTTGTTTTTACCTTGAAGCTTAGTTAAATTAAATTGATTCGGATAACAAATGATTTGGATCCTGTTCTGTGGCTCCCACTTGGTATTGTCGGTAGTCTTCTAGTGGGAGTTTGATATTGTTTTTTGTCCCATTAATTTCTACTTTTGAGGCAACTGGAGATAATGCTATTGACAAGCTGACGCATTACTTCTTAGTTTTTGCCTCCTATTCTTGGTAATAGACCAAGTCTTTTTCATGCTTTTGATTTTTTTTCCTAAGAAAATCTCTACGCAATTCTGCATTTAAAATTAATACGAGTGATAATTTTGGAAATTCAATGACCTGTCCCAATTTATTTGGGATTAAAGGCTTTGTAATGGTTGACATCGTTCATATTTCTTACTTCTACTGGCAGCTGTGATTTTCATCGTTCATATTTAAATACAAAATTTGAACAACCTAATTGCACATCACTTTCTTAATGCAACCTACTCGCACACCACTTTCTTAATGCAACCTAGACATGTTGTTAAATCGAAACAAACAGATGATTAAATCAAATTAAAGAGATGAACAATTCCTTTACTCAACAATATACATGAAAAGAGCGGGAGTAAAGAAAAAGAAAACAGAATATATAACGCTAGTTGCAAAAAGAGATCCCTATTCACCGGCCGAATAATTTTAGCACAGTGGAAGTAAGGCTTGATGAGAGGAACTTTAACCCGGTTGATCCCCCTGGGAAGTAAGATATCGTGTAATATCCCAATGCAAGGACCTGAAATAGCAAAATACTGATTCATATAAGGCATCTGCAATATAAGGTAATATTCATAATATTCAACGTGAAATGCTATGAACTAGAATTGGATGAAATTTGGGCGTGAGAATTTAGAATCATGGATCTGCCAACAGAGATGAGATGAAAGCAAGGTACATGCTAATCATTCTAAGCATGATTGATGGTGAACAAGACAAAATATTATCCAATGAAAACAGCGAATATCATTACAATTTGTGTTTGTAAGAAAAATAGGAAGGATAATAGGAGTTACAAGTTAGAGATGTCATGCTTGCTATGCAGTTTAAACCTTTTTTTAAGCACTTCCATTTGATGTCTATAATTGTCTTAGGACACTTAAAAAATCCACTATATCACTTATACAATTGAATACAATATTTAATTTGTGTGTTGTCCAAAGTTTTAATATTCTAAAAAATTCACTGAAATCATGTCATAGCCGCCTGCACTGCTGCACAAATAATTTCACACATTGGCAGTTTGAGGGATGTTCACATGACATGACCACACAACAAACTGGGAAATAATTGTGAGTCCATTTAAAAGTTCGGATGAAAATGAAAGTGAATTCTGAAATACCAGAATATGTGCAAACCTGGTGTCAGAATATTATTAGAACCTAGACCATATTCAAACATGAACGTGAATTTGGGTATTTACAGCACCAAATGGTGGGTAAAAAGTGCAGATTCTGCATCCTTAGTTACCAATTGGCTGTGTGAAATAACTAAGAAAACTTCACCTGAAGGCCAGAAAAGAGCACGGAGAGGAGATAGCTATGAAGCACCATTGAAACATAAATAGTCCCAACCATGCATCCGACAAAACCAAGTGTAAATGGAAGTCTCTGCAACACAATTATTAATCATTTAGTGACACGATCAAATAATAAAGGAGGTGATCACAGTTTTTGTTTCTTAAGTTGGTTCATGCAGGTCTCTTGATTAAATTGCCTAATTGAATACAGGTCTGTAAACATTGAAACTTAGAAATGCGCAGCATAGTTTCTTTTGTTTGCACAGATTGACAATCTGACAGAAAGTTCAACTTAACACCTGACAAATAATGACCGAATCAGTCTTGAGTCCTGACCTTATCATATTAATAGAAGTTGTTCCCCAACAATTCATACCTATCCAATGCAATATCTAAATTCAGTTTAGCTAGGTTTAGGAAACAAAAACTCATAGTCATTGGACTCGGGGGCGGATCCATAATGGAACAGGGGCAGGCCCCCCCTGGATTTTGAAAAACAGTGCTTTTCGTTCGGTAATTTGTCCCCCCCCTGAAAATTTTTCTTGCTCCCCTCTGGATTGTCTGATTAATTTTGTTGAGAAAAAAATATTTAATATCGTGCATAATGAAATAATTATACAAAAATATCAAAATATAAAGTTCCGTAGACGATAACTTTCTTCATCAACTTGATTATCTATTACTTTGAGATTTATTTTGTTGTTATTTTTAATATATAAAATGTTATTATTTTAATAATTTTTTATTAGGTAATAATATATATTAAATTATTAATGTTTTTATTTAGTACCCGATTAGTTAATGGATTTAAACCCGATAAGCTATTACAATCCGATAATTACTCCCTGACTAAAATCCTGCATCCACCCCTGATTGACTCATCTAGTCCACTGTATCAATGTTTTTCTACTTATCCTCATAATGCTTTGGTAATGAAAAAATATAGCTGGGATACGGGAACGTTAGATGTTATTTTGATACTTCAAAATACTTTGGCTTCTAAATTAAGTAAGCAGATACTGTACCGTGGTACATAACAGGTAACATTCCGGCATGTTGTAATGCTGCTTTTGATAATTTACCATGTAACATTAGCAACTGGTCCAGAAAAGAACCTCTTTAGAAGTCATATGAGAGAGCTGATTTGCAGGCCCCTTGAGAGCAAATAGGGATGCAATAATAAAAGCACATCCTAGCGTGAAGGAAATAGCAAATTTCTGAGGCACCAACACCATGACAGGGAGAAACATGACAAAGGCGACAAAAATAAAAAAAATCCCACTGGCTAGAAGCAATCCAAAATACATGAGTGCCTTCCCAGATGGGAAATTACTTGTGGCTGTCTGGAAACTTCCTGGTAATTCCCTTACACCTTTTGACATGCTGTTAAATGAAAAGTAGTTAACAAAATGAAGATTATTGGATAAATTGTTTCATTAAATTACTACTCAAAGGTTGTTTTGTGTTTACTATTGGAGTTTTGGTATTTATTGGTGTCTTCTTGCCATTTCTATCCGTGAAAAATCCTTTTCAAACACAAATCACCCTGTCATGATGTTCCATAATTCAGAAATTTCCTTTTTAAACATAAATCACCCTGCCATGGTGTTCCATAATACAGAAAATTTGTTTTCGAGAGAGCTCTCTTTCTCAGATTGTACCGAAACCACTGAATTATTCAGATGGGCAATTCCCCATGTCATAGGAATGAGTTTATGAAACAGAGAATGTAGATCTGGTAGAAGAGCTTACACGCTGAAGGTGCCCGTGACCTTATCGTTAGCCGTCCGTACAGCAGCCTCGATATCAAATCCAAGGGCTGAGGAGCCGGCGCCGCTCTCGTCGCCAGATCTCGACGCAGCGTAACTGTTCCAGTCGGAGAGAAGAGATGACGACGAGCCTGATCCCGTCTCCGCAGGAGCGGCAGTGGGACCGCCCGTGAACCATGCCTGAGCAGTATTTTGCATGTTAGATCGAAGTCGAACTCACCGGGATGACTGATGAGAAGGGAAACGGAGAGAAGATGAGTAGCGATTAGCTTATCAGTAGAATTCTCTTTAGATTGTGTCGAAGGAAGAGAGAGATCTGCTCAACTAGCGATGGCGAGGTGGTTGAAACTTGAAACGGGGAAGACCCACGCCGTCACGCGTACCGGTTGAATTTATTAAATAATACAGTAATTTTCTTTTTAGAATAATATAACTATCCCCATTATTTATCCCAAAGTGACTTTTCATTTAGTGCTCATTAATTTATGTGAAAATTTTCATTTTAAGCAATTAAAGATAAAAGACGTATCTATTATAAAATAAAGATAGAAGACAAAAATTATGAGAGGCTAAAATTTTATTTTTATATTATCTCAACTAGAGGTTTATCACCATCAACAACATACAAGTCTCTATTTATAGGCTAGAGAAACATCATGTAATAAAAAAAAATACAAAATTAAATCTAGAATTAAGGAGAAGGTGAAGAGAATGAAAAACTTCTATCATTATGAGAGGAGGTGAAGGAATGAGAGGAGATGGAAGAGATGAAATATCTATCATTAATTTTATAACAGTATCTTCAATGTATATATTTTCAATCCATCCGTTTATTCAATTGAGTTTTATTTGATCTTCTTCTCTCTGTGACCCATGTCTCGCCATCTTTATTGAAATTTATCATTTTCATTTGACATATCTACACATTCCTTGATTTTATTTATAATCTTAACAACACATCTCAATTTCTCATCACATTCGCCTAAGAGTTTTTATTTCTCGTATGTATATAATTTGAACTTTTCTTCGGATTCATCTTGGATTTTCAAAATTTTCACCATGAGATACTTATGATAATTTATTGTGCATGAGATTTGAAGAATGAAAACTAATGAAAATTTGTGTTTGCATGAGTTCTGTCTTATTCAAAATTTATGCATCAGTAAGGGATAGAACATCGTTGATATTGAATGGTTCAGAAGACGTCAAATCAATGAATTTTGTAGTCCTTCAAAAAAATAATAAAAAAAATTCAAAAAATATAAAATTTGATAACCAAGGAGACTTTGATATGAAGATCATATTTAACGATTTAGATCGTCCATTTAAATTTTAAAACATAAAATATGAACGTGAAGTATAAAGTATTTTGTGCTTTATAAAGCACACACCTCTATCTATCTATCTATCTATCTATCTATCTATCTATATATATATATATATAGAGAGAGAGAGAGAGTTTGGCTACGGTGCTACTCGTAGCACGGATGGCTCGTGTGCTACAGACTGTTTCTCCATTTTCAAAGTTTAAATGGTCGATCCGACATGTCAAAATATTTTTTATATTAAAATCTAGTTGGAGACCAAATTTTATATTTTTTAGAATTATTTACTATTTTTTAAGATAGCTAGAAAATTACTCCTTTTGAATGGCTCATAATAAATAAATCAAGTGATTTTCTAACTATCTTAAAAAATAGTAAAAAAATAAAAAATATAAAATTTGGTCTCCAACTAAATTTTCATATGAAAAATATTTTGACCGGTCGGATAGACTATTTGAACTTTAAAAGACGGAGAAATAATCCGTAGCACACGGACCATCTGTGCTACACGTAACACCGTAGCCAAACTCTCTCTCTCTATATATATATATATATATATGTTCTGTAAAATTCAAACCTCACATAAAGTTTTTAACGTATATTATTCTTTTCCCCATTAGTGCATGAAATGAGCTATTATTTTGTTGTTTTTTTCAGGATTAAACAATAAAATCTGTAATTATATGCTTTTACAGGTGGACAACGTTGGAAAACAAAAGATTTGCATGTTGGCTCCGTGTCTATTATAATACCTTAATTTATTTGGTCATGGGATATTAAGGCCAGAACATTTAAACATTCACTTAATTAATTAGGTCAAAATTAATTTTCTCTGAATTAAAAAATTATCAACCTTGATTTATGCATGATAATATTATTTTTAGTTCAATTAATTAGTTCATAACAAATCTTCATTTGAAGCGGATGAGTATCAACACCATGGGGGGGCACAACAAGCGACATGAAGTAATTAACAAGAGCATGCAGTATATATCTTTAAAAATATGAAACAAATACACACACACACACACATATATATAAGGTTAAAAAATCAGAAAATTTTTATACATCCCTACAAGATTTTGATACAAAATCAGAAAATTTTTATGTCCCTACAAGAGTTTGATATACAGGACTTATTGAATGACATAAATCTAAATTGGGTGATGCTAAATTATATATATTTTTTTAGTTAGAAACGTAGGGGAAAATTGGTGCTCGTAGAAACATCCTACTTTTATTCGTAACAATGATCACTACTCATGAAAAAATCTTTGTTGAAATAGATATATTTTATTCTCAAGTCTCTATAGAATCATAAGATCATATCACTAGGTGTAGGTCTGTCAAATATAAAGAAAATTTCATTGTCAACCACATTAAATTTAGACCATCGACAATAACCAAAATCATCCGTATGCTCCAAAAGGTATACAATGAAGTCATACTTCATTTTTTTTCCATACAATGTATCCTCTTCAACGACAAACTGCATGACCCCAAGAAACTCTCCCATGACATCAATGAAGAAGTGAAAATTGACATATTCGTTTGGATGTGGTATCTCTACACTTGACTTAGTTCCAGTTGTAGCATCAAAAATCCATGTAACTCTTGGTATTGACAGTGACAAAAATAACCTTCCTTTATAATGTCCAATGGCAACTGGCCCAGATGGAAATTCAATTGAGACGTTTCTGATAACCGTCCACCGAGGTGCAGAATCTACATATCGAATTCTTATTGTTTTACCATGAGGAGTTAGTTTATAGCCAACCGAATAGACCTTGGTGCTCATATTTCTCGATTTTGTGTTAGGATCATGGTTAAACCATGTTATTCTATAGTAGAAAAAATTGGGGTCCCCTTGGATGTTGTATGTTGTATCAGTAAACAGACTGAGGGGCAGAGGAGAAGAAGGATACTCAAAAAATAATGTGAAGCCATTGGATGCCCCTTGAAATAAGGTTCATGGCTTAATGGGAAGCGGATTTGTCGAACTGTGTTGGAGGAGAAAGAGTATACGAAGTATTCGTTATCCCATCGGGATCCGGTTGTGCGGGTACACCTTATGGTTCCTGGAAGAACTGTTGGCCAGATTAACCAAGGAAGTTCTGCTGGAGCATCAGTAGCGTCGGCCGCGAAGCGCCAATCCTTACACACGGCACGAAAATGGATCAAGTTTGAGACATCATCCATTTTCTTTGATATAAGGTGGAGCAGATCTGGATGAAGCTTTGCCCAATCCCATTGATATCCCTTTGGTTGTCTATGGATTGTTAGCATTTTCTTTCCTTTGTGAAGACCCTGTTATGTATGTTATTTAATTATAGTTTGAGAAAATATATAAGTGAAGGTTACTTACTTTAAGTAAAATTAACATAATAAAGCATCAATATAATTTATCACATAGAGATAGAAATTGCCACAAAAATACACAACAATATATTTGCCATTTCTACACCATCCATATAATTGGAACAAAGCAGAGATAGTTAATTTGAAGCAAAACTGCAAAGGAAATAATGAACTAGAAGAAATTCAGACCTTATTTTACTTTCTATTGTGAAACTTTACACTAAATTTTGAACTTTGAAACCATTTGAAAATGAAAATACATATTCGTGTACGTACCATGTGGAAAGCCATAAACGCCGGTCGAATCTTAGCGCCAATTCTAGTAGAATACTTTGTTTCTTCTTTCTCTTTCGAAGTTTCCAACAAAAGACGAGACATTGCTCGTGATAATCCCATAAATTTCAAAAAAAAATCCGGATGTTGTTACAAACTTTTGAGATATGGACAGCAAAAATTATATCTCAATGACATATATATAACATCACATATAATCTGAACTCTATTTATTGACAATGACGTTTAATTTTAGGTTAGTTACGATTTTTTCTATTTGAATCCTTGCTAATTCTACATTTAATAGACATATTTTTTTACTAAATTTCACAAAATAGGGTGGAAATTTGGGAAACTAGACGGGTTACAACAATATTAATTATTTTTAGAACATTTCCTGCAGCATATACAATTTTCTACATTTATCATTTTTAATGATTGATGCCTTTATTCGGTCGACCTCACACTTCGCTATTGGGAATAAGCAATAGAAAAAATGATCGGTGTATTGCTTCTCTTTGTAAGTTGTAACTAGTTAACTCTGTCATATTTGGAATTTAAATTCTATCAAATTTATTTTATTAACTGAATACATTCATGACTATTAGACTATACAAAAGAAGATAATAAAAATGTCCAGACAAACATCTAGTAATAAAGAATGAGGTTTAATATACTCAATTTTATTTAATTATATAGTGTATATGTAATATTTTTAGTGTCATATTTATATTTTTCTCAGAATAATTATATTCAAATGCTATTAACGTGAAAATTATTCTATTGTTGACCCTCATAATTATAATTTAAAGATTCTCATGTCGTGATTATTTTATTGATATTAATGTTTTAAATAATATTTCATCAATTAATTATTTCGATCCTGTTTATTGTTCTTACGTTTACATCAAGGACGGATCTAAAGGTTATCGGGGGGTCAGTTGACCCCCTTAGATTTTAAAAAATAATATTTTTAGGTTAAGATTTTGTTAATCTGACCCTGAATTAAATTTCTGGCCACCTCCTAAATTGTTTGATTATTTTTTTGAGAAAAAAAATTAATATCGTGGATAATAAAATAATTATGTAAAAAATTTAAAATATAAAATCTCGTAGAGAAAATTTTTCTTTATCACTATGATTATTTATTATTTTGACTTTTATTTTTTGTTATTTTTAATATATAAAAGATATTATTTTAATAATTTTATTTAATACCCAATTAATTAATAAATTTAAACCTGATAAACTATTAAATCCGATTACTGATCCCGATCAAAATCCCACATCCGACCCTTATTTACATATTAATGTGGGCACTCGTGTTGCTTTTATTCTCATCATCACATGGAAGTTCGAAGTTGGAAGATTATTTAATTAATTTTGACTCACGGGCTGCAATTAAAATAAACAAACGATGAGGTGACCAAAACTGGCTTTTCGTCACTCGACAGGAATTGTCAACGGCCCAATTAATTAGTCAATTTTTTTTATTTTGGGTTGTAGTTGACCAATCAGGCAATCACTCTTTAATCTGACTATTTTTCTAGTATTGATATGGAGCAAGAAAAAAAATGAAGCTAATTTCCTGGATCAATGTTCAATTCGATTTCGCACCTTTAATATAAAAATAACTCATTTAACTTAACATGAATAATATTAATATTTGCACAAAATGTATTGCATGATAAAACTATTAATATGAATCTATATTGTAGATAGCGCTAGGACTGAACTTTTTAATGATATTATGTTTTTTTAGTAATCAAAATACACTGACTTAAAAACACATAGTACAACACATCTATTAAATAAAATAGAGGAATGACATCTGCCAGTGTGTCTCTCTTCTTTTGCTATTCTGAGGTTAGCGACTAGAATGAAAAGAATGGATGGAAAACCACTAGTTCCATAATTTTGTTGGCAAATGTGAAGGAATCAGTCAATTTCCTAAAGGTTTGGAATCAAAATTTGTTCTAAACCTTATTTCAATCATTGAATTAACATTGAGATTGAAAAAAGTATGACATGGAAAATGAGTTGTATTGAGATTGATGAAAAAAAATAGAATCTGTGATCTTTCACACACAATGCATTGATTTTTGCCACCTTCAAATTATATTATTGCAAAATAGCTCTCTTCTACTATTACAAATTGCAAGGAAACAAAACAATAGCTATTAATGAGAATTACCATCTTGTCAAAAGGGAAATTCTTCCTTCTGTAACCCATGCATAGTCCATGCATTTGCTGATCAATGTTGAGTTTATTTGTATTAATTACCTGTGACTTGAAAAAGAACCTCTGAGAAAATATTATACAAATGGCCAGTCAGCACTGTGACATCCAATCCTTATCTGTGCTACTTCTCAGTGAAGCATACAGTAAATATTTCGTAGCAGTTGCCAAATGCTTATCATAGCCTTCTGAGTTTTTTTTCCCAAATAAGATGAGAGTTCAGACTACCCAATTTAAATGTCTATAAATAATCTCTTATTCGGATTTCGAACCTACAACCTCACATGAAGAGCATTGAAATAATGGTATAACAATAATGAGAATTTCAAATAGAAATGAAAGCCCTCACTATATAAAAATCATATTGAATTGATCTCAAATATTAAGTAAATCGATCTTAATACAAACTTAACAGACACATTAAGGAATAAGATTATTTAAGTACCGACTCTTATATAATCATAATCCTTCAACCGCTAATTATGAATAATTAAATCTGAGATGCATATAGTTGCCAGTAAACTCAGTAGACATCACCAAGCTTCCAATGAAACTAAAGCAATGTCATTCCCAAGAGAAAACCCGATTGCCAGTCACATTCAATTTAGACCATCGGCAACAGTTGAAATCATCTGTATGCTCGAGTCGGTATACAACATAGTCATATAATATTTTTTGAGAATACCTATGGTCTCCTAGATGAAGCCACGTAGCCTTCGGTACATCAGATTGCATCACCCCGAGGAGATCTCCCATGACATCAATGAAGAAATCAAATTTGACATGATCATCTGGATGCGGTATCTCTACGCTTGACTTGGTTCCAGTTGCAACATCATAAATCCAAGTCACTTTCGGTACTGACAAAGACACAAATAACCTTTCTTTGTAGCATCCAATTGCAAATGTCCCAGATGGAAATTGAATTGAGACGTTATTAATCAAAGGCCCATTTGCCAAATACCCGTCAAAATTAATTTGCATGATTTTACGAGGAGAAGCTAGTTCATGGCCATGGTCATGGATAACCCGGTAGGCTTTGGTGTTCATTCTTCCTGTGCTATGTTTATGATTATAGTCAATCCATGTTATTTTATAAATTGAAGCTTTCTCTTGAGGAAGGTGCGTTGTCAAATCAAGTAACGACCTAATGGTCATAGGGAAAGCAGGATATTTAAAAAAGAGCGCGAAATTATTTGCCCCTGCCCATTCAAGATAAGGTTTATGACTCATGGGAAAGCGAATTCGCCGAGTTGTGTTAGAGGGGAGAGAGCTTACAAACCATTCATTACTATTCTCTTCAATTGCAGTTGGCACAATGAGCCAAGGGACTTGTTTCCAATCCTTTCCCTTTGATTGTATGCCAATTGTTAGGATTTTCTTGGCTTTCTCAAGACCCTGTTTAATTACATTTTTGAGAAAATAAGTCAAAATTAACTACTTTTAATATAACATATTATAAAAAAAATATCTATCATAATCGTCATTAATACACCATAAATATAATGAAGTTCAAGAAGTTCAGACCTTATTTCAATTTCAGTCATTAAACATTACACTAAACATCAAACTTTCTAGCCATATGAAAAATCAATAAATAAATAATAAAATCAATATATACGACCTTATTAAAAGCAAGAAGCAATGGTTGAACTTTAGCACCAAACCTAGAAGGGGTTTCCCAAATAATATAAGATTCTGATGATCCCATCAAGTTTCTCTGAGCGTTTAATGATATGTTTATGACCCGGTTGTATTTTCTTTCTGGTTGATATTACAATTTTTTGTGATATAGATGGCAAAAAGTCATATATCTACTCTATTTATGGACAAGACGTTTAATTTTAGATTAATTATTGGTATTTTATAATTGAAGGTTTGTCTGTGCTACGTTTAACTTACATTTGTGTTTACTAAATTTCACTAAAATTGGAAATTATTTTTGCTATGCTAAAATTTTTTTACATAAATACGAAAAGTAGTATGCAATATTATTTTTCGAACAGTTCTTGCAGCACATAAAAATTTCTATGTTAATCCTTTTTGATCTATTATTATATGTGACTGGCAACAAAAAATGAATAAAACATCTCCATTTTAGAAAGCCTTTTGAGCCTTGAATTAAATTAAACTTAGTTTTACTACCTCACTAATTCATGACTTTAGAAAAAAGATAACAAAATGTACAGATAAACATCCGGCATGCAGGGACCAAGCCATGTCAAAAATAATTGATCATATTATTCTTACTAATAAAATGCCCACATTTGAACGTGGTGTCCAGCAGGATGATCAGTGACACCGCTGTTATCACTAAAATTGTGGATTAAAAGTTCAAACACCGAAGAACTCTGAGAGGGGACATGAACACCTTAAAAAATGCTCACACTTGCAGCGATCTTTTTAAAATTGTAAAATAACAAGGATTAAAGAATTTTTTTAATAGAATTCAGGATTTAAATTTGCAGCAGGGAATAATATTCAGTCAAAAAATATAATTACTATAACTAGTGTAAGATATTACATTAAATGATATAATTACATAAAACTAATAGTTTGAATGATCAAACATAATAATGTAAATCTCTTTATTATTCTTTTATATATTACATGAAAGAAACACCAAGGAAAATATACGAAGCAAATCAGTCATCTCACGTTGATTTGAAAATATTTCTCATTTGTGCATGTCTTGTTCATGTACCAGTTGTTGATGCTAGGTGTTGCTTCAGTTTTTGCGTTCTCCCTTGTTCCAAGGAAAATTAAATGAGATATCCTAGCATCAGAAAATTTTAGTACTGAAATTCTAGTCCAATCACAACAATTGTGAATTGTTTTGTCTTGATATCGTTGATTACTTCTCGAGAAGATGAAATTATGATTTACTTAAGTGGCTCTGTTTACTGTAATTAGTGACATCGAGATAATTTTTTGCCAAATAAATTTGATGATACAGAAATAGTTTGGCCATTTGTCGAGCAGAGTCAGTTGGAAATTAACACATTATCAGCAGTAGAACACAAAAGAAAGAAAAAAAAAACAACTAAAACAAAATGTTTTAGATTTACTGTAATTACTTTCCAATGACATTGAAATTTCCAAATGCCTTGCCCCTAGGCACATATGTTATGAGTGATGCAAAAAATTTCATAACAGATGACCTTACATTTTTTGAAGGCGTGCTAACTTATAACTGCTCCTCTATAAAAATCTCTCCAACAATCCCCAATGGGGTTCAAATATATTATGTAGAAATTGGAAGTAAAATCTTAAAGACGGTCGAAGCCTCTAAGTGCCAGGAATTTTGGATAGATAATAAAATAAAATAGTAATATGCATGTATGAGATCAGGTACACCGATGATATTTGCTTCACATATGATGGACATGTACCGATTTGCGACATCAGAAAGTTAATACTAGAAGGCATCTCGCATGATTAGTATTTTTTAATTTTGCAATTTAATTTAAAACATACACAACGGGAATAAATTTAAAATATACTCTGATATGATGGACATGCGCCATAGGACTTGGGGAGAGCTTGTGACTTATTACATTATTGTTACATCCAACCAACGGATATACAATAATCATTTATTTGAGAACAAAAAACTCAAGAAAACCAAAATAATTACATTTTTTTCTCAAAATACTTATATGCTTGCTCGATCAAATGTTGATCATCCCATTCGTCGCGGTATGTTTCAGGGTTTGATTTCTTGTTCTTACTTGCTGCTACATACATCTCTTTCCTCCAATCTTCTACTGGTGGGAGGCTGCATTGCTCAGCCAACCAATCATCATACTCAAACTATCATAGTAAAATGAAGAAGCATCAAGCTATTAATTAATATCTCTTTTTTTTTTCTTGCTAATAGGAAATTGAGAAGAGGAGGGTAATTAAACAAAAACATACATAAAATTTCAATCTTTTTACTAAATTATGCCAAACAATCTTTGTGATGTACAATGTCATACATTATTATAAAAGCTTAATTAACAACTAAATGGCTTTTAAGCATACCTATTGGCTTTTCTTGTACCATTTTATCATGTTCCAGTAAGTGCTTGGTTCTCGATATATGGGAAAATTAGAGCATATTACCCAATGCCAAGGTTGATTGCAAAATTTAAGTTTTCTTATTGTGTAAAAAACAAAAACAAAAAATTGACATCTCACGGCACATCATCAAATTAATTCGTAAATAATTTCAATTTTTACTATTTAATCCAACGGAGAAATTGCTGAAGTTTCTTTATACATAAAAAAGTAACCTGGAAATCTGAAAAGTCATGGGTATATCTCTTGGGCCATCCTTTCATCTCCACCTTCTGGTGATCAGCTTTAACATCTTCAATCATTTCTTCTTCTGATGGTAGTTTGATTCGACCTGACAAAATACCTGCTACCCATTTGCTTTGGAGTTCAAGCAGTGGAAAGGGAATCACCTACAAAGGAATTAGTATCGTTTTAGTACCGAAGTCAGCTAGATTTTAATTATCTATTAGCTAAATTTAAAACAGGAGAGATAATGGACTCGAAGACCCAAATATCAAAAGGGGAATAACATGATATACACAAGTATGTTTTTCTAATGTACGGTAAAAGAAGATCTATTCCTGTACTGACCTTCCAAGGTATGCCTAAGAATGAAAGAGAAGGAGCAAGTTGTGGTGGAAATACATGCTTGTACAGTGGACCCACACAATTGTCATCCACAGTCAAAACTCCATTTGTCTCCAGGAAAGGAAAATGGTACTTGTAACTTGTTCAGTCATATTCAGTAAAGTACACAAATGGCCATTAGATAAGCATGTCAGTAGAATTTTTAATTGCCATTAGGTTAAGAAATAAAATGATCCAGATATTTAATTTTAGAGTAAAGTTATCCTGCTTTTTTAGATATAATGAATAAAACAAGAAGGACGGAAGGCAGAAACCTAAAAAGAGTTCCTTTTTTCCCCCAATTTAAGAAGTCCATAGTGTGATATTTCTAATTGACCTTCCCCGCCCCTCTCAAAAATAATAAATAGATATATGAAACAAGAATAGCTATCAACATTGGGAGCTTGAATACATAACTGGTAACACTAAATGTTAAAATTAATCAATAAAATCACAAATTATACACAAGTATGTCCAAAAATAAGGCCTTAAGTTATGCTCCCAGAGGTTTTTTGTGTTTTCAGACTGTGTTTGTTCATCATAAAAGAAAAGAAAGCAAGTTAGATCATGTGAGTTAGGAAATTGGGATGCTTACCCAGTACAATGAATGATGACATTAGCATAGAACACACTTCCATCATGAAACACAACAGAACCGTCTGCTTCTGCTTTCTCAATCTGTATATTCCAAGTCTGTATTAATCTTTCTACAAATTGGTTAAAAGAGAGAAAGTTTGTCATGCACCTTTCCAGAATTGCAATTTAAAGTATACTGCCTCCCCAGTTTTTCCCATTAATTCTTTTTACCATACCCCCAAGAATCCTCCTTTTTTTTTTAAAAAAAAAGGATCAATTCAGTTTGAAACAGGAAAGACAGTGTTGGGGCATCAATTATCATCCTTCTTAGCAGAAATATGATCTTATGATTGCTCAAGGACACATAAAACATACTTGATTAACAAAGGGTTAATCAGAAAATTGTCCATTGAATCCTTGAAAATCTACTCACCAGAATAGAAAGATCTTTACCCTGGAGTGAAACCACATGTTGTCATAGCCTGGGACCTTAGAGGGTGTGGTGCCACTTGTAGAACGACTAGCAATATGGACCTCCTTAGCAACTAGTGCCACATCCCTTGAAATATCAACCCCACTAGCAGAACTTCCAATGATTATCACAACCTATACCATGAAGAATTTAAGTGACAAACTCTAAATAATACCAGTATCCACCAGTCAGTACCAAGATTCCTTTTGGCCAGTATTTACTGGTATCAAGATGAATGGTTTACTTGAATTAAATTTATAGACATGCCTGATCAAGGAATGGTTCTGGCACACGGTAAGTTGTGGCTATGCATTTGCTTCCCTGGCCATGCCTCAATGCCTAAATAAATCGTCAATTGTTGTTCTTATTTCACATATCGAAAACAGGCTCTTTACCATATTAACCAACATGTGCAATTTCATAATTGCAGCCAATAAAGAAATATATCAATTATAGGGAACCATTTTTTATTGAAAAAGAATATCTGATCTTTCTTCTTCTATTTCTCCTCTCATTTTTGAACTATTCAACATCAAGCATTCATTTGTACATACCTAATTTCACCTAAATGAATTGTTGTACTACATAATCATGATTCGGATGAAGCATACTAGGCATTTAAAAACAAACAGAAAATATTAGATCTTTGAAATACGGGGGTTAATAAGATGCAGAAACAAAAGAGGAAGGAAGCGATACCGGAAATCTCAGCAATGCGAGGTTCAGTATAATGACCATTGCAAACCACCACACCATCATACACTTCTCTACCTTTCTCACCACCATTACCCACTTCTCTCGACTTCACAATCCACCTCTTACCGTCAACCTCCCTCTCCACTCTCTCTACCTCCGTACTGAACCGTATTAACTCAAGCAGCTTGAACTCCTCTGCGAAATTCTCCAGGTATCTCAGCACCTCTTCGTGTCCTGGGAACCGGCGTGCATCACCACCGTTGCGTGGAACGAATGGGTAGTCGAGAAACCCCATGGACTCTCGCGGGAGGTTCGTGCGCAGAGAGCTGTAGAGGCTTGAATGGATGGTGTTTCTGGCCGGGTCGAGCCCAAGCGGGTCGGATTCAACCGCAGGGGTATAGACCCATGTGCCTCCAACGGATGCGCCCCGCTCAAAGACAACGACACCGTGTCCTTCACGGCGGAGCTCTCGCGCTGCCACAAGACCCGCTGCGCCAGCGCCGACGACGGCGAGGCTGAGGTTAAGGGAAGAGGGCATTGGCCGAGGAGCGAAGGAGACCATGCGTTGGGTATGCTATGTGCTTAGACGATTATATTTATGGTCAGATTGATTTGTGTGCACGAGGTGTTCGATGAAGAGAAGTTGTGATTGGTTTGAATTGCTCATGCGAATTTGGAATTCACGCCCGGAGTTTCTGTGGCGTATGCCTCACAGCCCCCACATACAGAATTGTTCATATCAGAAAGTTTTCATCACATAGAATCACAGTATTTTTATTTTATTTTATTTTTCTTGAAAGCTTTATATTTTTTTTCTTATTGAAAGGTGAACTTGTTTAATAAGACTATTTTATTTTTATATAAAATTAATTTTGTGGTGGACCATTAACAAAACATATGCAAGCTCTGTTAAACCAAACGCAAATTTGGCAGCATCAACTTTTTAATTATTAGAGTAAGACTATTCTATTAATTAATATTATTTTTACGCTATTGATGTTAATGTTATTTGTATCAACATAATACTATAAATTGTGAAAAAAATATAAATCTCTTTTTTCTTATATAAAAAATATAATAATATGAAGGAAAAATGAACATACGATGATAGTAGGTGTTTGTGTATTGAAGATGAGGAGGATTTATGTGTTAGATGTCATCAACTCATTTTTATTTATATTTTAAAATTTTATACTTAAATTTTAAATTTAAATAGTTGATCTTATTAGTTATTACATGCTCCTAAAATTTCATAATTTTTTGAGCTCATTTGCTAATGAATAAAATGAATACATAAAAAAATAATAAATCATAATTAACTAGATTCATCTATTTTGTTATCATTTTATCTGACATCAAATGAACTCCAAATATCATAAAATTTTAGAAGCTTATATTTACCGTAAAAATTAACAAAATTAATTGTTTGAACTCAAAATTTGAGTAAGTCAGTAGCATTTTGTGACACATAAAACTTATAACATTCAAACACTAATAAATGAAATTATACATGAATCACATTATAAATCGGATTAATCTGACTTTTATTTTTGTACTGACCATAGTACTATGATTCAATTCAAACTATTATTACTTATTGTATATAAATCGTATGTAATTTTGTATTGGGATTTATGTAAATTCTCTATTATCAACTGACATGCAGGGGGAGACGTGGCGCTCTCAAGTTGGTGAATGAGCCAAAAGAAAAATAATTCACAATTGTTAACTCCTCCCATACTTCAATTATTTGACAAATGAAAGAAGGAAAATACAATTTGGATACTTGAAAGAGCTGAACTTTTGTTCCTTCTCATTTCTTGCCGCATGGGGATTTACATAGTTCTTAAGCTTTGTTGTGCATTTTTGTTGTGATTTTTTTTGGGGGGGTCTTTTATCTCTTGTGAGTTGTGATGGATCTATTTAGCCATTGTTTTGAGTGCATCTAACAACTGCCGCAGGTGAGAGGATGGGAAGGTTTTAACGGAGTTTAAACTTATTTAAATTAGATACCTGAATACATGTTTGATTCACACAACAAGGGGAGAGGTAGAGAGGATAGAAAGAAAACGGAATTCTTAACACAAACAGTGTTAATTTTCTAAATTTTTAAGTATGTTATATCATCACTTGTATTCATTATTAATATTGTTTAAATATCTCCATCTACTTGAATTTAATATTTTTTTCCTCTCCTCTTTTAAAATAGATGGTGTGATATATTTGAGGTGAAATATAACTTTTAACACTTTCCAACTTTTTTTGTATTATTCTTTAAAAATTATCACATTTAGTTTATATTATTATTATCATATAATTTTTAGTTTTTAAAAAAATATGTTCATATTTTTCTTAATATTAAACTTTCATTGAATATATTTAAAAAATATATATTTTATTATTTATTTGATAACTATTTTGTTGGGGTGAAACCCGAATTATAACTCTAGTATCAAATAACAATAAAAATAGTGTTTCATGCTTGTGTTTTAAGAAAACATAACTTATGTTTGGTCTTAAATGAAATATCAAATGACACTCAAATTTCACCAAATCATTGAAATATAATCATATTCATGAATTTAAAAATATTTTAATAATATTTTTAATTTTTAATTTTTTTATGAATTTATATGAAGTTAATTGTCAGCATTGTCAAAAATAATTATCAGAGGACCCCACCATATTTCTTTTCCTTTTTTTTTCTTTTTGGGTCTTGTTCTTTGTGATGGATCTATTTGGCTATTATTTTGAGCGCATCTAACAATTGTCACATGTGAGAGGATGGGAAGTTAGAGTTCAAACTTGTTTAAATTAGATACCTGGACCCATGATTGATTCAATCACAGGGTTTGTGAGAGGGAAATAAAACCTCATTTTAGATGTTTAGTTAACAAAAAATAAATTAATATATTTATATTTTCCTGATTTAATTCGTCTCACTAAAGATTAACAAAATACAATGTTTAGAAGGTTAACAAAAATTAAATTAATATTTTCCTTAGTCTTTACCCTCCTGTTAAATGTCCAGTTATAAAAGAATAAATAAATAAATAAATAAATAAATTATGAATTTCTCGTACTCAATTTTCCTCCTCACTCTTCATCCAAACTTGTGAAACAAATAAACAGCTACTCATACGCTAGAATTTTCTCACTGCAGTCGGAACTATTTAATCTGTAGGAAGTGCTTTATGCAGGGGAAACTTGGGCAAATCAACAACTGTGGTTCTGTATTATTTTTATTTTTTGAATATTTTTAAATCTAACTTCGGTCCAAACTGTCCTTGAACCCTGCAACTAAAGCAATTAATTCGTTCAACAACTAATTTCGCCTTTTTAAGTCAGGTGAATTCTCAGTTATTGTAATCCCTAGCTTGTTAATTATGTTAAGTACCGTCAAATTAGCTGGATGTGGTTTTGATATCACAGTTATTGTCTGCGGTACATAAGTGACTAAGTGAGGTTCTTTTCTAGAACCATTTAACATAAAATAAACATATAAGTTTTTTTTTTTTAAGAAAAAAGGTTATCGTTTACGCAGGAGCCCACCCATTTTCATTCTTAAGACTTACACAATGTCGCTTAATCCTAAATATGTATTTATTATGGCTCCTGTTTGGTGGAACGTTCCTTCTTGTAAGGGGTGGCATCAAATACGTTTATAAATTATAAATTAATAGTTACGAGTTTTTGAGAAATTGAAACAGCCGTTTGTAGGTGGTGACTGAATCTGTATCTCACTCAAACAAAACATAATGGTGCACAATTCCTATTAAATTATGACAACATTACTGTTCTAACTAAAGGTTTAGTCAGGGATCCTTTGACAATGAATTATCTTGACAATTTTAACAATAAATCTCCAAATAAATATGAAAATAATCTTAAAAATAAAAAAAAATTATAGATATGTTCTTTTAATTATAGATTGATGATGATTAAAATTTCATACAATTTCATTTTTATTTGCTAGTTAAACAAAGATCATGAGAATGTTATGCACTTTACAATAATTTTAAATTAATGATCTTTTATGAACTATCAAACGATAATAAAATTACATAAAATTTAAACCATTATCAATAAATATAAATAGAACATATCTACAAAAAAAAAATCTATTTTTAGGATTTTTTTTGTATTTATTTAAAGATATATTGTCAAAATTATCAAGTGATCCCTTCCCCTAACTAAAACATGCACACTAAAAGATAGAAGTCGGTTCATATCATATCCGGCCGTGTTATCTAATATTCGGCTTGACCACAAAAGCTCTTCCAAATTTTTGTTAGATAGCTAAGAACGGCTTTGACAGGACAGCTAGCCTGTACTCTTGTTCACAGGTAAATAGTACTAGGGAGCTACTAAGCATGACAGACAGATTTGATTGAGAAGAAAAATCAAGACACGTATATACATGCATATAGAACATAAACAGCAACAAAGAAGTCCTTTTCAGTAATTTTTTCCTGCACTTCATCTACTTACGTCCACAAACAATGTTTCTCCACTGTTAGATTCTGCAAATAATGAAAGAGTAGAGTTTGTAAATAATAATTAGGCACTTGACCCAGCAATTAGAATACTACTTTGGTCTCTCCATGTAAACATACAAGCCTATATAATATAACATTGTTACCCATTTTACTACATGGTTCATTCAAGATAATTCTGGGCTTGATGTCTAAAGAAATTGAAGTTTCACTTGTAAAAAGAAATGCCAGCAACAACAACTGATTTCGACATGTATATAAAGCATAGGTAAAGGAGGCGAGGGGGGTAAATATCATATAAACTTCTAGAAAGCATAATAAGCATTAACGTTTTCTGCAGTTTATACATGAGACCCTTTCCAAAATCCAAACAAAATAATAACAATAATAAGCTTTACCATAGAACAGAAAGGAAAACTCTTCAGGAAGTGGAGGTGCTTTACTTGGGAATCTTGACCTTGGAGAGCTTAGAAATTGCCTCCTTGATAGGCTCTTCATTTTTTAACCTGTTTTCCTACTCAAGCAACAAAGCAGTAAATATCTTTTTATATATGGCCACAAGTAGGACATCTGTTTCCACCATGGATTTCAGTAAAATACCAACCCATCTAGGTAACAGCATATACAACATATCAGCTAACTTTCCAATAACAGTATTAGTTTCTTACTCATTCATCCCTCTTTATTCCGGTTTATTTAATAAAACTAAAAACTATTTTACAGCTAGTTCAGACAAGAAGATACAGAATGATATCTAAACAAGATAATACTGAATGACATCACAACAAATTCATGCATTCGGAGAGAAAAGCACCTTAAGTGAGGGTATAATAGCATACACCTCCTCGACAGTCTCAGGCCCACTATTTGCAATCATGCATATCTGTTTTCATCCTCAAAAGAAAAAAATAAGGTAACTCAGTACATACAATAAAATACACAAAAGGGAGGATATTAGGAATGCAGAACTCACCTCTCCATCAGTGACCCCACAGTTCTTAAGAGAACTAAGCTTCGAGTTAAAGGATTCCACAATGAGGTATTTATTTTGCAGCAATGACATACAAAATTAAAGGAAACTCAAAAAATGAACTAGAAGAACAAACTACAGGGTGGTTCTAGTAACCCTGCAATTAGTTATCACCACATTTTCTTTGAAATATTTAAATGACCTCTTGCAGACTTCATGTCACTTAGTAGAAATAGTGAGAATTCTTAGAAAGAGGTTGAATTTTCTACACTTTATAGTGAATAAATTGAGATGTTCTACTTCTTCAATAGTCAGAAAATAGAGTTAAAAACACGATAAAGACAAGGATACTCCAGCACATCTTTAACAGATTTTGTGTCGCTGTACTGTTTAGTCTCTTTCGTGTACTGGTATGCCTTGTCAAATGACCTGTTAAAAATTTAAGATAGTGTTGTCAACTGCTATTTCAACTTCAAGCAGCTTATGTAGGACCTTAAAAGGTAGGCTAAATACATTTTGCTTCTAAAACTACAGATATAGATCTTTGAGAAAAATAACAATGTATTGTATTTGCGAATAACATAAAAGCATCTTCTGCAAACCAATAATGAAAGAGATGGCTTAGAACGTGGGTATCAAAAGATGGCAATCTTCAGGCCTTGTTTTCAGACAAAAAGAAAAAAAAAAAAACAAGGTAAATTGTATATTTCTTGCGACTAAAAATCAGCAATTTAAAGGGTGAAATAAGGGCCATTTGACATATAGAGATAGAAATCTACATTGTGATTTGGCCTAAAACTGATAAGATCCAACAATCTGAGAGAGAACAGTAAATAATATGAGAGTTTCACTACTATAACCAAATTAAAATACAATCAAGCCAAGCAGATTTAAAATGTGGGTTCCACATTATATCAATTCTTTATGTAAAATTTTAGTAGACTTAGCATAACAACAACTGTCAGTTCTCATTGTTTATTGTTCAACTAAAGGTTAGTTTGGCCAGTTCAGTTGCAATTTTCATGCAAGTAAAATGCTGGTAAAAGAAAAGGGATACATACGGAGGGAATTTGATAGTGGGATCCTCAGACAATATAACCATGTGTTCTTGTATTTCTTGTAGTATATCAGTAGCTTCACAATCTAGGACCACCCTGGCTCCACTAGGAATCTCTGTGAGAAAAAATATATATCTCATTTAAACAAGAGATAATATATTAACAATATACAGTATAAAGAAGTCCTGAATACAACTATTGGAAACCAATGATGACAATATTGTAAATACTAATTAAAACTAACAAACAAGGTACCAGAACTTTACCCAGTTGGAGCTTTATATCACCGTCTCTTTTTGGAGGTACTTTAGGGGATGAATAGGAGCCTCCTTTTCCACCAGCTTTTCCAGCACTGACACCCTTACCGCCTTTACCAGATATTCCTTGTATGGTTTAAATTATATTCAGTTGCATAGTAAGATTACCAAAGCTCAATTAAGGTATAATTGTAAGACTGATGCAATGTTGTATTAAATGGATGCTAAACAAAACCATTCAAGCTTGCCTTGTGTTTGATTAAGATCTAAGTGAGGCTTAATGTGACAAAATTTTGACCTTGTTACAAGTTAGCAAAAGGGCGCTGCGAATAACTACACCGGATGTTAGCTAACCAGGCACATTACTTGACATGCAAATATGACAAATCCGAATAAAAGAAAACAAGATTAAGATAAAACTAATACCTTTTGAAGACAATTTTCCATTTGATTTAGTGTTATCACTCTCTTCAATAAAACCTATCAGATGAAAGAAAACAGGATTACTTTCTTAAGATTAACATAACAAATCCCATATTCTAGGACAGCAGTTGCAGGTTCAACAGAGATGACAGCATCAGATCCAGCGAGATATTGATTTTCCAGCCACAATAAGACTAAACACATTCTCCTTGCATCCTAATAAAGCTTAATAGTGCAACCAAATCTAAAGTAACTATTTGATATTAAGCCTCAATTGCATAACCATGTTGCAATCAATTCAGTTTAACCTAACTATCCTATCTGAACAGATTGACGTTTGGGGGGGGGGGGGGGGGGGGAGGCAGTTTCAGTTTCTTAACTAGCCGAAGGAGGGAGAGTGAACAGTTTCCTAACCAAGTTGCACAGTGACAAAAAGGAAAAACAGTATAGTGATCCATGATTTGACAGGAGTAAATACAGCAATTATTATAATTTGCAGTGAACCCTAAAAGCTAGTATGAGAAGAATTATTTTATTGCGGTATTAAACAAAAAACAAAAAAATATATATATGCAAGGTCAATGTACAGTCGGAGTCAGAATCTGAGTCTATCTCAACAGGTGCAGGTGATGCATTCACTGGTTCTTTCTCTCTGCCACTTGATGACCCTGTCCCTGTATAAGCACAATAAAAGAAATGTAATATGATTATACATAAGAGTAAAGAACTTTCCTGCTGCACATGAAAAGGTATCCAATGGTATTAGGCAAACATGCTGACATTGATCAACAGAAATCAATTATGCAACTTAAAGAGGAAGAAACTCAATTGCCAGGGTACAATATAAAGCTGAGGTAAAAAAAGAACGATGACAAACTCTATATTGACTCAGCTGAACTAGCTCCCCAAAAAATGCATTATAACAAAACTGGAGTAAACAAAACAATTTATCCTCATTTTGCTAAGTGTCAAATTGTTCACTGTCTTTACCAATTTCCAGGGGAAAAACAATAGACTCAGTGAACTAGCAGTAGCCCTAAATTGACTATTTGCTTTTTGAAACAAACAAAAAACTCAATTGAAATATAAAATTCATATTGGAGCAAAGGAACTATTAACTATACTTGCGAATTTACAAACCAAAAGATTATAGAACGTACAGCAATCTACGCCATTTTCTAGAATAACGTTAAAGGGGAAAAAAGAAATCGACCTCCCAAAACCAAATACACCCCCCCCCCCCCCCCCCAACACATACAAGTGATCTATATTTCAAGCAGAAAAGAAATGGAACATCACTGTGTAGACATTGCATGAAGTCGGCTTCCAACATGCCTAGAAAAGAAAAAAAAATCAAATAGAAGAGAGTCCATACCACGCTTCGAAGCTAGTACTTTGGTGAAGGTTTTTCCCTTTCCAGAGGAGGAGCCCTTTCCGCCTTTCTCCATTGCACTGATCGAAGATTCGCCTTCGACCTCGAGAGCAAACCCTAGGATTAGGGTTTATACTTTGCTTCAATCGTTTAACATTGGAGTATTCAGCTACGATATATTCTAGAGGCTTATAAAATTAGAGAAGGATAAGTTGACAAGGGGTTATTTTGATAATCTTGACAATAAATTTTTAAATAACTATAAAATAAAATTTAAAAATAAAAAAAATTGTAAATATGTTATTCTACTTTTAGATTATTGGTAATTCAAATTTCATATAATTTCATTATCGTTTGATAGTTCATCAAAGATCATCAAATTTTCATATAATTTATAACGACTCTAATTTAATAATCTTTGATGGACTATCAAACGATAATGAAATTGTATGAAATTTTAATGATCATCAATTTAAAAGTATAAGAACACATATATAAATTTTTTTTTCATTTTAAGATTTATTTTATATTTTTTAGAGATCGATTGTCAAGGTTGTCAAAATAACCCATTGTCAACTAATCCCTTTTCATAAAATTATTCGTGTAAAATAAAACAGAGTTTTATTAAATTATTTCGCATATTATTCAACTATGGCGTTTCATCAAAATATTCATTTATGACGTACTATTAGTGCACAGTCATAATAATTTAATGAATTCATGTCACATTTGCAATATTGTTAATTATTTCAGGTCATGTTTGCAAATAAAAAAATCCAAAACTCATAAATCTAAATAGAATAATATATCCAATAGGTTCACAAAGTTATTCAAAAAAATAAATTAGATATATACTGAATATGGAAGAATTCTTCCTCGCCCTTCCATATTTTTAAACCAAGTCCTCGGCAAATACTGAATACGTTTACTTAAAATTGAGAAATTATTTCTGCGCTCAAATTTCTATACTTCTTGTTTGCATACAATATTAAATGTAGAACACTTAAAAAAATAAGTATTTCAAAATTTGAGTTAGAAATGATATATCTTTGAAAAGGGTTTCATCTAATATATTAAAAATTGAATGCAAATAAGATACACAAATAGAGGGGGGGTGCAACTATTACTCTTCCATTTAAATTTTATTATGAAATTTATAATCCTATATATTATATTGACCGACAGCCATAAGGATCATTGTAACTACGTGATTCATCGTTCCTTGGTTGCATATTTATATATGAATTGCTATCCCTATTGCGCTGCACAGTGCAACTAGTGAGGTATTCTTTGATGTGCTTTGAGATGTGTGAAGTTACAATCTCAATACACCCTTATATAAAATTTAAAACTCAGCGGAACTTGCAACACAGCAGAGGATATTCATTTATATATCCTAACCAGCATGTACCAACTTCAATATCAATAATATATAAACACAATCATATGGATTTATAAGTTTTAGGCGTTTAGCAAGAATATAGGACTGTTAATGGATAAGGTAGGATACGGATGAAGATATTTTTATATTTTTATTAAAAAAATTATTCATATTTTATTTATATTTATTAAAATTTTCTTTATTTATACCTTATCTTTATCTATTAAAAATTTTGGATAATGAACGGATAATGGTAGATAATTGATAAAAATAAAAAAAATTCAATTAAAAAAATTATATGATTTAGACAAATAAATAACATTAAATAAATATACTAACAAAGTACAATAATAATTAACATTTTAGATATAACAAAAATCATATAATTTTTTCATGTCAATTATCATAAAAATATATACTAATTACTATATATATATTTATATAATTTAACTATATATATTTTTATTAAAAATATAAAATAATTATATTTATATATATTTATATAATTTATCCAATGAATAACGAATAACGAAAACCTCTTATTTATATCCATATTTGATAAACTAACGAAATTTTTTTCTTACTCATATATGACCTAACAAAAATAAAACTTTACTCGTAACTGACTGACTTATGGGATACAAGGATCACATAAACAACCAAAATATGCCATTGACGGCCTACGAGACTGTTTGTACTGTATTACTTTCTGTAAAGATTTGTCGTGATGTATAAATACTAACTATTCCGACTCTACAACCGAGAGCACACCTTTTGACAGTAATGTACCGATCTTTAATAAGCAAATAAAATACAGGATTGAGTAACCTCTCAAACATACAAATTTCCTTTACAAAGCTAAGTTGCCAAAAACAAACGCTATACGCTACACATATTAGCTAAACGTCTAACATGACATACTGTCATTGCACATCCAGACGGATCCAGCAAAAAGCAATTAAAATCTTTCATGAAATTCAGTAGAAAAAGATATTATGATAAGTTGACCAAAAGATGCAGCGAGTGGACGGAGATGTCAGTTTCATTCACTGTACAGGACAAAAAAACCGAAGAACAGCATCTCGAGAGAACTTGGTAGATCTCAATTCTTGTTCTTTTTTTGTTCAATAACTGATCAACCAAAAAACAACCTCAAAGCACCCTTATATTTGAATTGAAATGGAGTTTGAAATATCTGCCAGCATTATTTTGCTCAGTAGCTTCTGGCTGGGCAGAGAGGGTCATAGTCGTATGCTTCTCCGGCTTTGACGAATCTACCTTTCACTCTCCTCCTAACATCAGCCCTAGCCTTGCGAGAGGCATACCTTATTTTCTTATCAAACCTGTTCAACACAAAGTATACATTTAGTTTAAACTATCTCAGTATAAGACTCTTCCTAACAAAAGCCATGAACAATTGAAATTAAATTACCAAGGAATAGGTAATAAATAACAATGCTAATTAGTTTTAAAAACTCTTAATGCACAGACACTCTTTGCAAATAATGAAAGAAAAGTGAATATGAGATTAAAAAAGAAGAAAAAAGAAAAAACAAGCTCACTTTCTCTTCTTCTTCTTCTCCTTGTAGCGGTTAAGAGCACTGTCCCGGTTAGCACTCGCTAACGAAGCAGTATCAGTCCCGCCTCCATTAGAGGTGAACCAAGGCGGTTCTCCCATGAGAAGCATTGAAGATACCCCACAGTCTTGATAGTCCCCAGCACTGCTGTCTCCAGTCAGGCCTGAAAAGGAAAGAGACAGGCTCGACCTTGCTTGCCTTGCCGGGAGGTTTGACGAATCTTTGGATCCCGCCGGGTTTGTCATCAGTGGATCAGAGACAGCCATACCAGAAACCACTCTTTTGGCTTTAAACTGGTCAACAAAATACTAGCAATTGAGTGAAGAGGTTCTAGGCTTACGCTAAAGTGTAATACTCCAGGGTTATTTAAAAAGAGAGAAAATCAGGTCAAAAGCATCTCTTTTGCTTACATGTTTCAAGTAGATGCTCAAAACAGCACACTACTGAGTTGTCTGGTATGGAGGCATAATATCAACGTAGAAAGAGCAATACCAACAACATGACCTTATTGACATTGTACCAGAATAGCTCAATGTGCTGAATGCATACTCGGACTTGTTTTTAATTTGAGTATATTGCATCATTTCCATTCAAAACCCTTCTATTTTAACATCAGCATTACATGTCTGTTTTCTTAAACATTGCCGCTTTCAGAAATGCCCCAATGTTGAACTAAATGGAGTCGAAGCTCCTTGTCCTCAAATTAACACCAAATGGCTTTTTCAAAAGAACTAATTATGTTTACTAATATGAGAATAAATACATCTAAAGTCCATGTGGCTTATATATATTAAAAAAAAATTGGGTAACTTTAACAAATAAAAGCATCCCTCGGTTATTTTTTTATCATTTTTTTTTTGCATTGTGGCTGACTTCTCATACATGAGGCAAATTTAGTCCTAATACAGCAGCCCGACTAAAACAAGAGAGCATGAAAATGGACAACAAATATCCAAAAGACAGGTTTAGATAAAAGAATAAGACCTCTGTGCTATAGTCATCTTGGCAGTCGGAATCAGCTCCTGAGGCTTCTTTCATTTCAAAGTATGTATCGATGCCAGCATCATCAAAAAGCTGACCTGGCTGGTTGCGTGATCCACCAAACAGCTCTTCATAGTTCTCAAATGTAAGGTCAACATCTTCCATGCATAACTCTTCATACAGTGTGTCTTTACCATAATCGAGTTCCTCCCCTGAGAACTGCAACTGCAAAAATAGTTCTATATTAGTATCATGGAATTAATTAAGGCATCTTCTTATAAGCCCAGGCATCAAATGGATTTCATTATCAAAATTTTATTTGTTTCTCATATATTTTTCCATGCATGATGTTTTCTTGCACATTTGAGGGTTACGTTGATGATAAATTAAGCCAGGGCAGTTGTACAATGCACAGTCAATTGGAGCTTAGTTCCTCACCAAAATCTTTAACCAACTGCAACTTTGATGCACAATTGAGGTTGATTCTGGCTTAATTTGGTAAAAACATACCAAACTTGTGCAAATTAGAAAATCAAATTGACTCAGAAAACGAACAAATGTGAGAGTTGGAAACCAAAGATTCAGAGGCTTTATTAAGAACACATCATACCTTAGAAGCATCATGACTATCCTCCTCAAAAGGGGGCAGAGCACCATCTCCTGTTCGTGAACAGCAGCCAATCCAGGGATTGCTAATCTTCTCCATACTAACTGGCTCTCCTTCCTCCACGCCACTACTGCTCTCCAAATTCATCTCCGCACAACTCTTACTCCCCTCCTCACTAATACTCATCAAGCTAAAGCCTCGTGCACAATTTGGCTCAGTAACAGGCAGTATTTCCATGACGAATGACCATAACCTTGACAGCTCAGCAGATGAGGGACAGCCTGAGTAGCAGCTGATTGGCTGTCGCTTATGCTCTGAACAGCCATCTGCTTGGCCATGTCCTGCCCAGTCACAGTTCTGACAGAGGGACGAGTTTTCATCAGTACAACGTACAACTGCTGGTTGGGTCTTGCACTGATCACATAGCAGAGTGCGTGTGTGACGCCGAGAGAGTGCATTTGCCGAGTGAACATTGCGGTCACATGACAGACACAGAGAGGCTGTGTCTGATCGGCAATAGACCATTGCATTTTGCTCCCCACAGAAGTCACATAGGGGGCTCATGACTGGCTAGTTTTTTTGGGTGCCACACGGAAGGCCGCACTGCCAGGAACAATGCAATGCTAGAGAAATAAGAACAACGAACATGGTTAGAGATAACATTAGGTACTTGTTTGTTAAAAAGTTCAAAAAAAAAATGTTAAAGCAATCCAGATCGGTGATCAAGATGCTCAAATATCAATGGATTGTTTTTCAATTTGTAAATATGAATACATAAGGGGGTTTATGCTTAGTACTTGTGAGAAGTTCAATTGTACAAACCTCTATTTTCCTTTTTCTGAAAACAAAAAGAAGCTCATTTCCTTTCCTCTTCTAGGAGGGAGAAGCACATGCAACAAGAGGGGCAAAAAATTACATCTTGCAGCCCATAAATTGAAGTTCCACCAAAGAGGCAAGCATTTATTAGGCTTTATCAGGTTAAGATTTATTTCAGTGCATAGGGGACAGATATCAAATTTTATACCGACCACGATTAAAGATTCCACGTGAAAAATGAATTTTTGAGATTTAAGAAAGGTTTTTGTACTAGTATATAATAAATAGCATAATTTGATTTATTGTTGCTTAGTCAGTTGGCTCTTGATAAAACCAACAAAAAAGTAGTATTAAATTACTAAAAAAATGTTTAAAAATCGTACAATAAGAAATCGCTGTCAAAAAAAAAAGCTTCCTATTAAAGCAAAGGAACTTTTTTTCGTCTTCGATGAAACCCCAAAAATTTCAGATACATCTGTTTTATTTTCTAACAAACAACGATAAAGAATAAAGAATCCTGTGAGATACCATTCAAGCCCCCTTATTATCAAGCTCAATAGAGGGATGAGAGATTAGATAAATCAAGAATCTAAAGCCTTTCTCGCTAGTTAGATTTGATGAAGGTCCGAGAGAAGATACTCCATGGCAACCAAAGAAGCAACAAAAATTGGGAATAAAGTAAAAAAAATAGTAAAAATTAAAAGTTATATACTCACGGAAAAGATGAGAATTGTTGTAGAAAGATCCCGACTTCTTCCTCCTTCAAACCAGTAGAATAATTTAATCGAACTGAATTCAGCGCAAAGTTCAGACGCTTTCTAATTTAATTTCGCTCGTTTTCTCTAGAGAAAATAAAAGGGAAATTAGTTCAGACTTCAGAGAGAGATTGAGAGAATGAGGAGCCAAAAGGCAAACAAGGGGATGAGGTGGTGGGTGGGCCCTATTAAGAGCTCGTGAAAAGGTGACCTTTTGCACTTTTTGTGGTAATGTCGTAATAAGTGTATCGGATAAGGGTTCAATTTGATCTAGATATTGTATGGACCAGTTCTTTACAAATTGCAGCAGCCTCTCCAGCAAAAGTTCAAAAAAAAATATCTGGCGGTCTCTGGCCTAGATATTTGTATGACCTTTTACTGTAGTAAATTAGTAATGTTAAAAGTATGTTTATAATTATTATAATTCTAGTTAGTAATTTTAAAAATAGAGAGAAAAATTATATTTGTTATAGTTCGATTACTTTACTTTTTTACTTCACTAACTGTACTAATATTTATTCCTACAATTAAATGGTTGTTGGTGAACGAATTTCACCTTTTCTTTTAGAATAAAATAAAACTATAGCATCATTTGAATTTCACGAAAATAAATTAAACATGTACCTATTTGTAGAAAATAAAGATCCATAACTACTCTTTATTTTATTTGAATATTTTTATCAAATAATCAACACAGTTAGATTAATTAAATAAAAAATTAAATTAAACTCTGACTAAAAACACAATCATTCTATATAAATATTAATCAACAAAAATAAAAATCACCTCTATGTATTTCTAGAACATGAATCTTTTAAAAGTTTAAAAAAGAACATTATGGTATATGGATCACATAGGCCGAGTGTAAGAAGCAATTTGGAGGCGACAAAGTATCTGATGTGTTACATGAATGCTTGATATTTTGGTATTAGACCAGACCTTCCAATTTTGCCCTGCTGCTCAGTATTTTATTTTATTTTATTTTATTTTAACTGGGCCTTGTGCTGACTAAAAATCTATTTTTAATTTACTCGTGTACAGAACCAACCTCCCACAGATTTAGACAGTTTTAGCAGAGAACACAATATTTGACTGTGTTAACAAATCAAGTGCAAACAGTAAACACGATGTGTATCTCTGTTCAAAAAATGGACCTGTTTGACAGAGAAAGATGTGAACTTAGATGTGTTTTGTACAAGACCGTAGCGAAGTGCTACTTGCTTATTAAATAAATACTTTTCAACTAGGCGACCAAAAGATTATACCGGCGTATTTGAATGATTATTTACCTAATTTGTACTTGCATATGGCATTTTTATGGATGTATGAATAATAATTTAGAGGGCAATTTGAGTTTGTTACGATTATGTTTACAAGTAGAATACAATTTTGTTTAAATGAGAGTGACATCTATTAAAATTTGAGATCCATGAATTACGAATTAATGTGATATTTTACTGATTGTAAAATTAATACAATTTTTAATTTTGAAATCTTGTAGTTGGAACATGACTTATAATTTTTTGCAATTTTATTGCTTGTTTTGCCATTCATCAAGTGACTTATAAATATCTATATTTAATGATAATTGATCAAATAAAAATAGCTTTTAAACTATATGAAAAATAATACATTACCGACTTATAAGACCGAAATAAATCATTAGAAAATAATTTATAAATATATTATTTTACTTATAGATTGATAGTATTTTAAATTTTATGTTATTTCATTATTATTTAATAATCCATCAAAGATTATTAAAATTTATATAACTTATAAATGTTTTAATTTAACGTGATTAGACTTCATAAAAAGAAAAAAATGATATAACGTGATTGATACGTTAAACCAGATTGCTCTACAAAAGCTCTTTCTGTACGTATTATATATATAGGGATATGAAATATTTCTGTTTTGTTATTATGCATGATTTGGAAGGTTCTCTTATTATCTCCAAAAATTGAGAACGTAATATTGCACTTTTTTTTAATTACAAGACGTAAATTTACATGGGAAAAGTTTAGGTGTTAGGCGCCACTAAAGTAAACGCATGTGTTGAACATAAGCACTGAAAAAAACATTTAGAGACGCCCATGTGTACAGCACAAAACATCAGAAATTTAGAAAAGTCCAGTATCAAAAAATTCCAACAATCAATTTATTAGACCAATTAATTTTGAGTTATAAAAATTTTACAATCACAGAGGAACAGTTACGAAAGAGAAACTGAGAAAGAGGAAGAAGGGGAGAGTGCCTAAGAGAAATTAATTAGAGAAAGACGAAAATTAAGAGAGAGATAATAAATATTAATGCATGACCAGAATTTCTACGAGTTATCATACTTTTTTTTTCTTTATTTCTCTTCTAGTATTACGAGTGGAAACGAGGAGATATTTTCAGAAATATTTTGTTTACTATTTTTTAGTAATTTAGACTGTTACATTCGGATTATCTTTAATCCTAACAATATAATATGAACTATAATAATACAGTCTGTATAAGCCCCGAAAATGTAGGATAAAATATGGAGAATTGATGGGGCAATGTTGGAGCATTTCATATTTTTCTTTTCAGAAATGTCCATTGAATCTTTTAATGTGGGATAAAAGTGTGTCCGAAATTTAAATTATCATGTGCAGCATGAATCTAAAAAATCAGGCTAAGCTGATAAAATAACAAAGATTCTATAGAAAATGAGATCTAGAAGAATATATGTAGGTTCACTCTAATTATACATTTTTTTATAAAGATACTCTAATTATACATTATTAGAAATCAGCAATATATGTAATATTGAGGTCCATTTTTTATCTATAACTATATCTATATCTATATCTATACTATTATATAAAACATCTAAGAATTGGAGGGTCCATTTTTTGTCATGGTAATTTTTTATTATACTCATTTTATCCCTCATCAGACGGATAATATTTATTTTTGGTTGATCGAACGTATGTGATTACGTCCATTGATCCCCTCTTTCTCTCTATTTCTTTCTCTTATATACTATTATTTCTATAATATTTCTTTTTTTATTTAGCAACCTTGTGCATATTTGGTAAGAAATTAATGGTGATAATATATGTTAAAATAATTTACTTTTCTTGCCATAAAAATGATGAATCATTAACTCATATTGTGCAAAAATATCATCCAAAATTAAATATAGTCTTTATTATAAGTTTTCTCTATAATTTGGTGAATTTATAATTTAATATTAGATAAATGTGAATTTTTTTATCTTGTAATGTTTTAATGTTTAAATAAAAGGGTCTGCTGCAACGCGTGGTTATATAGCTAGTTATTCTAAAGGTGTCAATTAACAATATAAATTGGTATCTTGACTTAACCCGAGATGCATCTCTACTTGCGTAACATGCTATTTTGACTTGAGTATTTTGATAACTCTTGGTTTCTCATAGGATTGTTAGAATTGTTACAATAACTCTTTAGTTCATGTCATATATCAAAAATAGAATTATTTGATTTTTTTCTCAATGAATTATAAATAAATTATTAATGATATTTGGATCTTGTTTAATTGATTTCAAAAGCTTATTGAGATTATTTACTAAATAAGAATATTTTATGGAATTTAATTTTACAGCTTTAGTTTTATGCAAACAAAGTCAGAACACAAACAATTTCAGGTATTTGTTGGAAAACAAACCATATATCACATCAGGATATTTAATTTTATTGCTTCAATTTTAAAAGTTTATTATACATGATTAAAATTACAACAAAAATAAGACAATTAAACTTTATTTTATTAATTAAAAAAATTTAACCAGGATCAAGATGTGTCAGCCAATTGATCAATCATCAACTCTATTTCCCCATTTCAAAATTATTAAACCGGAGGCCCCACCGCATGCTAAGCCCAAAATTCTACAATGGTAAATCATGTCAATAAAATAACCTAGAGGGGTTAAACCGTTTTACCATGGAAAAGTGCATGGCATCTGATCTGGTCCCTGTTTCTTGAGATAAATCACTAGGTTTCCAAAGCCATTATTATCACGGAATCTCTTGAGGCTTGAAAGAAAACATGAGACGAAAAAGGCTAAAGGGAAAGGGAAACAAAATGACAGAAGGTTGAAGAAGACCCCTGAAAAAAGAATCGTCAAAAGATCAACACGTGTTAGAAAATGAAAAATGACACTTGGTTAAAAAAGTACAATTATCACTTTGGATAAGAAAAAAAATACACTAACAAATACGCTAACATCAGGAAGATACACTAACATCAGGAAGATGCACTAGACTTAAATTACATCAAGATATCCAAAAACTCAAAAAGTTGTAGTTGATTAAATATTCAGAGCTAGTGCTTGAGCCAAGTCATATCAAACTTAAGATCGATTTGTTAATTTAATAAATTAAAAATACTGATTTGAGATTGACTCATTACATTAATAAGCAAACCGACCTAAGTTGTTAACAATTTATTTAATAAATAATAATATTTATACAAATATTTTATATCAAAATTTAACAAAAAGCAATAACAACAAAAATTAATATATATTATTTTATAACTTTTATATTAATATAAATAATAAATATTAATAATTTAATGAATCTAATGAATTTAGCGAGCTGATTTAGATCTAATTTAAATTTAACTCATTAATTTAATAAATTTAATGAACGAACCAAATTTAAGATAATCTAGCAACCACGAATGAGCCCAAGCTATGGGTTTTTCGACAGTTCTATTCGGCGATACCCAGAGGAATCATTAAGAATTATTTATGTTGGTATGACAAGGGGTCCCACATGATTTTATATTTGGTCAAACGGCAGTTGACTGTAAGACTGCAATGTAGTGTGCGATTACAGCCAAGTTTATGTCTTGTGGGCCCCACATCTCCGAAATTGTTTGATGCTGCTCGATATTCAGTTTCATGAAATGATTTGCATCTCCGATCCGGTCTCCCGGAAACTCTTTTTGGAGCAATTTATGATTGCCAAGTTTTAGTGCGTTGTTGACTAATAAAAAGCTGGGGATGGTTCTGTTGAAACTTTATATTTTCTTGCCTATATATACGTATTTCTGGTTTGCTTGAATATTCATTTAAATAAGGGTTCTCAGCAACTTTTGGAATATTTTGTATTTTTTTTGCAAGCTTATTGTATGTGGCTCTTATTTTGTATTTTTTTTGTACAAAAGGATTGTTGTGTTTCTGTTTGTGAATTTATAAGAGTTCAAATAAGAATAAAAGCCACATACAATAAGCATATGGCTTCTCTGAAAAAAATTGCAAGTAGAAATTATGTGGTATTTTGGGTTAATAGGTGTTAAGATATTAATCATCAAATTAATATTTTTTGGAATTAAAAAATCGATTTTTTTAATACATATGAATAATATTGTACGATAGCAAAAATGTTTAAATCTTCCTCGAATATAAATTTGGTTCTAAGAAAGGGTTGTTTTAGAAGCTAGTTGGAAGCTTCATGTTCTTATGTCTAATTTATTCAATTTTTTGTGTGGTTGTGGTACATCTAAAATAAAATGACAAGCTCAAGATGATATAATTCTTCTCACAATCTATCATATAGATATAATTCTTCTCACAATCTATCCATATAGCATCATATATATTTTTTAGTTCATTTCAAACCAACACATCATAGTATGGACGGATGATATTAATTAGTCTAATGGATATGTTTTAATGTGTTACTTTTTCATTTTAGAAAAATAAAATTTACAAAAACTTCACTTTATATTTTATTTGTTTTTCAAAAAGGGAAAAGTTTAATGATTCAAATCTGTATTTGTATTTTGGGTTTTTAAAAACATTAGAGCAAAAGAGAGATGGTATTTTATCCCGCCAAAAAGTTAGGTAATTGTAAATGCAGTTTGATATTTCGAGCATGTTTTCATGAAGCACTTTTTCTTATGAGATGATTCCTAAAAGTTGTTGGGATCTAGATCTTTCCAAAGAACTTTTTAAGAATTAGATAGGTACCAAACATCATTAATGATATGATATGCTTGTGTACTAAGGTACCAATTATTATTATTATTATTATTTGAGTGGATCATTTAAAATGTAGAGAAATTAGTTATTTTATAGATCATTTTTAAAAAAAATAACATGCTGAGTAATAAATTTTTAGTACATTCCCAAAAAATGCAATTTATTTTTTTAAAGTAAATGTCTCCTTCTAGGAAACGAAATTTGGCAATGACCTCACAAACAATCAAAGAAGCAGGATGGGTCAGATTAGAAATCAGGTTGAATTATTTGGAACTGAGCAGTTCGGACCCTTTTGGATGGGAATCAAATTAGCAACAATTAGGCATTAGTCCACACTTTTCGTGAGAAGTTGCACAAGTACCAAAAATCATGAGATTGATACGCAATAAAATGCACTTTCCCATACTCATATTATATTGTTTCAAGTAATAGCGACATGTGTTCATCAACGGATGCTAGAATCACATGAGTTGTGCTACTTGAATTGGGTTGCAAAGTTGCAACTTGCAACAAACCCAACTGCTCAACTTGGCAGGAGTTTCCCTAATTGTGTTCCTAGTTGGTGATTAATAATTAATTATGATGTTTTAAGGGAGTAGTTTGTTTCTTACTTTCTTGTGTGTAATTAATTTGGACAACGGCACTTGCTCTCTGATTTTGTTTTTTTATTTTTTTAATTTTAAAGTGAGGTCATTGATGATAACTTCATCAACAACAACAACAAAGCCTTTAATCCCAATAAATCGGGATAGGCTAGATATGAAACATAATCGGAAAGCATAAGATCAAAGATCTCAAATATCAGTGATAATAATGAATATGATGGAAGAAAAAGAAAATAAATAAATAAAATAATAATAATAATAATATATAAATAAAGATGATAATGATAATATGCTAATAATAGTAGCAATAGTAACAATAATAATAATAGTACAATAAACCTCTATTATAAAATCTATTTCTAAATCCTAAAATCCTATCTAAACCTCTATTTCTAAAATCTATTTCTAAATTATAAATCCTAAAATCCTAAAAAATCTAAGAATATAAAGTCTATAACTCTACTATTAGACTCTAACTCCTAAATTATGGTTCAGTTACATGAATCGCTATCTTCCACGCACTCCTATCCAAAGCAAGCTCTTTGGGTATATTACATTCCTTCAAATCTATTTTTATTGTTTTCTCCCATGTCGGCTTTGGTCGACCTCTTCCTCTTCTTGTATTTTCAGGACAACTTAAAATACCGCTGCGTACTGATACTTCAGGAGGCTTTCATTGGATATGACCAAACTATCACAAACGATGTTGGACTAGCTTCTCTTTGTTGTTATTATTATATGTAATGATCGGTTGAATTTTTATGTGTATTTGTTTTTGGCAATGTTCATTTCTATATTGGCAACAACAACTCACTGAATTTGGAAGACCGAGAGACAAATTCTATGTATCATAATTTTGGATTGGTTTTCTCCAATGACTTAAAAAATGTTAAAATTTCAACATGTATCAAACTAAACTAACTGTTAATAGTTAGCGTCGTTTAACTGTTATTTGCAAGGTTTTAAGCTCAAATTGTCATGATGCCAAGTATGCTACCTCTCACGTTGGGTGGTCACCAATTAGGGATCAGTCATACTATAATCCCTAATTTTTCATATTACTGTCATGGCAATCAAAATGACTCCTTTCTTTAAGTTACGAGATTTGTCAATTTAATTAGCTCATGAGTATTTTATGATATATATATTATATATTTGACTTGAAATCAAGGTCCGAATTGACAACTGCACTAAGACAATAATCAGTTTTGAATTTATGACATTTATGAACCGCTTAAGCTCACTTTATCTCTCATGCATCTAATACCAATTTTCTAATAATCTAATTATAGTAACAGGTACTTTTCTTTATCTTAAAAAAAAAAAAATCCAAAACCCAACTAATCAGCCGAATTACATCGCAGGAAATAATTACGCTGTCAGTGTCATTGTAGCCATGACAGCAAAATAAGATTCTACGAGGGAGGAAAATATCCAGTTGAAAGTCTTACTTATATCATACCCTTTATTGCGTCCCACACACGACAATAAATTAATTGTGGCATGTTGACCAATTACCGCTAGATATGCGTTGCGTGCCCATTGGTTCGAATAATAATAATAAAAAAAAACAGCATTGTTTTGTGACTTTGTCCGACTTGTAAACAGATCCATAATAGTAATAAAATCAAAAGACAGGGGCATTTGCAATTGCAGCAAGAGGGTAGTTGGGTGGGTCTGTGTGGGGTGGAGCAGTGACGTCATGGAGTGGTCGTCCGAGCTGGCGGTATTATCCACTGAGAAGTGGTGAGTGGTGGTGCACGTGGCACATGGAAAGGGGAAACCGGGGTTGATCGCAGCTCACTGGCTGGGACTTTATGCCAGCTGGAGGATAAGCATTGGCTGGCGCTGTCAAAAGCGAGCAAAAGCGAGTCGCCCATTGTACTCCCTGCCACACCTTCACGAATTAATAGTTAAAGAATAGAATCCGCCCTTCTGGTCTTCTGGATGCTTCACTTTTAATTATTATTAATTAATTAATAATTATTCTTTTTTCCGGAATCAACCTCTCTTTATTATTATTATTATTTTTTTATTCTTCTCCAAGTGTGGAATTCGTACGTGTATTAGCTCGGTTATTCTGTGGGCAAATGGCAATGGATTCATAGCGCAGAGCGAACACCATCCGATCTGCTTTGAGATTCGCACTTCACCAAAGCTACTAATAAAATCGTTTTATAGGACAATTTTCTCTGAATATGTTCGTTCTATTTGAAACTCTCAAATCGTCTTAAATTTATTTATTGAAAAGAATGAGGAGCTTAAAAGTAAAACAAAATAAATAATTCACAATCAAGACTAGAATTATTATTTATTATAAAGTTGAAGATCGTATGGTGGTGATTGAGAGATAATGACGTGTTAAAAAGAAAATATCTTTCTCAATGCAAGGACAGAAGCTTCCTAAATGTCCTAATCCAATAAATATCTATTAGGTGCTCATACTCATAGGGAACAATTAACATTATCACTGACTAGAAGGCACGTGTATAAAACTACGGATCTACATTGATAATGGGTAGAAAGAATAGTGGTGAAATTATCTTACCAGTGGAATTATTTTCCAAAATGCAGAAATCATCAAATAGTATAAAGTGCATAGTAGAGAGTTCATTTATTAGCCATGCAAAGCAAAGCCTTTGAAAATTATGGGCTCCGGGCCCTTTCAAGCTTTTAACAATCGTTCCCTCTCTAATTCACAATTCGCAACAAGCCCATCACGTGCCAGGACACGTGATCACTAATTTTCACTCGCTTTCTTTGTTCTTCCGACTTCCAAGCGCTTCCTTCCGACACAAACCCTAGTATTTTTCCTAGTCGAAAAAGAGTCGGAGACTAGAAGCAACCTACGAAACCCTAATTTTAACACTATGGGAAAGAGGAAGGAGCGCCGCATAGGGGCCATGGCGTCTAGTCGCAGATTTAAGCTCGATCTCTTCGCCGATCCCTCTGGTGAGTTAATTCTCCGTATCTTATAAAAAATCTAGGGTTTGTGTCAGACCAGATTGTGGTACTTTTATCTGTTCAGGTGATCACGGTCAAATGGAGACCGTTCTCAACTGAAGCGTGAAATTTATATACCGTGGGCACTTCGATGCTATGCATAGCCCGGATCGCTTTATGGATTATTCTTTCGTTCTTAAAGTTCAAATAGTTGATCTGAACTGTTCAAAATAATCTTTATGTGAAAACCTAGCCGGAGATCAAATTTTATATTTTTTAAGATAATTTGAAAATCACTTGATTTTAATTATTATGAGCGGTTCAAGGAGTGATTTTCTAAACTATCTAGAAAAATAGTAACAAATTATAAAAATTATAAAATTTGGTCTCCAACTAGATTTTATATGAATTTTTTTTTGAGCGGATCAGATCAACTATTTTGATTTTAAAAATGAAAAACGATCCATAGCACATAAGCGATCCGTGTTATGCATAGCACTATCGCCCAACTCTCTCTTTATATATATATTTAAGTTGGTACATGCAATTATGGAATCGAGATACAACTTTGCAAGAAAATCAGACTTATCTAACATAAGACCCCGTAGTTGAATAAAACATTCTAAAGGTTGTATTTAGCCTCAGCCAGACATTAAAAACGAGCAAAAGACATAACATCTTTGGCTGCATTTGGCAAACTCATATCTTCATGAGAGTATCATAAACTCTCTTCTGATGAGTGCATCTCTTACAACTGTGGAGCATTTCAGTTAGTGGAACTCATTCATAGTTCATACCATGGAAATGTTGTTGGGACTTAGGCTTGTGGTTACCAGAACTTTAGTTTTACTTCTGTTTCCACCTTTTCTATGTGATTACCCATTCAGTACTAGGGTTTTACCTTTTATTTGTTAATTTGTATGTTTTCGCTTACTGGTATAACTAAAGGTTCAAGGGGGTTAAATTCGGTTGTTTTGAGTTTGAGTCGAATGTTTTAATGATGTATGATTGCAAAATGAGGGTCATCAGGTCATGCACATTTAATCAACTTAGTTACTGTTGCATAACTGAAGTTGAACCACACCTTTAATATTTTTAGTAGATTTGTCTGTACAAGAGGGAGCTAGAGACAATATAAACCATGGTGGAGAAAAAGAGGTTCCTGATTCACCTACTTCAGGTTGGTTTCATCGATTTCCCTTCAAAAAGGACTATTTAGAGGAGGGCACATACTGTTTGGTCGAAAAAGGGAATACATAATAGAATCAAGGTTACATTATATCCAGCGAGTATTTGGTTTCTCTGAGACTTTCAGGGTTGCTCACTGACAAGGAGAGTTCTGGCTGGATTCTCTCTTCCCAGCTGAACTGGAGGTGATGGTTGATTCGTCGGTTCGTATGTCTCTATCTTTATATATGGTTTGTACCCACTGACCTGATTTACTTTACAAACTGTCAGGTCACCTAATATTTTCTAATATTTATTATTGTCTATATCAAGCCTTTATATGTTTACAGTAATTTGCTTATATTGTTTAACTGTTGAACGTCGGATAATTCTTAAGGGCTTCATAAGAATGTGTCAAATATTTTGTGTTTCAGGTAAAAAGGAGAATCCATTATCACTTCTCAGCCAGTACTCTGATGAGGACTCAGATGAGGAACAGATTGATAGATCTAGTGATGATACCAGGGAGGGTACTGTTCCAAATGGTCAGGTAGTTATAATATTATTTTTGTTTCAAAATTTGTTGTGTTGTTATTTCTCTATTGATCAGATTATTTAAGGTGTGTTCATCTTATTATTATTGTTTTATTTACTGTCAGATAGCAGAAAGTACAGCTGAATTTGGCAAAGCAGGAAAGGGTCTTCAAGAGATGGCTCCTGCCACTACTGAAGAAACTAAAAACGGCAATGACCAAATTGGTTTTTCCAATGAAGTTGAAGAAACTGGTATTGAATCCCTAGTTGCTGAAAATCAGGTAACTCAAAGCCCCTCATGTGAGCCAGTCACACAAACAATTAGTGATGCTGGCGGCAATTGGAAGGCGGTGACGGATGCAGAGACACATCAGTGCTATTACTGGAACACAGTCACAGGAGAGACTTCTTGGGAAGTACCGGCCGGCTTGGTATTGAATGTGCCTAATGATGTAGTGGCTAGTGATGATGCCACTTCTATTGAAACTGGCAAGGAAGATTCTGAATCAGTGGAACCAGGTTCTTTGCCACTCGAGTGCCAGATATCTGGTTTGGAAGATAGTGGTTTACCAGGTAAAAGCTATGATGCGAGCACAGAAGAGGATAAAGGAGTGATTGGTGGTTCAGCATTTGCAGAGGATTTTGACCCTGATAAACTTGTAAAATATGGAGAGGATTTGTTGGAGAGGTTGAAGATTTTGAATGGGTAAGCTCTAGTTATTTTGTTTGGATGCTTTGAGTTTAGTGATCCTTTTTTATTCCGGTAGGTATGTTTGCACCAAAGAGAACTGTACGTAAGTGTTGACTTTTGTGTCATTTTGATCTGAACTTCTGTTTTCTCGCATTTGCTTGAGTGAGGAGTTCAGTTGATCCTATTGTTGAAATGTAATTAAATAACCTGAAAAGGTCACCTACACAGGTAAAGGTACATTGGTGGACACCATAGCTTGAGCCTTGAGGACCTGTAAGGCGCTTAGATATGCAGCTATCATTTCTTAGACCAAGTATGTGTTGCCATATTACTTTGAAGCTTTTTGATTATGATCTTATATTGCTTATTTCTTGCCATAGGTCATCCCCCCAAATGCAAAATATCAAAGCGGAGATGAACATTAGAATATCTGACTGTAAGGAGCTTAAACCATATGGGATATCCCTGTTTCCCTTCTGGATTCACACTCAGTCTAAATTGAAGTGCCTGGAAGCTTCTATTCATAATGCAGAAATTTATCTATCTAAATCTGCCCTTGGCAGCATAGAAGAAGAGGTTAAAAAAGAAACTTGTGTTGCTTCACCTGGTTTTGAAAATTCTAACCAGATGAGTGAAAATGGAGGGGAGGAAAAAGAAAAACAAAAAGAAGTGGAGGTAAAAGAAATGGAAAAAAGGCAAGAAGAGAAGGAAATAGAAAGAGAAGAAGTTAGAGAAGAAGAGGCTGTACTCCCAATAGAGGATGTAGAAATGGAGATTGAAGAAGACGATTTAATGACAAATGTCTCAAACCAAAATAGCGAACCGGCTTTAACTTCTCTGGAAGAGGGTGAAGTACCACCTACACCCTCATCATTACCTGATGATTGGGCTCCACCGCCACCACCTCCAGAAGATGAACCAGTACCACCACCTCCTGAAGATGAACTGGTCCCACCTCCTCCTCTAGAAGAACCATCCACTTTTTATTCAGTTGTAGCAATGATTCCTCCCTACCAGCATTATACAGTGGTACCTACATATAACTACAGTGCTTCTGATGGTGGTTACACACAGCCTCACTATTATGATGCATACTATAATGCATCAGCACAAGTATCTGCACCAATGATGGGTTCAGTGCCTGTTACTAATGCTATGTTAGAACCGACAGTGTATAATTATGCTGTTCCAGTGGAACAAAGAGCTGCAGAAGTTTCTACTAAGCCTGAGAGTAGCTCATCTGTGTTCCAAGGTGGATCATATGTGGGTGCTGCAAATGAAAGCTTAGTTTTTTCTGCTAGCCAAACAGTTGAAACTGTCTATGTAGCAGGAGATTTGCCGGCTGCTGGATCTTCAGCTGTTGTATCGTCCATTGCTTCTTATTCAGCTGCTGCATCTTCAGCAGGCATTGCATCTGCTGCTACATCTTCTGTTGCACTACCAGCAGTTTTGAAAGATCAGCCTAAAGGTATATTTTTCCCTATAGTTAAGGCTAGTGCTTTAATTACCAGTGGAAAATACATGCTAGGAAGAGCGCTCTACAAAGTAGAAGTATAATATAACCCCAAAACAGAATGACAGTATCAAGAAAGACTTTGATGGTAGAGGGTTGACTGGCTATTGTGGCTGGCAGGTGTGTTACCAGTTTCTGACGTTACCCTCCGAAGCCTACTTTACGCATTGAGCCTCAAAACTTGACTGATTCCTGATTTCATGTCAGAGTTTCTTCATTCATATTAAGGCTTAATTGGACCCAAGAGATAGTAGGTTTACCTTCAATTGTGCAATTAAATTGAAATTCCATTGTCAAATTGTGTTGAAAGTATGATAAAGTTGGTTTAATGGATGGCATGATGTTTACTATGACAATTGTTCCATACTTATTCTGGGCCCAAATTCTATCTTCAATTTGCAGCAAAAATTTAATTCCTTCAATGCTTGTATCTTTGTCAAATTTAACTTGGATGTTATCTTGAGCAGGTGCTAAGAGCAAGAAGCGTTCAATTGCAGTTGCACCAACATTAAGGTCAAGTAAGAAAGTTGCAAGCCTAGTCAACAAGGTATTCATCAAGAATTTTCTTTTTGTAGATGCTCTCTTGTTTAGAGAGTTTGGCTTATTTCCCTTTTTGCAACAATTCCACATTGGAGATCAACTCTGTATTCGGGTTGTGACTATGAGATTATTGGAGGTTTTTATATCTAAAGTGATTTTTTTGTGTTTGTGTAGTGGATGGCAGCAAAAGAGGAACTTCACGATGAAGATGAGCCTGAAACTGCTTATGAGGCATTAGAAAGGAAGCGTCGGAAGGCAATAGAGGTATTTTCGCCATTTACCATATAAATTTGCTTCACTATTAAGACTCTTTGCCACATGTCTTATTGAAGGTTCAGTTTCTTCAATTTAAATATTTGAATTTCCAGGAGTGGCAAAAGCATCAAATAGCCAGTGGAGAGGCACAAGACAATGCCAATTTTGCCCCTCTTGGAGGTGACTGGTATGTTCCCACAACATGTATTTGAACATAATACTTCCCAGTGATTTCAGTATCTTACGATTCACGATACGAATCGTACGATACGGTATAATTCTATAGGTTGGCGATACGAATCGTACGATACAGTACGATTTTACAGTATTAATATTTGACTATTTATTATTTAGTGTACTGTACATTATGTGTTAGTGTGTAAGTGTGTTAGTATGATATCCGTAGAATTATTCACAAGGTATAAAACTATAAATGTGACTTCTTTGTGTAGTGTGTACATATTAGAAAACTTATATATTTTATAATTTATCTTTTTCAAGGTATAAATGTGTCTTCTATGTGTTATAATGTTAATATTTAACTTGTACATTTATATGTGACTTTCTTTTACAAATTAACTGCATTTTTGAGAATTGACAATGAAGTAGTTTATTTTGATAGCGTTTAATGATCATATAACATGCAACATAATGCTGCGTCATAGAAGTATGATAGATTTTGTTATCGAAACTTTCTTTTAATGAAATTCGTTTGTAACTAGTTATATTACTTAATTTCTAGAATAACTTAGTGTATCTTAAACAATTCGATATGATACACAATACGATACTAAATACTACGATACACGATACATTATACGATTTGAAATCATTGATACTGCCTGCATGCAAATATTTGTCTTTTTGAAGATTTAAGCCTGTAGTTGTCGTTGCCCTTGGTTACCCAAGGATAACCTTATCTACTCTGGCTTTTCAGTGCATCATTTGGATGAATTTTTATAGTTATTTAACAATGGTTGTAACAGGAGAGAGAGAGTGAAAAGGAAAAGAGCCATTAAGGAGGCTAAAATGGAGGGTGCACCTGAGACCTCATCAGATACAACAGCTGCTGCCACAACTGTTACTGAAAATAAAAACCAACAAGGACAAGAACAGCCCGACCTTGGCCCACTCTCTGTTGGTCTTCCTCTGGGTTGGCAGGTCTATTATCTTGCATTGTAGATTTTATTTGTGTTTACTGTTTAGAGAGAATTAAATTACTGATGAATTTTTCTTTTGAAAAGAGCAACTACACAAATGGTTCTGAAAAGGTTCACAAGTTACTTAATCAGCCATGGAAAGAAAAAGAATTCAAGTCATCTTGACATTTAATGATTTTTGTTTATAGTTATGGTGGTCAACCCATGGATATGCCTCATATGATTTTTCCAGCAATTGGAAAAAATCACTATATATACACATCCTGAGAACATTCAGAATCTGAAAAAGGAAATGTGCAATGTCTAGGACCACTGTGTCATTTACTGTTCTTAAACTACCAGTTGTGGATATGGTGTTTCACATGTTTCTGTAAACAAGTACCTTATGGTTTCAAAACTTTTGCATTTTGCCTTTTTGTTTTGAATGTAGGCATATTGGGATGAATCTTCAAAGCAAGTCTATTATGGAAATGCTTTAACATCTGAGACAACTTGGGTCAGACCTACTTAAGAGGTGGATGGATCTGTTATCAGATACCTTTTTTTTTCTCATGCACAACTTAGAACGTTTTAAGGCTAGCTCTATAATAGTGTAGAGGTGAGGGCATTGGACCTCCAAAATATAGTTGCAGCAGACTTCAAAATTTTGAAAAGGGTTGGGTGAAGGGGGGGGGGGGGGGGGGGGGGCGTTCCGTTGTCAGATTCATTATCCACTTCACAATTCCTTTCCCTTGCCTTGCCCCCTGTGGAACACATGTTTAGATTACCATGGTATTTTTGTTTTACTGGTAATCGGAAAATGTTAGATACTGGTGCTAAAATAAGGCTATGAGATTTATTGCGTATTTGCATTGTATAAACAGTACAAGGCGGCCTCAATCCACCCATCTTCAATTTTTGCCTGTGAAATAGAATCAATATTTCATCATGAATATGTGAGGAACAGTTAAAATTTATTGGAAAATTGTTTTGTATCTTTGCATATTGATGTTCCAACTGTGATTGGTTTGCATAACTAAGCCCTTAATAATTATGAGAGGTACAGTGTCATAAACGGGAGAAGATGAGGAGTCCATTCAAAGTTGGAAGAACACTCAAGCCATTTGTCTGGTGTGCGTTAAAGTTTTGATGAAATGATTGCGTATGCGATCTGTATAAAGCTGCGTTATGAAGGCGTCTAATAAATGGTACGCAGACTTGAAAAAAAAATCACAGCATGTTCACACGTGCCAATGTTGGGTATTCTGAGTCAACTGAGTTACGAAAGCATCTAATAAATGGTACGCAATAATCGAAATTTTGAGTTTAACTCGGATAATCTACAAAAGTTAATATCACTAATAACAACTAGGGGGAAAATAAAAAGAAATAAAAAATAAAACACTTTGGACCAACTAAGGCCCCATACGGAGTGAGCCCGCGAGTGGGAATGGGGATGGGTTTTAAAATGAAATTACTGTGTGTGGGGAAAATAAAATTTAGCTAAATTGAATTTTTTATTTCTCATATGAACAGTAACGAGGCTAGGCAAGGTCCGAACAGAGCCTAAAGGATTCTATTTTCTGCCTTAGGCTGTATCTGCTCCACAACACCTGTAACAAAAGTGGTCACATGTAAACAAACACCAAATGTGAACAAAACCTATTTATTCAATAATATACATTACAGAATCAGTGGTTGTCAATAGTCTTAAAAATAGCATTCTCCAAATATTATATTTGAGGTATAAAATCAAAATTATCCCATCTTGTATTTTGAGAAAGGTACACCAAACTTACATAAGGTGTGTTTGGCAACACCTTCTGAAAGAGAGTGAAAGATAATAATTCTGGAAGAACATTTTTTTACTTTATTCTGAAATTTCATATAGATGTTTGATAATGGTAAGAGAGAAAATATTGAAAAAAAAGAGGAATTAAGAGACTCTTCTTCCGGAAGAAGAGATCTTTTATCATTTTGGTGGAAGAAGAAGTTTCATCTTTTATTCATTTAATTCTCATTTAGTTTGGCATTCTTCTTCCAGAATTGCTCCCTCTTCTCTCTTCTTCTGGAATAAAAGGTGTTACCAAACACACCCTAAGAGAACTTTGAGAACAAAACATTGTTCTTTTTGGCTAGTTCCCTCTACATGGGTATGTCAGCAATTACGAGAAAATAATTTAAGGTAGAGGTGTTACAGTCGTGATACCTTTTATATCTCTTTCCGGATCGACAAGGAAGCAGAGCGTTCCTGCTGATTAGGCCACTTTTTGCCAGGTTGGACCAACAGGCCTCCAAGGGAGAGGAACCCACCAGCTTTTGGAACTACAACAATAGGATTCATTGTGGCAACTTGTTCCGAACATGTACATACTATAGCAGGGGCGGAGCTCTTTAGGGGCAAACCCAGTCAAATGCCTTGGCTTGATTTGCAAAATCACTTCTAAATTATTATTATTTTTCTTTTAAATTTGATTTATTTAGTATATCATGATGTATTGTCTTAGCTTGATTTCTTCCCCTGAGTTTGTGCCTAGGCTTCTTCACTAGCTTGCATCCGCCACTGTACTATAGACATATACAAACACACAATGAATTAGCAAATAATTAACTTGCACCAAAGTTGACTGCTAAAGTTTCAAGCAGTTGGTATGGTAGTGTATTCATTTATGGGATTTATTTTAGGTCAAATCTCGGTTATAAGCATACATTAAACAACTGCAACAAAAAGCAAAAAAGGAAAATGGATGTAAAAAACAAAACCAAACCAGACCCATGTTTCTGTGCTGTGTAAAACATAACATACAGAGTAAATTTGTATCAAACTGGTTTAAAATTCAGCTTATAGTTTGCGAAGCTGCAAACTGATCAGGATTGTGACAAAGCTAGAAACTTAACTGAGAAGGAAGGACCAATTAAACTTCTCTTTTTTTGTTGGTAGAAGGACCGATTAAACTTGAGCTTATTCAGGTTAACCAAATAAGTCTTTAACAAGATGGTATTACTTAGCAAAATCAAACGCTCCAACATGTGCTACTACAATCATATATCAAAACCAAAACCAATATACACAGTACCTTTTTACTAACCAAAGAGGACCAACATAGCAAAATCAATTTGTTTTGTGTCAGAAACAGAAATAAT